>JAQFVV010012398.1:18730726-19213226 GCA_028023455.1 Epiperipatus broadwayi | reverse complement strand
CCATATTAATCCATGTTAGTTAAAAACTCTGAAGATAAATTGTTATTAATGATAGCTTATTCTTCGCACTGCATAATGGAATTCAACACAGCACATTTAGGGTCAATAAATGCATCTTACAACAAAAATTTTATATATAAATATTTATTTAAAATAGATGACAAGTTTTTATAGCAATGATTGAGTAATACTGAATGATTGCAATATCCTATTCTTAAATATTTCATCTGCTTTTAAGAATTTAATATAATATATTTCAATAATATATAATATATAATAATAATGATATAGTTCGTAATGTTGAACTTTTAGAAAACAACTAACTATTATAAAATATCACAAATAAGATAAAATGTTAGTATTTGTTTTTTATTTTTAGTGCAGAAAAAAAAATTAACATTCTCATATATAAACAAAAAGTGAAGTTTTAATCATGCATAATACATCAGTCATTAGAATGTTATATATATAAACATTTAATGTAATACTTATAAACATTTTGTATGTGATCATGGTATTGTAGAGTAGGATGTTAAAGTGATGATCAAATTTCATCCATATGATTATCTGAATCAACTTTACTCACGACTGAGTATAAACATGATTAATAGACTTCAATGAAACCAATATTACATTCAGTCAACATTTATATTCTATATGTAAATCTATCCAAGATATGTATTCGTAAGTCTTTGATACAATGTTTGCACATGAAACTTGAATTGTGTCTAAAAAGGATGTGCAAAATTAAGGATATTCAAAGGACAACAGTACACAAAAAATTTTCATCCTACGAAAAATCTTGTTGACAAGAAAAAGGTCTTTATAAGAAAGTAGACATATTTTATTTGTATAGGGAATCTGATATTGTATGTAAAATTAAGATGAACAGAATTAAATGAATAGATTATGCTTTGTGGTCACCAAAAAAAGATGCAAAAATGGTTATAAAAAAATTTTCTGTGGGAAAATGACCAATAGGATATCCAAGGTTCTAATTTTATGATGGTATTGAGAATATATCAAAGGTCATGGAAGTGCAGAATTGGAAAAATATATGTAGAAACAGAGAGAGATGATCAAATACTGTAAAGTCAGAAGCAGAAAGACTACGTGGTTTATGATTATCTAATAATAATAGTAATAATAATAATAATGATGATGATGATAATAATAATAGTTTATTTTTGTAAGTATACCATCACTTTTAAATTGCTTACAATTTCTTCTTTTAATTATTATTGTTAATCTCACCAACTCAACAAATATGTCTGGTGATTCTATAAATAGTATTCCTTTAAAATGAAAAATCAATAATTTGTTTTTTTAAAGATTGTTCAAACATATATTCAATATTTTGATGATGGAATTCATCAATCTCAATCACTTATCATCTTCTGTCATCTGAACTCTATCAATAATCAATCCATTTGTCTAAGAAATTAAATTGCCTCACAATATAAACATAACTGAGAAATTCCAACTTTGTCAATTGTGTTTCAAGCATCACCTTTTTCATTTGCTTATAATTCTTGGAATTTTCAAAAATGTTTACAAGCCAATAATAAAAAGATCAATATTTAGATTCCTTTATTGAACTCAACTATCACATCCACAGAAACATCATATCTTAAAGAATTCTGATCTCTGGATTTAAAGATGTATTTCTATATCTGGGAAATTTTTTTCTGATTTTCACTGCAACCTTTTCCTAGTGATGGTCTACAATTTCTTTATTACTGAATCCTATATTGCTGATAAATAATCCAAGTAAATAAAACTTCAACCATTTTGATGCCTTTATTATCAATTTTGAAATTAAATGCCTGCACTGCCATTGATTGTCTTCCTCATATTCAGTCATCTCATGTTTTCATTGTTATTATATTTTTATTTATTTCACTGCAATATTTTGACAATACTGAACAGTTATCATAAGTCAGTTTTTGAATTTTAAACAATATTAATAAATAAATCATCTATTGTTTAGAAGTTCATAAGAAGTCAAAAATCAGAAATAACAGAAGTGACACTAGAATCCATGGATCTTGAATATCAGATTCTGCCAATCTGTCAGTGTAATAAACTATAATGGATTTTAAGACAAATGTTGATTGTCAATAAACTGCCTAAGAATAATAAAACAGGGTAGAATTAATTTGATAGAGTTATGATAAAAAATCATGCATGAAACAGTGAAAATGAATGTTCTGGTGCAAAGGTAGAATGGAAAATTCTGGAGTTCAAGATTCATGGATTGGGATTCCATCCCTATTACTTCCACTGCTTCAATTTATAAACTCTCAAATAATAATTATTTGTTTAATATTATTGTTTATTTTAACAAATTTAATAATAGAAAATCTTTATTATTTTAAAGTTCTTATTTGATAATTGGATAGTCATTCTCACAGTCAGATAGTTTAACAATGTGAAATGCTATTGAGCTATAAATATAATGTTTATAGAATATTTCCTCCATCAGTGATGGAAATGTCATTAGATTACAATCATATTATTCCTTTTTTACATTTAGCACACTGACACTCACTCGACCAACTTAGATTAACCAATGACCTTTATCCTCTAGTTACTATTAGCTAGAGAATATATTGACTGATTAACTGGGTCAGCTATGAAAACAACCTGGAAAAAATACTATGCCTACTTATAACCTAAAAACCTTGGTTTGAACTCCATGCCACTACAAAACAAAGTCTTTTATGAACTTCATATCTCTTTTTTATTTGTTATACCATAGGCTGTCGTCATTATTTTAAAGATTATTCATCCACTGCGGAATGTAGGTCTATCTGAATAAATTTCATTATTTAAAATTCATCTTTCTCCTTTTTAAATCTATACAACAATCTTGCTTATCTTATTTATCCATTATAAATAAGTTAATGAAATCTTATATATATGAATGCATGTGTGCGCATATAATGTACATTTAACTTCATCATTTTAATAACATTTGTAATAAACTAATGCTTTTATTTTTTATTATACAAATAGCCAGGCTATATAAATTTTTATAAAAATTTGATTTTGGTTAAGATTAATGGAATCTTTAAAAGAAAATCTTAGCAAAGGAAGATTGCAAACAGATCGTTTTCCTGTTATAGACCAATAAAAAAGCAATTACACAAATGCAATTCTTTCTTTTTTTATACGTGTGTCCAGATGGAGTGACATGTTTTGTCCTCCATGCTCACATGTGCAACTTGAGCTTAAGAAAAACTTCTTCAGCTAAAGCCTTTAAAATTTTTTAAAAAAGTAAAATGTGTTTCGTAATTATGAAACTAACTTCGTTTATGTAGAGACCAACAGTCTCTTTCAATATTGGTCGATGCTCCTTTTACTAAAATGGATGAACCATATCAATTTCTGATGACCTTGTGTCTATTTATCTGACATGATGACCTTTTTGCCCTATGGCTGGCCGTTTTTCTAATCCTATTTCCTAATATGATGCACGAACAGAAAGATATGACTGATGAGAAAGAATAGTAAGTAGGAAACAAACTAAACATAAAATGTTTGTTAAAATTTCATCTCTTTGAGAAAGCAAATATTCTTAAAAGAAATGATGGTAACTATATATACAAAAGAAAAATAAATTTAACCCTTTATAGATCTACGCCTGTTTAAACAACTCAATGATTTTGCTGCTAGATAAAAGAAGGGGAAAGACGTTATTAAAAGAAAGACACCGCTATACAAACTTAAAATATAATTTTTAACTTATTAAATAATTTTTAAAAAGTAAATTTCAAGATACTAATAATAATCATATGAATAATTGTTTGAAAAGTCACGTGCTGTTTAGTTATTCAAGCAGTAAGGTTGATCACAACAGTTCTATTCAATTAATCAAGCCGTTTTTTTTTTTACTTTATACAACGAGAACCACCTTACTATTGTATTAAATCTCCAATTAATACTTGTGTACATATACAAAAGTATAATATAATAAAGGAAGTGCAACTTTCTTTTTTAGCACCATCTACAGCAAGCTTGAATATTCAGTGATATATATAAAAACATCATCATAATAATGTTATTATACACGATAAATAATAATAATGGGCAAATAAATAAATAATAATAATAATAATAACATCAACAACAACAATTCTCAAATTACAAAGTAATTTGTTATAAGGCATAGTTTTGGTATAACAACTTAAAGGGCATCAAGACATGTAAAAAATGCATATAACAAATTACTTATATAAAAAACCCAAATAATAATCATATATTAAAAAATTATGAAAAATTAACTAATTTGATTAGCAATATTAAGAATCATTTTGAATGATTCTGAAAGTAATATGGAAGTAATTTTTGATATCATTCAGTTTTCTTTCAATCATTCATCCATATGTTGAATGAGGGTTAGAAATTATCTTAATTTGATTCTCTAATGATTGTTTCTAATATTTGTAATTTAATTACTAATCACAATTATTTCTCTATTTAGATTAGTACAGGGATGGGGCATTATAAACCTCTCATCCCATCAATTTTCTCTTTGAATTAACTGGGATGAGATGCATTTCATCTCAGAGTCCAGTTATTTTTATTCTCTTTTTATATGATTTAATTTAATTAGAAAGGATTCTAAACATAAAGAATTTACACTGCTCTCAAAAATGGGAAAAATGGGGGAAAAAGACAGCTTATATTTAAAATCTCCATTAAAAGCAACAATGCTATTTACATCACATTACTTCAGAGTAAAATATTTATGTAAGTATGAATGACCAAGGAATTATAGTGCCAACATGATTCCAATTAAATTTCTCAATATTGACTTTATTATTGAGAAGCACTGGATTATACATATCTATCCACTTCCTTTTGTGATATTCGGGTTTAATTTTATGTAAGCTGATATACTTGTTTAGGATAGTATTTGTATAACTTTCCAGCTTAAATTTAAATATCCTTTAATAGCAATAATCCACTTTATACAGATCTATTCTAGAGTCACCCATGTGAATAAGTCATTAATTCTACTCAGATTTCCAGAAGTCATAGTTTTAATCCTATATAAGTTGGCTTAGGTGTAAAACATTAGAGTATTTAAAACTTTCAATTCGAAAACTTGAATGCATTATAGAAGTAAATTCTCTTAGGTGTCCATTATATGCAATTCGAGGTGCTTAGAGCTATTATCAGATAAATAGACTAGGAAATCTGGCTAGCAATATTATCTAGTAAGCATTGATTACTAAAGTTTACATTTATAGATCTATTGAAAAATGTAATGTTAAAATTAAGTGGAATATTTAGATTTTTCACATAGTAGTCTATTCAACTTTAAATTAGGAGTTTCTATTTTATTATAAGACTTCAATAAAAAAAATAAATTAAAGAATATTGAAAACAAATCTTAATGGCTTACAAATGACTCAAGCTAATTGAGAGATAAAACACTATTAGAGATTAAAATGATATAAATTCTACTTTACTTAAAATGCATATTTGGAAAAATAAATAAATAAATAAAAGTTTCAATAAAAATAATTACATTTTGAATTTAATTAATGAAAAGGTCACTTATCTCAAAAATATATTCTTTATGCAAAATAATAATATAAATCCTTTGTATATTTAGGATCTCAAGAAAATGGCTAAATAGTCAATGAAACTTAAAAAAAGTGTTGTGAAGAGTGCATAGAAGAGATTCAATTAGTGAGATATTTCAACAACCAAACTATCTATTTCTTAAAATATTATAAATAATATATATTAAAGCTATAACCTTAAGACTATGCACCTAGATGCAATAGTAGGGACCTCTACAAATCTTAACACAAGATTAATGACTTTAAAAGACAAGAGTGGCCACTCTTATCTTTGACCTACTTTCTAATTATATAGGTGAATCTAAAGCATTTTAATTTGAGAACATGAAGCTATTAACTACTTCACTGATTAAGTCCACAATTTCTATATGAACTAACATATGTGAAATCTTTCAATTTACAGCGAGTCAGTGTGAAACTCTTATAATTAGAAATCTTTTAAAACAATTTAAAGTTGTAATTAATAATTAGTAAAGTGCATAGTCATTATAAAAAATGCAAAAAAAAATACTCCTTTAACAATCAAACTCCATCTAATAGGATAAATTTAGAAAAAATAAGTAAACAATCATTTGGTTAGCTGCTTATAAAGTGAAATGACATTCAAGTGCTCAAATAGAAAGTTGAGTCTTCAAATATCCATTGTAATAAATTCCTTGTGTCTGATATTTATTACTGTGATATATTACTCAAGTCAATAAAATTAGTAAAAGACAGAGAAGAAATCAATGGGAAAATGCCAATAATTAATAATATAATTAGTGAAAAATGAAACACATTCACTCACACATAAGTATCTTCAAAGACTCAGTCTAATTTAAGGCACAATTCAATTGGACAGACGATATTATTCAAGACATCTCACAAAATATTTAGATATATTTAAATCACCAAATTTGCTTAAAGAATATATTAAATAGCCAATTATGTTGCTCATTCATTAATTTAATAAATTATGACTTCAATCCTGATCATAAAAAATAATATAATCAGTCATTCTGAAGTCATGTGATGTGTTGCACATTCAGGTGACAGAGTGAGCACAACAGCTTATTCAATTAACCATATTGATTTTTTTTTTTTTACTTTTCTCAGCTGAAAATTAATATAGTAACTTTTAGTTATTGAGTACACTACTTTGCTACTGCATCAAAATGCATATAACAAAAATCATGGAAAATAGATAAGATTATAATTCAAATATTGCCAGATAAAATTTTATATTACTTTTCAAAAAAATGAGATAATACAATTAATTACTCTTACCCTTTCGAAAATAATTCTTTCAAAATGAAACTTCAGAATTCATAGTAGCTATGAGCATATAGAGAGAAATAACTTAATATTTCTCATCAAATTTTTCCCAATATCAAAACAGTCGAACAAAAAATTAAGAAAGATAATCCCAATTGATGGAATATGTATCAAATCAATTCAAATCAGATATCAAATACTATTATCCTAAATATAATGAATTATGGTTTCAAATTAACACGATCAATCATATTACTATAGCATAGTGACTACTGTATTCATTCTTTTCACTTTGAGAAAGAAAATCATTTCTATATATTATTCAATCTACATTAAGTTGATGGGCAAATCAGTGCTTATTATTCTTAAGTCTATTCACCTGAAAAAAATTGAAATGATATAATCAAATCTGCATCTAAATGGATAACAAAATTAATAAACACCTATTTCCAAATGAGGACAACATTCTCTCTGTTATACAGCTTACAGAAAAAATCTAGAGGTATTTACTTCTATTGTAGAAGTCTACAATTTAAAATAATCAATGTGTTTTGGAATTTCAAAAATGAAGATGCCACAAAACTTATTTGCAATACAAATTGTGCAACCTTCAGATGATATCATTAACAAATGGCAGGACATATTATAGTACCTATGTATACTTAAGTGTTTCAACAATGTTTAACCATTCCTAATACAAAAAATAATTAAACACAAAATATAAAATTAAGTAATAGCACATTTTTTACAATGTCATTTATACATTATTAAAACTCTAACACACCATATAATTTAAACCTAATAATAAATTATTATTATTATTATTATGATCAATATGTTATATATCTAAATGTCAAGTATATCTCTTATACATAATAGATATTGCATTAGTAGTCAGTGACTTTATTTATTAATTTTGTAATATGAAGCCAAAATAGGTAACAAATTCTTTGCAATTTCCAAACCAGATGTTGGATTGTGGATAGATGTATCTTGAAAATAGTTTCAAATTATAAATAAGTATAGGATTCTTTGAAAGTAAAACCCCAAACCAATTCAACCAACGATCTAATATTGCTTAAAAAATGGCTAAGGTCCTGGCTTAATTCAGATTGTTAGATGAGTAGGGCAATAAAAATAAGAATACCAAACTCTCCATACAATAGTGCTACCAAGTGCAAACCTTTATAATCAATGGATGCAAGAAGGTTTGTATATGAAATCCCTATCTACTTCCTACTCATCAAATTTCCCCAGACTGGTTTCTAGCTTATTAAAACAGGCAAAACTCTCCAAACAGTAGTGCCACTCAGTGCAAGCCAGAGTAATCAATGGATGCCAGAAGGCTTGTGCATAAAATCTCTATTTAGTGTCTACTCATCCAATATCCTCAGACTAGTTTCTAGTTTGTGCACTGAGTGGCATTACTGTATGGGGAGTTTTGTCTGTTCTAATAAGTTATGAGCAAGCATAAGAAATGGTGATTGTGTGATGTTTAGTAGTTTCTAGCTTGTGGTTTTCATTAGCAAGGAACCTTGGATTTGAAAGCATTGCACCCAGACCTTAAGATCTAATGCAACCCTCCAGCAGTGAACTTTTACAAGCTAGAAACTAGTCTGGGGATATTGGATGAGTAGGCAGCAGATAGGGATTTTATGCACAAATCTTCATGCATTTATTGATTACAAAGGCTTGCACTTGGTGGCACTACTATATGGGGAGTTTAATAATCTTATTAACAGAATGTTTTAAGCATATGAAATGGTGATAATGTGATATATTGATGGCAATAAAAATAAAAATGTAATTGTAATATTATGAAGAAATGATTATTGATGAGGGAGGGGTCATCCTATTATTGCTATGACCCAAGGCTACCTTTACTTTAGCATTATTCTATGATAAAATGTAAGGATATTGCAGTTAATCATTGCAATAGTGTATTTATATTATTTTCTACATAATAACAGTGCAGAAATAATGGTAAGTGAAAATATTGAGAAAGTGACAAATCATGAAGCAAAGACTTATTAAAATCCACATGGATCACATGACTACTTTTGTCTCAGTTTAATATATTTAGTTAAGGGCAAATTTCTTCATTCCAGGGCAAAGTATTATAAACTTGAGGAATAATAAGTAGTTATATTATATCTTTATCTAGTGCTAATGTGTCTGCACCCTCAGATTAATGTGTCATTGATCTTCAACTTAAAATACTCATACACCTTAATCAAATGCACTCATATTTAACACATATTTTAATATTTTTTAATTATCAAACTAGTAACTAAAAGTTAAAACATATACACACATACTATAAAGTA
This sequence comes from Epiperipatus broadwayi, assembly GCA_028023455.1. NCBI lineage: Eukaryota > Metazoa > Onychophora > Udeonychophora > Euonychophora > Peripatidae > Epiperipatus > Epiperipatus broadwayi. The sequence continues at coordinate 19,204,048 of JAQFVV010012398.1, read as the reverse complement.
ATTTTAGTATATAGACCCAATAACACTGGATGTGAATATAATATCATTACCATCTAATTTTCATTATTAGCCAATATTATGGTATATGAGTTTGAAATATAGTGGAGAGAAATTCTATTAGCACCTAATATTAAATATACACATAAATAGTCATGTGATGTTATTAGACATGCATGACACAAAACAAATGAATGAAAAAATCCTACAAATCATTATAAAGCAGAATACACAAAGGCATATAGTTCTTGGCTCAGTGTCATGTAAGAAAGTTGGTTTGGATTCTAATCATCAAGGTCTTTTTGAATTTTAGGCTATTAGTTCAATAATAAAAAAAAGGCTAGATATAATATGCATTTGAGATCCAAGATTCTGATTGACAAAGATCACAAGTCCAAAATTAATGCAAGGATATAGATAAAATAGCACTAGATATGAATATAAAAGCATAGAAGGTACAGAAGGAGTGATGAAAATTGTTTTAATAAAATTGTGAATATATATAATATTGATACTTTGATAGTTATAAACTATACACAAAATTAATTAATAAATTAGTTTCAGAAAAAAACATTTTTGATTGTATAATTAAAAATAATAATTCTATAATCTAAAAAAATATAAAGAGTGCTGCCGATAATTTTGCGAAGCAATATATTCCAGATGCAGCGAAACAATTCTCAATTACAATTAGCAATAACCAATCTTTTTTAAAAAAATCATGTCTAAAGAAGTTAGTTACATTTTATTTTTGCTCACAAAGCAACCTTTCAATTATTTATTTATGCTTCCAGAAACATATTTTAGAAATAAGCAGAGTTTTGGATATTGCATTAGAAAATACATCATAAAATATAGACAGGAAAAAAACAGACTACATAATTTAAAAAAAAAAAACAATCAAACTATAGTATTAGTACCAAGCAGATATCAAAATTATGTTCATTTTCCAATATCACAATATATCACAAATTTAAAAAATCTGTTATATACTCCATCCACTTGCCATAATTAAAACATGAGGTTTGAATTCAGGTTACATAAAACCTTGATATTTTATCAGATCTTAAACAGAGTGATTAATTTTTTTCAAAGAGACTGATTTCAGACTACCAAATGGTCATCTAGTAGTTATTGGTAGATGAATACCTAAGCATTATAAGTAGAAAGCAAATGTTTGAACTCAATCTGAATTGGTTAGATGACTGTAAATGCAATGACAGTAGAAATCTAAAAAGCAATCACAATATGATTAAGCTTTCATTATTGTGGGCAAGAGGTCACATTTTATGGAATCTGATTTTATGAGTTTACCTTTACTATATCATGATTAAGTTGAAAGCATTTTAAGCTCCTCTTACATGCATGAAAAAAATTATATGGGAAAGAATTAAATATTACAAACAACTTACAGGTAGATTTTAGAGAAATTTTGTGACTGAATCTTTTTCATACAAACATTGTGAAACCTGTTAATCTAGCTTAGTATCCTTACTCCATAAATAATAAAACTATATTCCAAGAATGTTATATAATATTTACTCCAGTGATAGGTAGGTTGAGTACATTATATTGATCAATCGTCCAAACATATTGTTTTATCAGTTTTTTTTTTTCAGCTGGAGAATTGATCCAGAAACATTCAAATTGATTCTAACTTTCTCTTAAAAGACATAAAGTTATTTAAAAATTAGAAATCTGTCAAAAATCATACAATAGCATAAATTAGCATTAATTTTTAGAAAATTTATTAATAATTCCCTCTTGTATCATTATCAATTATAATAAACCAACTCTTTAATAAAAGAAAAAGTTGAACAAACTCTACACAACCTATATATATTTCATTTAGGTTATGAAAAAAAATAACCATTACAACCATGGATGATTTAATTAACAATTAATGAACACAATAGACAGCTTTTCAGACCAATATGCTGTGGCTTATAACAAGCAAAACTATAAAATATTTTATTACAATGATATAATTAGTGCAACTATTATTTAATCAAATTCATTGTATAAAAATAAGATTTAATTCCCTTATTTATGCAACATAAAGACTTTAAAAAAAATCTATTAAATTCTAAAGAATATGACAGTAAGATCACAAGAGGAATTAAATATATTATTCAACTTGCTGAAAATGATATTACAGAGTTTATGACTATAAATTCACAACTGTTGGATTAGAAATGTGAAATGAATAAATGCTAATAGATTTCCAAAATAACAAAGAATTCTATGGTGAACTTGAGTGTGATTTTTATGGAAGAAGCAAATCGTATTTACATTATAAAGATTACCTCAAGCCATTTAAAAAAGTGTAATTCTGATTGCCTTCATTGAAAAGATATGGAATACAATGGAGAGCTACAATTAGATAAGTGTTGAAGAGTTTTAGAAAAAAAAACTAATGCAGCAGAAATTAAAAGATAACATAAAATACCACATAAACATAGCAATAAACCTGCATGTTCTACATGTGGATATATTTGTATTTTCCAAATTTATTTGTAATAGCTATACTCATTTTTGAGTGGCTGAAGCCAAATTGATCATATATTGTTTTGAAATAATATTGTCCATATAATCATCAATAATTTGATACACTTAATAAGAAATCTTAATACTAATATTGTATTTGGTATCTAAGCAAAATTAATTCCAGAAAGATCAGCACAAATAAATCTTATTATAAAATACTAGAAATATCAAAAAAAAGTCCACACAAAAGTAAAATACACAATTAATTGACAGTCAATAAGAATAAGATTTTTAGCATTTTAACCAATGATCTGATTGCATCTCTAATCAATCTGATTTTATATCTTTCTACAATAAGAAGCCATTAAATCTCTGTTCATTTTTAAAGTTTAGAAATAAAAATTTGTTAAAATATTCAGATATCCATTCATGATATTCATGTATCAAATATTCAACAAAATCATATATTGGGGTGTTTATTTAATTATTATGAATCAATAAAGAAATAAATACACATACCATAATTTAAGTAATTAAATTTATATAAAAAGAGCTATAACTAGTCAATTGCAGAACAAAAGCTCTCCAGTAGCCTCCATTGGTTAATGCTAAATAATATGGCATTTTTCAATTAGCATGACAATTACAGTGCCAGTGATTTTAAGGCCTCTTTAGTCTCTAGCGAACACTAGTTAAATATTCATTTTCTGGCAATATTAGACTATTAGCATGATTAACATGGACCAGCCATCTAAAATATTCTAAATCTGATTGGAATATGAAAATAATTCAAGATTTATTCTACCTGGATTTTTGAATTCATATGATGAACATAGTAAAGAAGGCACAATATTACATAAAAAGGTTATAGTGTTGAAAGTCAGAGTAATTTTTTTTTCAAATGTACTGTATTACTACCATTAATTTGTCATTGTTAATTTTTTTTTGAGATTTAATATGTTTTTGTTTAATTTTGTAGTTTTTTACTATAGGTTTTTTTTTCATTTATTTCATATGATTTTAAAAATGGCATTCATAATTTGCACTTTACTTATTTTTCATTGAAATCTTCATGTGGAGGGGGGGTTCTAACCATTTCTCACCTCAGATGTTCTAATCAATTTTTGTTTTAAATTTCAATTTCAGCTATTTTGAGCCATTTTTGTTTTTAGAAATTTATCACTTACAGGCTTCTTGGTGGTTCTGCAGCATCATCTGGCGGCTTGTCCAGTGGAAGAAAACTCTATCCCATATGGAACACTATAAACAATAATCTACTATTGTTGCTTTGTCATACTACTTTATTATCTAATTATTTGATTTGCCTTCAATTAAAAAACTTGACATACATATTATTGTAACCAAATTATTAATATTTATTATGGAGTAACAGTCTATAGACATCAAGTTTTATAGAAACAATAACTTGTTTATTGATTTTTCTGCCCAAGAAAGAATAAGAAACCAAACAATAAAAGAATATGACAAAGCATTGTCACATTATCATCAGTAATATATATTATCATCTTCTGCCATAATCTTATCAGAAGGTATGCTGAAACATGTTAGTTTTTATATCATAAAGTATAGAGTTACTACAACCAAGATGTAGCACAAGATTATCATACAATACATTTTACATGGTCTAATGCAGATTCCATCGTGACTCTATGTCAGTCACTCATGCGCTCGACTTTCTTATAAATTCCTGAGCAATAAACATTAGGATTATATATATGTTACTGATGCCATTTTTGAATTTAGTCTAACTTCTTAATTTTGAGCAGCAATATAAACTTTAATGGTTCCTTTATTATCACAAAGAAACTTAATTGATTTACTAAACAAACATAAAATAATTGTAATAATAAACTCAAACATTTTTTATATAAAGATATTTATTTCAAAATATATTTTCTTATTGATTACGCAAAAGGTCATTAGGGGTGTTTTTTTTTTTGAAGAAAATTTTTAATAATAAAAATGTAAATAAATATAATAAAAAAAGAATTCTTTAAACAAATGTAAAATACATAATTAATAATTACGAAACCATTAAATAAATTACAAATATTGATTTCTTTTATATACTATAACAACAAATATTGTTTAGTATTTTTTTTAAAAAAAATAAAATAATAGTTTATGTCATTAATAAAACTTTCTATTTTTTCTTCTTTTGTTTAACATAATTGTCTAATTCATAAAATAAATATAAAAATAATTAGTTTAAAGAAAGAATACTTTTTCTATTTACTGGTTTTAAAATCAAATTAACATGAAATATTATTTTGTGATACTAAAAATATAAGTATTGTTTAGCGATTAATGAAAACATACACAGACAAATTTAATTATAAAACTCTTAGCATTGTGGATAGAGCATCTTCATGATATGCTCCGAATTCGAATCCACTGCCTAGGTGCAAGGTAGAACTTGGATATTTTTTCAAGTTCTAAATCAATGAATAGTAAAAAAAAAAAAAAATTAATTGATTATTTTTATTTCTTTTATAAAATACTGTAGATAATTATATTATCAGAGTCGTATTATTTATTATTAATTAACAATGTGACCATTCTAACTCCAGGAGAAGAAAGAACTGGAAAAGACTAAAAGGTTAGAAATCAAACAAAAAAAGAGATTACATTGTAGGTAATTAAATTATAAAAATGTGGTGCACAAACATACAAGCCTTTTATAACAGAGATTGAGGGTAAAAGAGATTTATGATGATTGAACCTCATTGTAACTTAAGGGATTGAAGATTGTCAGGAAAAACAAAAATATAAAATGACCAACAGTTAATAATTGTTGACTGGTTTATTGCTAATCCATTAATTTTGAACTCCTAAGTCTACCATTCTATTACTTCACCAATTCATTTCAAGCATGCACTAGTTGCAAATTCTGATGAAAATGACTTCTTTATTCCTTTAAGAATGTGTATAAGTAGGGCAAGTTAGTTGGAAGGATCTTATCCCTGCAATGATCTACTTGAAAGTATTTTACCATTATCTTATGCTCGGAAATATACATTTTAATCTAATTTTTATTGATAACTATTTCAAATCCAATAAAGTTTATTGTTTTTGATATACTTTTTGAATTATTTTAAATAGAAAGTTCTAAAAATTTATTTTTAATGACTAAATTTTTAAAAATCTACACCTCATTAATAGATAATCTTGTGTGTATGGAATGTTTACTACTGGTTATTTATTCTAGAATCTCACTATTTAGAGCTATATGACAATTTCTTTTTGTCATATATAATATACAAAAAAATGCAGCATAATATAATTAATGTAGATATATTTTACAGATGTCAATGTATCCCAGCAAGAAAAAACAAACTCAAATAATTATATTCATCAGAGGTTAAAATTAAAAAGGAAGTTATTGGAAAATTTTAACAGACTGCATCCAGACCAGACGCAAAAGATATTAAGATCCATTAATAGATGAAAAGTTTAACAAAACAGGATCCATATATGATAAAACATGCAGTAGAAATTCAAAGAAATTAATTGACAAGGATATTGCGATTACTGTTTTTACTCTACTAGCTATACCAATTATAAAGTAATCTGAATGAGGCTACATTGGCATCTTTGCTGCTTTAAGCCTTTCATATTGCAGGTTTTTTATCGGTTCCTAGGGATCACTTGGGTTATACACCTGGGTCTCGTTTTAGGCGGATTTATTTAACGCAATTTTGAAGCTATGCAATTCATGTTTCTTCGGAAGTCGAACTCCAATAATGCGCTATTACTTTAAATAATAAATTTTGCGCACTTACGTCATATTGAAAGTAATAGGACATTATTGGAATTCGACTTTCATCTTAGTAATTTCAATATTTTCAGTGCTTTATAATAGTAAGATTTTATGCAATAATGAAATTAAAATCATGATTTCCACATTTTATGTATACCCACATTAAATTTTCAAGATTATAATGTAAATTTGTTCAAACATTGTGCATGTTAATTTTGCATTTTAAGTCACATTCTGTTTTTGCTTTTTAAAAAAGAACATAATCAATTATTAATCATTTAGTGTCTGCAAGTTTATTTTTAATTATTTTCTTATTAATGACACTAATCACGAACGTGCTCTTAAATTCCAACGAGAGCTAAATAGTTGTATGTCTGGATATCGCAAGCTTCATAAACAATTAATAAAATCATCATCTCAAAGATTAATTACTAATTATGTTGTCACCAGAAAACCATTAACACAACATGAGAGTGAAGTTGGTGCTAGTTGTATTTCCTCTTGTGAAGAATCTGATTTTTTACCAGTTTGCAAATGAACCTGTTTATTGGCAAGTAGCGATAATAATTAAAATGTGTATAAAAAAATGTCAATTACTATACTGTAAATTATGCATAAAAATATATTGTTTTGAATAAAATTAAATATTATAGTTAAAAAAAGTTTGTCTTGTATCAATTTTTTTTCAAATTTGAAATTTTTTATTAGTCATATTTTATTTCATTATTTTTTTTTTGCGCAAATTTTAAAGCAATTTTATGTTGGTGCTTTGCTTTTATGCGATTTTTGAAAAATCACAATCCGTATCCCCCCTTTTTCAAGGTAAGTTACGTCTATTTTTGTGCGATTTCTTTTGCGCGTGTTTTCTGAGGAACCTATCTATCGCGTAAAACGAGACCCAGGTGTATTTCTAATTTTTATTTTTAACAATTAAACCTTTATTCTGTATTACATTCCTATAATTTTTACATTATTTGTTAAAATATAAATTTACAAATAAAAACATTTAAAAAAATAATATTTCAACTTGGCCAGTACAATAAAAAATAATAACGTGAAATACATAATCAGAATAATAGTTTTACTCTTTCATTTGCCCGATGAAAAATTACTATAAAATTAATTTAGTTTTAATGTCATTGTAAAACCTGAATAAATTAATGTTAATAATACATCAAGTAATGAGCTTCTATTTTAAAAATTAAAATTTTACTCTTAATTACTAAAAAAAAAATGGTGGTAATGAATATGTTCTTCTTTCTGTCAAGCTTTACTATTGCTATGTTTCTTATGTCTTTTTTAAAAATAAACATTTGTGAATAAAACCTGAGTGTAATCTTAAATATTTTTTCTTCAAACTAATATTTTGAAAAAATAATCATAAATGTATAAATAAACTACAGAAAAAAATACAATGTTCCTTATCAAACAAACAAATAGCATTTTCAAATTATCTCAGGAACTGAGAACAAAAATCTACTAAACGATGGTATTGTTGACTCATATAATAATGCTTTGAAATTGAGATTCATTTTTTTCACATTATTACATATTATTTATCAGTGTATAATTTGATGTTTCTCTTCCTATATTTATAACTAAAATGGAAACAACCATGCTCCAAGAGCTAAGAATGATTGCATTCTTTTGTCAACCACCAAAATAAAATAAAAGGGAGGATCACCTTTTAGTTAAGCTTTGAAGTTTTTAAACAAACTTTTTTGATTAGATTAGAAATAAAACATTCAAATTATTTAGTAGCTAAATTCAGTATTCATCATATTTATATTTGTAAGTCAAATTTTGCATTGATATTATAAATCTTTAAAAGTTAAAGCATCTATTCACTTTATGATACTTAACTATGATTACAGAGTAATATATATGATATCAAAATATAGTTATTAAATAATTTGAATACTTTATTTATAGTATTATCAACAAATGTTTAATTAAATAGCATCAATTCTGAAGTAAAAAGTTATCAGTCTTTTTATTCTTTACATTTATTGAGACATAATCATGATCACTCTTAGCTCTTGAGGTTGTCTGCTTTCATTTAATTTATATGTATATTTTAAATTAGAAGTATTTAACATTTATTATATATATGTAAACATGAAGTTAACATAATAGATGTCTTCATTCTATTATTTATCTTCTGTTCAAAAATTTAGTGCTATTTATTTATAACATGAGGAGGACTTGTTTTATTGTCTTATTTACATATACATTACGTTATGTTAATTTCATGATTACAGTTATTAAATTCTATTTAATTATTTAAAAAAAGATTTTATCTCCATCCTTGTATAATTGATTATTAATCTAATAATTATTAAAAGCCATATTCCAGCTGGCTGATATAATAATTTCCACTCTGAAGTTTCATTAATGTTGAATGAAGTAAACTTATGTACATCTAAAGTTCAAAAATGGGTAGATCTATATTCTTGAATCTTTATTCCACATTTAGAGGCTATTTAGTCAAGCCTGAGAGAGAATTGTTTTCTTTTTTTAATTATATAATGTTTAAGGTCTATAAAAATAATGCAATTGATTATAATATCTGTCTATGCAGAATATAAGTGTACTTACTGATTATAAAGAACATCCTATTTAATAATATTTTCTTTTACATTTTAGAATAAAGACATTAAAATATGCTATATATATATATGTGAAAAATTCAAGCCTATTCTTTTAGTGATATTAGAGTTTGACATGGGTGACAAAGATGGTTACTCTAAATTCAGTTAATGGAATTTATATTATCATAATAATTATTCAAAATCTGTCTATTATATATAACATTTTATATCTTATTTTAACAAGGATCTTTTTCATGTCTAAATATTTATGTTTTAAAATGAAAAATTTTAGAATAAAAGTTGACACACATTTGGATTATTTCATGTGGATGGTTGTTGATTATTTTATTGTAACACCAACATTTTACTTGGAACACATTTGATATCTTCTGAGTAATTATTACTTCTATCAGTCTAATGGAAAGTAAAAAGAACAAATCCTATTACCCTGAAATAGAAGGTGAAGGGAATCATCTTTAATATCAAAAAAAAAAGGTAAGCGACATCAATTAAAACATTAATATTAGAATAATAATAACAAACAAATACACCCATAGAAAATCCAAAAATTGTATTTGCACGCATACATATATATGACAAACAGACAGATAGACTGATAAATAGGTAGATAGATAGCTAAGTAAGTAGATAGATTGGTAGGTAGGAAAACAGATAGATATAGGTAGGTAGGTAGGTAGGTAGATAGGTAGATAGATAGATAGATAGATAGATAGATAGATGGATAGATGGATAGATAGATAGATAGATAGATAGATAGATAGATAGATAGATAGATAGATAGATAGATAGATAGATAGATAGATAGATAGATAGATAGATAGATAGATAGATAGATAGATAGATAGATAGATAGATAGATAGATAGATAGATAGATAGATAGATAGATAAAAATAAATTAGTAATTATATTAAGGATGTAGCAAACAATAATAAACAAATGTTTTAATTCTATCTTTAAAAATTTAATATATCAATGCTCTCTCTGATACTTACACACACTCATATATATGCATAGCACAGCATATAAAATCACATATATATATAATTTTCGAAATGAACATTTATCTCTATGTCTACAAATTTTATACTAACTACATTGAACTTGGAATTTATAGTATCTTTTTTCTTAATTACTCCATCATTTAAGTTAAGTAAACTTAAAAGCAAATGAATTCAAAAGCTTAATGTGTAATTTTTTTTTTCTTTTTCCTAAATCTTCTTTTTCTGAGTAACATTCATTTGACTCAATTAGTTCACTTACCTATAATTGAGTTTCAGGATAACGAAAGAAAGTGATTCAGTAAAATATAAAAATAAACTCTCATTGCATTGATTGGGAACACTAAAAGAAATTGAATTTAGAGACTTTAAAGTGAAAAACTTGGCATTATAAATATGAGGATTTAACAAATATAGAATTGAAAAAAAAGTTTGTGTTTTTATATATTTTGGAAGAATGCTGAGGCTGATCGTAATACATTGACATATGGTGCAAACTCTTATCTGTGAGAAAAATTTTCACTCAACAAGGCGAAGATTTACCTTTTATTTTTTTAAAATAATATACTTGATATTATAAAAATATGAATTTTACAAATAAAACATTAAAAAAGTTTTTTTTTTTGTTTAATTAAAATCTATTCTAAGACTTGTTGTTTTTGAAAGCATGGTCATTTGACTTTTAAGGTGACAAAATTAAATACAAATTATGTGTTAAATAAAGTGACTTTACGCTTGTTTTAAACATATACAATAATTGAACTGTTTTAAATTTGCTTTATTGTCATCATAATCCCGATTATAATTATTATTATTTTATTTTCTTCATACTTCAATTTATTCAATTATAAAATTTTTCTGAAATTAGTATTTTAATGTGCATTCTGTAATTGGTCATTGGTTGCTTTGCACTTTAAATAAAATAATGATAATAATAATACTATTATTAATATTGTTACTATTATTATTATTATTACTGTTATTATTATTTTCATATTTGTAAAGATCAAATATGATTTTTTAGAATGTTTTCCATTTATAATCTTATTTTGGTAACAAATCACCTCCAATTTATTAAATTTTAATACAGAATAAAGGTTTAATACTAAAATTAAATTGTAAATGATTATAAAAATTATAACTAGGAAGAACAATGATAAGATTTTCACCAGTTGAAAATTTAATGTTTTAACTGATGCTTTCTTTCAGGTTTCTAACCAATGCCTTAGAAATCTAGAAATTTAATTTGCATTTTTCACCCTCTGTTGAGAAATTTTTCTAACATTTTTTTTACAGCTTTAAAATTCATATATATTTTCTTCTAATATTTTAATTTCAAAAAAATTCAAAAGACAACAGAATAAGCAAATAAACAAGAACTTCAAAGTATCCAAAACCACACATTGATGCCTAGTCATTGTATATTTGTCGATCTTGTGCTTTGTTAGATTACTTTGAAAAAATATTATGAGGGTGTAAAAACTTGATTTTTTGGAAAATTTTGTATCATAATTGTGTAATAGTTATTAGAAATTAAAAATATATATTATTATATATTTATTTTTTACAGAAATGTTTTATTTTAAATATAAAAAAAAATATATTCTTCTGTGTAATGTTACCATAGAGATTAAGATCATGGGAAATACAATTGTCTAGAAATGATGTCACCCAATAGTCAATTATAATATTTAGTGATATCACAAAACTTACAAAAAAATTTAAACTTTTAAAGCCTAAATTGATAGATTTACTAGGTATTAAAAGTAATTCAGATTTTTGAAACAAACATTAAACAAAGAAATTTTCATTTATTTTGTAAATTGTATATACTTCACCTTAAATTTGATGGTGTGACATTTCTTTGTTTTGATTAAAATCTAATTTTTAAAATGATTCTGAAACTCAAATGTGATTTTTAAAATTTTATTTAATTTCTAAACAAAAATATCTATCGAATGAGCTCAAATTAATTATATTCTGATAAATAATAATGGTTTAATATTAAAGTGAAAGTTGAAAGCTTAAGGCAAATGAGAACAAAGAAATCTGTCAGAATGTTAGAGAGTTAATAAACAAGTTAACATTTTAATGGTTATCTCTGATGACAGTTTTTGTCAATATTCAACCTTTATTTCAGTATAAAATGTTTACTTTATATAAAACTCAATAAATTAAATTTGATTTCATACCAATTAAAATAAAAACATGTTTAAAAATTATACTTAAAATTTGAAAATATTGAAAAAATGGCTGTAATAAAAACAAAGAGTGTAAAATAACAGTCAATGGTCTGCAGGAAAACAGTCTTCAGAAAATTAATGAAACATTTTTTATTTGAAATTTATTTTTAAAATGCAAACAAATAAATGTTAATCAGTCATAAATCTATCAAATTCTGCTTTGAAATATTAAAATTGTTTTATAATTTTTAGAATATCTCAAAATATCTTAACACACTGTTGATAATGATAGATATAAGGTATGGTCATCTGACTACTATAGTTTTCTTTGTTAACATTAATTAAACTTATTAACTTCTATTTTTAAAAATAAAACATACATGAATAAAATCAAAGAATATGCAAGTATTATTTTGGTTTTAAATAATTATTACACAATTATTGTGAAAAAGTATTCAGAAATATGTAATAAACTAGAAAAAATTTTTTTTCCCAAAAACATTTTCAAAGAAATATTGTCAATGATGTGAAAAACAGATTACAAAGAAACAAAAACATCAAGGCCTTGGAGGCTGTATTCTTTTTTATGAACAAAAAAGTAAAGTCCTCTAAAGATTTCTTACTGACTGGAAGATACTAACCTCTTTAGACTTTTTTGTAAATTAATAAATCAATATTTGTTTTATTGAAGTTTTAGCATATATATATATTATTGAAGTTTTAGCATATATATATATTAGTATGTTAAAATAGCAGTGTGTCAGATCTCATTCAAAATAAGTTAAGAAACTAATTATCAGCTCGAAAATATTAAAAGTTAGTTTATTTACAATACTTCTTTACAATTAAATAAAATTGGCCTTGTTTGTCCTTAAAAGTTTCCAAAAGCCTTTTATTACAATATTTTGACATTCAACAACTATACTTCTGTGATTTCCATATACACACACAACTTTAGAGATGGATACTTATAGTCTTATTTCCTATAATTCCCTATTTTTAATCACTTTTTACTATAAAATTATATAAATACAAGAGTTCTATACAGCAATAATTCAAACATTAAATCAAAACAATATTTTCATTTTATTGATTAGTCCCCACCCCTTTTACTTTCTTGTTTAAAATGTAGATCAGCTTATTTATGCTATCTTAGTTCTTTTAACCTTTTAACTGCTCTTTAACTGTACAATTTATTATTGGCTGAGTGAATTAAAATTCTAAAGTTTTGATTGGTCAATTAACAAACTCAGCCACAAAAATATAATCATCTTTTAAAATTATATTCATTTTAGTTTCGTTGTAAAAAGTATATTAATAATTTGTCAGGTTATGAAAATAAACGAAAGTTTTTTCAAAAATAAATTTTTATTTATAATTATAAAAATATTCAATAGTGGAAAAAAAAAGATTGTAACAAATTAGAAGTGATGCAAACGTCATTGATTTCCCTCCTCAATTTACATTTTTATAAAAGTTAAGAATTTTTTAGTAAAATCTTACCATTTTTCTAAAAATAATTATATTTTCAGCATATTTTACCAAAATACATTATAATATGTAAATAAATGTCAGAAAAATATTCTAAAACATTAATTTTTCTTTGAAAATCAAATAAACAGCTTTAGGCAATTTAAACTGTTAACAGGATGTCAAAATTGTTGCTATTCACTGGTTTCTTTTTCAATTTATTTTTGTGTAAAGTATACAATTTTTTAATAAAATCTTACTATTTTTATAAAATAACTATTTTCAGCATATTTTATGAAAATAATTTATAATATGTATGAAAGATAATAAAAAAACACCCTAAAACATATATTTTCATTTTCAGCGTTAAAAATTATTTATTGGCGATCTTTTTTGACCAAATAATCATCAGCCAATCAGCATTTAGAATGGACTGCCCCCTCCTTTTATTAGATTTTCTACGTCACATTTATTGATTTTTTTACTTGTAAAATATTTCGAGAGAGGCCAGCATCTTACGGGTCTTTTTATAAGCTTTAAAACAAGTATAAAAACAGTGCTGTAGCTCAAAAAGTGGTTGATTTCGAGTGACCTAAAGCCATTCATGTGGATTAATGGATAGAGCTGAGCAAGGATTAATTATTAAAATATTTATAAAAATTAAACTTGAATCATTTGTGAAGTCTAAGAAAAAACACCTACAAATAAATTCTAAATCCAATATGAAAATAAGATTATCCTAATTCAAAATTTAAAAAAAACTGATTAATAGATTTCAAAAATTATATAAAATGCTTTATTTAATAGTTGTTTCTTCAACCACAATTGGGATTTTTAGTTTTAATTTGAAATAAAAGCATGGGGAGAAGCTAGAAAGAAGGAATTAACTTAATTAATTTTTGAATCTCCATCCTCCCCCATTCTTATCTTTCAAGTTAAATCTAAAATGCTCAATTATTGTTCAAAGAACAATTATTATTTTGCTTTTTAATGCATGGTAAATAAAAGCATTTTATTTCCATTTATTGTTAACTTTTTAATATCAGCACAGCAAATAAAAATATAAAATTATATAGTATCATCTTGACACTTATAATTTATATATATATCACTAGATATTTCTGCAACAAGTTAATATATATATTCCTTATGTATATATCGTATTTAGTATATGTACATAATTATATAAGGGTATAATAAGTCATTAAGTAACTAAAAACATGAATACATCTTTCCTGTTTAAAGGTATTTGATTTTTTTTCTTTTTAATTGAATTTTTTTTTTTAAAAAGCATAACAAAATTATATTGTAAACTAACTTTATTTTATTCTAATTTAAATCAAGCTCTCAATTGAACCCCAAAAAAATCATGCACATTACTTAACACACATTGAAGTTCTAAGAATGTCTTTTTAAATTTTATATCAAAATATTCAAAATTTCCTTGCCCAACAGCCCAGGTCTAAAAAACTAGGTCAGCTAATTAAAATATTATAGTGCTATATCACTTTGGTAATGATTTAGAAGAAATGTACCAAATTGCAACAAATTATATTAAATTTAAATCAAATAAACCTTGATTTTAAAATGTTATTCTTTGCTCAAGTTGTCTAGTGAAACCAAAAAATCTCTATACCATTATTTTACAGGCCTTACTTAAAACATATCAAAGTTCTAAAAATGTCTTTTCAATTTAATATCTCCAGTGGATCAAAAATATAAAACTAGATCACCTAGGGTTCTATGATTTTGGTAGTGATACCAAATTTCAACAAATTATATTGAATTTAAATCTATTAAATCTCAATTTTAAAATTTTATTCTAATTTAGATAAAAATGATTACACGTGTTTACAAACAAGCAAACCATCCAATAAACAGAGATTGTAACTTAAACAAAAGCACTTAAAAGCAAAAAAAAAGTTATATTGGACTAAAATTTAAAAATAACAGACAAATTACTGCAATTAAGCCTATTAATTTATAAGTATTTAATAAACTTGCTTTTTAAAAATTTATTTTTAAATGTGTTACCACTAATTTATTTATTAATCAAAATGCACATAAGTAGTATATACATTTGTGAACCATCAATACTATATATATATATATTACACTGAATAGTTCTTACATTTGTGAACCATCAATACTATATATATATATATTACACTGAATAGTTCTTATATATGTAAGTAGAGGGATTTGAACTTAAAATATTTCAGTCTATATTCATCCTCCATTCCATCTTAAGCAATCAATACATATGGCCACATACATGTGAAAAAGATGATTCCCAATCCACTCACCAGTTAGCCAGATCATAAACTCCCACACCCACACACACACATATATATATATACAATCAGTGCTCAATTTATATTAAGATATCAATTGCTTAAACTTTACTGGTGAGGCTTCAATCTTTCTCATTCAACTATTCAACCATCCATTTCATTGAAAAAATAATGATGAAAAGCTCAAAGTCTTTATTGGATTTGATATTGTAGTCATAAACATGTAGAAATCATGTCAGTCTAACCCATCATATTACCATATCCATATTTGTTAATAGGAGAGAAATGAGCTGAACTTATACTATGATGTAATTCATTTCCAAGGCAATATGTAATTTGCTTATACTGAAAAATGTAACAATTTACTCTAGATAAATACTTTGCATATAATAAAGATGTATATGAGAGATTGTAACCTGGGCCAACTGATGAATGCTGGTTCAGCACGAAATGCATCTTGGGGGTCATTTGTTTTTTTATTATATCTTTATATGTATTTAAAAAAAATGGGGAAGTATGGAGATGTTTATTATATCTATATGAATAATTCTTGTATGGAAAAGAGGGATTTGAACTTAGGATAGTTCAGTCTCAGTCTACATTTGTCCTCCACTCCATCTTAAACAACCAATACACATGAACCACATAATGTGGAAAAAGACAAATAATCTCCAATATATATATATATATATATATATATATATATATATATATATATATATATATATATATATATTTCATGCAGAGACAGCACTCATAAGTTGGCCAGATTATAATCTTCCACTCATATATATAATTAGTGCTCAATTTATATTAAAATAGCAATTCCTTAAACTTTACTGGATAGGCTTCAATCTTCTTATCCAAATATTCAACCATCAATTTCATTGAAAAACTGATGCTGGAATGCTCAAAGCCTTTATTGAATTTGATATTGTAGTCATACCCATTTAGACATCACATCAATCTAACCCTTCATACCATCATATCCGTATATATTAATAGGAGAAGAATGGGCTAAACTTATACTATAATTTAATCTATTTCCAAGGCAATATGTAATTTGCTTGCTCTGAATAGTTCTCATCAATGTAAGTAGAGGAATTTTAGGATTTTTCAATCTACATTCATTCTCCACTCCATCTTAAGCAATTAATACACATGACCACATCAATGTAAAAAGATAAATGATCCCCTAAATATGTATTTTGTGCAGAAACAAAACTCTTCAGTTGAGCCAAATCATAATCCCCTACCATTATATACAATCAGTGCTTAATTTACATGAAAGCAGCAATTCCTTAAACTTTACTGGACAGGCTACAATCTTCTCTTTCTTTCTAATCATTCATTTCATTGAAAAACTGAGATAGAATGCTCAAATCCATTATGGGGTTTGATATTGTAGTCATGCCCATGTAGACATCACTACAATATCAAATCCATTAATAGTTGGAAGGGTAAGAAAATTGAAGCCTGTCCAGTAAAGTTTATGAATCGCTATCTTAATATAAACTCAGCACTGATTGTATAGAAGTGTGGGAGATTATAATCTGGTCCAACTCATTAGTTCTGGTTATGCACAAAATACACATATTGGAAATCATTTATTTTTTTTGCATGGATGTGGTCATGTGTATCAATTACTTAAGATGGAATGGAGGATGCATATAGACTGAAAGTTCAAATCCCTCTACTTACATATATAAAAACTATTCAGTATAAGAAAACTACACATTGCCTTGAAAACAGATTACATCATAGTGTAAGTTTAGCCCATTCCTCTTCTATTAATATATATGGATATGGTTATATGAGGGGTTAGAGTGATGTGATATCTAATATCAACTCCAATAAAGGCCTTAAGTATTCCATTGTCAGTTTTTCAATGAAATGGATGGTTGAATGTTTGGATGGTGGCTGAAGCCTGTCCAGTAAATTTTAATAAATTGTTGTTTTAATATAAATTGAGCATTGATATGTATATATGTGTGGGAGATTATGATTCTGGCCATTTTATGAGTGCTGGTTCTGCATGAAATACATATATTGGGGATCATTTATCTTCTTTGTACATAAGTAGTCATGTGTATTGGTTGTGTAAGATGGAGTGGAGGACAAGTATAGACTGAAATATCCTAAGTTCAAATCCCTCTACTTACATATATAGAACTATTCAGTATACCAAATTACATATTGGGAATAGATTACATTATAGTATACTTTCACCCCATCCCTCTCTTATAATATATATGGATACAGTAATATGAGGGTTTAGATTAATGTGATGTCTACATGAGTATGACTACAATATCAAATCCAGTAAGAGTTTTGAGCATTCCAGTATCAGTTTTTCAATGAAATGAATGTTTGACTAGTCCAGTAAAGTTTAAAGAATTGCTATTTTAATGTAAACCAAGCACTCATTGTATATAAGTGTGGAAGGTTATGATGTGGCCAATTGATGAGTGCTGTAGTTCTGCATAAAATACATATATTGGGGATCATTTACTTTTTGCATAGGTATGTGGTCATGTCTATGAGTTGCTTAAGATGGAATGGAGGACAAATATAAACTGAAAAATCCTAAGTTCAAATTCCTCTTTCTCTCTTTCTCTCTCTCTCTCTCTATCTATCTATCTATCTATATATATATATATATCTGTCCTTATATATATATATATATATATATATATATATATAAGAAGGACTATTCAGTATAAGAAAATTATATATTGCCTTGGAAATAGATTATATATATGTATATGGATTTAAGGTTAAATTAAACACTATTAAATAATACATACTATTAAGTAGAGAAAATGTTATGTGATGTATCGTGACTATTCAGTATAAGAAAATTACATATTGCCTTGGAAATAGATTATATATATGTATATGGATTTAAGGTTAAATTAAACACTATTAAATGATATATACTATCAAGTAGAGAAAATGTGCTGTGATGTACTGTGAATTCTCCTTAAATGGAGTTAGGAATATCTCAGCAATTATGCCCCAAAAAACCTGTTAGCCATTATCTTCCCCTTCCATTCCCCACCCTAAACTTTCCCATAATCTGCTCCGTCCCATTTGCACAACATAATCTTTGTCAAATCCATGACCTTCATATCTAAATTCCCTTTATCTTTTCCCAAACCCAACATAAAAAACAATAATCTACTTTCTGTATAATCACTTTGTTCATATTTATTTCCCCATAACTTCATTATTTGTACCCTTTCTGCTTTAAAACATTTACATTCAATCAACAGATGCGTAATATTTTCTATACCTTCCTTACACAATTTGCAGACTAAATCACCCATATTTTTTCATTTACATGTATATTCTCTTGTTGCTAAAGATCTCGTTCGAACCCTGAACAATAAACTACTTTCCTTACTATTATCATAAATTAACTTGCATCCAATGTTCCATTTACTTCTATATATATTTAAACTCTTTTTACTCTCCATACTACTTATCCATCTCTCCAACTCCCTATTCCTTATTAATGCATCTATTCTTTAATCCCATTTTTTACCACTATTCCACTCAACAATCCTCCTAACTCAATCATCCCACCTTTTATACAAGTATAATGATACAAATTCTTTATCCAAATCTTCTGCATACTGCATTACTTTTCTCACCCATCTTGTTGCTTGCCCTTTACTCTTAACCCAATTAAATACTATTCTGGCTATTCTTTTATTATCCATAAACTGCAACATTTTCGTTTTACTTTTTGCATCTCTCATATAGAAACTTGACCATCCCATTTCTCTTTGAATTGCCTCCTTTGCTTCCACATCTCTGCATCTAATGCACGTCTTCCTACTTCCCTTTGTACTTTCTTTAAGTAATCTAATACTCCTTTACTAACATGTAACACATCATTACCATATGTTAACCCTGCTACTGCAACTCCCTTCTATACAATTCTAGCTACATCTTACCAAACCCTTTCTTTTCTTTGCTTCATTTACAAATTCTCTCTCCCATTCATCCAAGCAATTTTCCTGATTACTTAAGATGATTCCCAAATAATTATATCTATCCACCACACTTAACTTTATATCCCCCAACAAAAATTCTACATCTTCTCTTTCTCCAGTATTAACCATCATTATATTTGATTTTTCTTCACTAAATTTAATCCCCATCTTCCTTGCACATGTCTTCAGCATAGCTTCCATATCTTCTCTTCTCTCTGCACACAAAAAGATACCATCTGCAAAAAAAGACCTGATTAAGTATATACTCCTTGTCACCTATTAACAGTATCTCTATCCCTCTTCCTAGTCTTTTTATTGCTTTCTCCATTTCACTCAAATACAACAAAAATAAAATAGGTGACATAGGGCATCTTTGCCTTAGTCCCACCCCATTTTTTAACTTTAAATGATTCTATATCCTCTAATTAATAAGTAAAGTAATTATTTTCATATAATTTCTTAATAATATTTATTAAAACTTTATCCATTCCCAAATTTGCTAAACTTACCCATGATCTATTTCTATTTACTCTATCATATGCCTTCTCTATATCTATAAAACTCATATATAATTATCTACCTGAATTCCTAATCACACCCATAAGTTGTGTAACTACAAATAAACTATCTCCTATATGCCTATATGACCTAAAAAATCCTTGCATTTCCCTCACTACATTATTCTCTTCCATCCATTTTACAACTCTTCCAGCCACCATATATGAGAAAACTTTATATAAAACTGATGTTACTGCTATCGGTCTATAGTTATTTAACTTTGTATGATCCTTACCCTTTCCTTTAAATAATAATATCTTACTCTTGTATTAATTCAACTACCCAGAAAAATTCTTTTCTGTGCCATCTTATTAAAACATGATAAGAGCTTTACCTTTGCTCTATGCCTAAATGCATTACTATCTCTGCTGCCCATCCACCTAAACCTCTTGCCTTTCCACTTTTCTATCTCTTCTCTGCCTCATTCAGTTCATTTTTTGTAAACCTAATATTCCCATTATTAAATGCTTTCATGTTTCTATCACTAAGTCCTTCACATCTAACATCTTTTCTATATCCATTACATATCTATTTAAGATTCTCTCTAATTCTTCTCTAGAGCTACACTCTACTCCCTCATCATCTATTAATACTATCTCTCTCTCCCCTACATTTCTCCTCTCAATGTAATTCCAAATTTTTTTACTTCCATCTCTTCCACTTTTATTAATATCCTCCAACAATTTACCATTCAACTTAATCCTCTCTCTATAATTATCCATTTTAGCCAACTTCTTCTTTTTTTAAGTACTTTTCCCATTTAGCATTAATATCTTTTTCACTTTCTTTGTTCTTAATAGTGCACTTATATTCTCTGCATGCTTCTTCCTCTCTTTTACACTTTTACTAACTCTCATTTTTTATTTTTTTTATTCTTCTGCATATTCTCAATTAAAACCCTATTTGCCACTTTTTCTATTTCACCACTCATCCCCAACCAACTATTCTATGGATTTTTCAACTTGTATTTTATACTCTTCCAACTTATTCTTATCATTCACTCTCCATCCACATCTTTCACTATTGTTTCTACTTTTATTTCTATTCTCCATCACATTACTAACCATTTCTATTACAATTAAGTTATGATCACTATTACATACTCTCTCTTCATTATCAAACACCTTAATTTTCTGTACTTTATTAATTCCCTCTTTCTCTACCAATACATAATCTATTGTGTGAAATATATTATTCCTAGACCATGTGTATTGTCCCTCATAAATATTTGATAAATTTACAATGCTCAAATTCACTCTTTAACAAAAATTGCTTCAAAAACTGACCATTCTTATTATCTACATCATCATTTTTTTCAATATTCCCATTCATATCTCCTATAACCATTATTCTCTTCCCCTTTTCTTTAAACCTCTGTATATCCTTAACTAGGCATTTATATATACTACTGTTCCATTCCATTAAAGTTTGACTATCTCCAGTGGTTATATACACTATAACTATAATCTATTCTTGTCTATCCAACCTTATTTCAAACCACAAATGTTCTTGACATTTAACAATATTTCAATATTTTTTCAATATAACACCTATACCATCACCCCCTTTTTTTCTTTTCTACTTATACCCTGCCATACCAAATCTTCCAAAATAGGTTTTTCTTCTCTTGAATGTGTTTCCACTACTGCTAATACCTCAAGCTCTTCATTTTCAATTGCTTTGTTTAATTCCAGCCACTTTTCTGGTCTCCTACCATCTTGCATATTCAAATACCCAATTTTAACAATTTCTTCTTTCCTAACTATTCTCTTATAAATTCTTTTGATTCTTTCTTCTCCATTACATTTATAAAAAACTTTCTTAGTATTAATCCTACAGATCCATTCCCTCTACACATCTACAGTTATATCTAAATCAACTATCTTTTGCTTATTTCTCATATCCCATCCATTCTTCTTTTTGATAGTACTACAATTTAAAAGCCCACCCCCCTTTAAAAGTTTCCTGAATTATATTCTCTAAACATCAGACTCCCTAAAACTTCACTTCCTCGTTTTCCTAAGTGCAATCCATCTTCACTATATAACTCCCTCTTTCCAATAAACCAATCCCATACATCCACAAATATAACATTATTTCTTTCACACAATTTTCTCAATCTCTCATTTATAGAAAAGCTGATCAAAATATTGCAATGCCCTCCAATATCAAATCTATCAAAAAATGAACAAAAATTAATCATCTTTTTCATTTATTTTCCAAGCTTCTGCATGGATGTTTAGAGCAGACTTTAACACTGGTGGTTGCGAAATTTAAATCAGTAATGCTGTCAACACAGATTTAATCAAACTGGCTTATTTAATTTATAATAGGAGAGTTATTTACTACTCATTTTATAGTGATGCCAATTTGAGTGAGGATCTATGGGCATTGCTGTTGATTTAAATTAAATATCTACGTGTAAAAGTTTGAAAAATGAATGAAAATGATTTTTCTTCAGTCATTGATATCTTGGCTAGTGGAGTGTATTATATTATTTTGATCAGTATTTAGAGTTTAGGAGCACATTTCTCTATTTAATGTCTATCTTAAAAATTCATATTATATATGAATGTCAGACTTCATACCAAGCTTGCAACTAATTTAGTAAATATACATAGATAATTTATATATCAACTAATAATGTTATTATGCCCAGCCCCTCCCACATCTGATACCATTATTGAATATAACAGAAGAGAAAGTGAGTATGGTGTAAATTTATAGAAACGTATATATAAAATCGTAAGGTGTTGTAGTTAGTTCACCTTTTTTCAAATCCATAACCATAGATTTAAATCTAAAAAAAAAAAATGAAATTTTTTTCTAGTAACTCAACATTTTTAAGCAAGCTTAGATTTTATTTTTCCAGATATTTAATCCTTGGCCAATTCAAATAGCCATCCAATTACTGGTTGATAAATGGATATTTAATTGCTCTCAGATATAAGATAAAACTATAAGTGACTAGGCTAAATAAATAATGTCTTTGCAATCACTGATCCTCTTTGGACAAATACTGGAATCTGCTATAAGTTGTTTTAACTGTTTTTTTAACTTACATTAATGGAAATGCTTGTAGTAATTATTTGACTGTATGTAATAAGTTTCATACGTCAATTAAGTAATACATATTTTAGTTTGTGAAATAATAACGAATCACATGATTTAATCATCTACAATGACGTGATATTATTATAACTTTAAGCAAAGTTGAGCTTGCAACTAAAACACACAAAATATTTTCTCACATTAATTATTAAGATATTGATTAATAGGCACAAAAAAGAACTTATCCAGGTGGCAATCAAATAACATATAGAAAATGCCATTGACAAACTATTAAGCTAGGTGTCTCACTAATCAAATCATACAAATCTTGAAACAGCTTGGCAGATTAATGCTTGTTGAAAATAAAAATCAATAACTTTTTATAGCGTAATGTGTACAGCATATAAACATATTTATCTATTCAAATATATATAAATGCATCTTTAAAAATTGTGTATAACGCATATGTCTGTGGTTGTATACTATTTATTTATACCTCCTCATTTTGTTCTTTGTTTTCACTTTCTTGGTATTCGAATGATAATATTCGTTTACGAATGGCTACTGATGATTATAATATGTAGTTATATACACAGACTTATTAATATTTATATAAAAATACATCAATATATATATATGTCATACCTTGATTAAAAACAGGATTTGCATGGAAATATTTCAGATAATTGATTCAAAATTATTAAAGAATTTGGAAATAATGACAATAGTAATAATAATTTATGAGATGGATAGGCAGACATATCTACTAAGTATGAAGAAAATACCATGTTATTATGGAAAAATAAAACTATCTGCTACCGTCAAATTTATAATACTGACTTATCCCTAATAATTTCAGTTTTCAAGAACGACATCAATGAAATGTAGAATATTTCTATGGTTAAGAAAATAAAAATAAAAAGAAGAAAAACTTACAAAAAATTGTCTGAAAGTTTATGAAAATAGCATTTGGCTTGTAATTATGCATTGGACGATTTCATTCAGTTGAAATTGTCAAATATTTTTAGAAAAATTCAAATTTTATTTATAATTTTCCAAATACATTCTAATGTTAATAATAATATACAAATTGGTATAGACACAATGTTTTGAATGCCATTATTCTCCTTTCTTCTTCAGGTATTGGTTAAGGTTAGTGATATCTGAAAATGAGAAAGAATAATATCATTACAGATATTGTTTTTATATTAAAATATCTTATATTACTAACAGTTAAACGTATTTGGAAAAGTATAAATAAAATGGAAATTTTTCTAAAAACATTTAACAATTAAACTTAATGATGAAAACAGTCCAACACCGTAAGTGTTGCAACATTTTGTAGAGTATATGATTGTTTCAATTAGCATTAGCATTACAAAGTCAGTATATGATTGTTTTAATAAGCATTACAAAGCCATCACACCATGAACATTGGTCCATATATGAGCATATCTACCATGTTTATGCATTTTATGTTTCTTGACCAAATGCATTTTGAGTAAAAGACAAATATTTGTATAATGTGAATGTAGAATTCAAGAAAGAATACTATCTAAATAAGATTCAGGTAAAACTATAAAGCCATTAAATTTTCCCCTTTGTTCTTCTTTGGATATTTTTGCAAAGTCAACCATGAATTGGTCCATTATTAATTTTAAAAAAATTAAAAATAAATACTGCAAAAAAATCTTATGACTTAATGGCCTTGAAGATGGTATCAGAATACATCTGTAAAACACTACTACAATAAAAAGGACAGCACTTGATTCTATTTGAGCATAGTTTGCCACTCTTTTAATGTAATTTATTCTGGAACATTTATAATTAGAATGAAATCAAAATAGTAATAAAAATAAAAACATTGAACATGGTTAATTCAATTTTTTAGTTAACTGAAATTAGAAAAAATAAATTTATGAAATAAAAAAAAAAAAACTATTATATTTCAAATATAAATTTTATTAATAAAGCAATCTGACAAAACAAGTAATTGCTCTTCCAAAAAGTACAAACATAAATAAATAATATTTGCAAAGTAAAACTAGAATAACATAATTTTTATAAAAAATATAGAAATTTCATGAAAATATTACTTTTGCTTTCTTAAAAAAATACAGTGTTAAAACTTAGTAAATTATCTTGTGCATCAGTTTTTATTATGTGATTATAAAAATGAGATACTAATGGCATTGTTTACATGTACCCTGGTTTTTAAATAGTTTATATATTTTGGATAGACAATGTATATGCATTTTAAGAAACTTTGAATTTTTGTCAGGTAAAAAAATGTTCATTCACTTTGTTTAGTTAAGGTTTTTATTGTTAGTATCTTATCATATGTAATATGTAAAATAACTGTAAAATGTACAGATAGATAAATAATATATCCAAAACATATGTCAAATCATGCTTAAAAATATATACTAGGTTGTTTAATCAAACCACCCACAAGCATGTAAATGAATAAATAGCATCTTCCATATGAATACATAAAGAAAACTGGCAACCATTTTATCATTATATAGTATTTTATTCCAGAACTCACTATATTAACTTCAATTTCTCTCCTCCATCCTATACAAACATGGGGACTTAATGTTTAAATTAAAAATATATGATTGTATTCAAAAGAGAGAAAAAAAAAATTAATTAATAAAAATAATAAAAAAAACTAATTAATTAAAATTCTTCATACTGTCATAATTTGTGATATATATATTCTAACCTTCATCTCGTGCATCTTCACTTCCAGATAATATATGATATAAAATAAAACGGGTTCTATCTCAGTTAATAATTAATAACTAAAATATTCAGCATTAAAATTAAAATATTTCACTAGCTCAAATTTAAAATTCGAATAAGGTTCAATTTATAAAATAAATTAAATAAATATTTAATATTTTCATGAGACTTGAAGTGAAAATACAGGTGACAAGATAGATTACATTGAGCCAATATCCCACAGGATACTACCTCAATGGCATAAGAACACTATCCCCCTTTTATTACTATTTCAAATAACAAAACTCATAGTATTCTTACGACTTTAATAACTTCTACTCACTAAGATTAAACCAATAATTAAATCTTAATCTTCTATTTATAATAATCTAGCTCAAATAAAATAATTTCAGGTTCATAAAGTTTATTCTAAGTTAATAAAAATACGGTAGTAAAATATGAGAAGGGATTTTATGTCATAATCTACTACACTGAAACTAATAATAATAAATAACAGTAATAATATTCTTCATTGTTTAACTAATTCTGTATAACTTTTCTTTTTTACTATAATTTTATTACCATAATAAAATAATGAAATAATATAACATGATCTTATATCTTCATGTAATGATATAATAAATACGTGGTAGCATTTTAATAATCTGACAAACAAAATATGTGTGGCAACTGATAGCATATAATTTAATATAATATTGTGATAACTGATTTATGACCAATAAAATAATGTAAGATTATGATTATTTAATTATAATGAATACCAATAAAATATTTAAAATTCTTAAAATAATTCTCTATTTATCTTTTGTGCAAAATTATATATTTGTTTCAATTATTATGCATATATTGTGTTTTCATGCAGCGATGTGGAGAAATAAATAACTCGGACACAAAATTTTTTGAAATAACAAAATTTAACAAAGTTTATTACTAACAACAAATAAATAAACAATTTATTTACACTATTTACAGTGGATATCCTTAACTTTTTTACTTTACAGTTTGATCTACCAGGTTATAAAAAAAATAATTTATATTTCAATTATATCTTTATTTAGATTTAGGACAAAATTTAAAAAAAAATGTTACTATTTGGTTTGTCATTATGGTTAACTTATTACAAATATATTTATTTACTTTATTAGCAACAACATTTTATCCTTAATATTGTTAAACTATCCTATTTTAAAAAAAATTCATAGGAAAACATTCTATAGAAACAAAAATAATGAGTATGGATTTCTCAAAATATTAAAAATTTTCATCTTGCAAAGTCAAAGATGTTACACAAAATATTATCCAAAAATTCAGTACTAGATTTTAGTATTTATCACACAATGTTTACTAATCATAATATATTCTTCTTTAAGCCTTACTTTAGTATGATATAAGTGTAATCATCAATATATTTCTGTTAATCAATAAACAAAAAATATAATATGCATATTGTTTACATAATTTACTTTGTACTATTGTATTTTAAAATATGCAATACTTATTTTCTCTTAAAAAAAAATAATACTAAAGCATTTAAAATTATTATCACTTTAAAGAAAATATCTTTGTTTAGATACTTTATTTTAAAAAAATTTATATTTCATTTCCGAAATAAAATTCAAAATATATTCTATGATTCTTTTCTTTCCTTAGGATACTTTGGATCTTCAATTTTAAGTTATAACATCCTATTCCTTCTAAGCAAATAAACCAATCTTATACAAAATGATAGCATAACCTAAGTTCTAAATTATTTATCATTTCTCTTAAACATATCTTACTGAACGATGCAGTTATATGAAATAAAGATAGCGAAAATAGATGCATAGGATTAAGGAAGAAAGCTAGAGTATTACTCTTAACATATCTCAAAATCATGGCACAGTGTGAAGAGGTATGACATTTACCTGCCTAATATCCTCTAGTACAGGGATGATGTTAAAGCTATTTCTTCAGCTTTATTAGAACATCAAATATTTAAAGAAATATAAACACTGTCCAAATAAAATGTGTATCAGTCATAGGGCTTTGTTAACTATCCTGATATTCACATAAAGACTAAATATTATTTCCATTCCTTATAACAACCTATTTCTTAAAACATCATCTTGGTTTCCTGTTCACTAAGTACTTCCAAGCCACTATCTCAACATTATTTCTCAAGATTTTCCACATCTTACATCAATAAATAACTATCTGCATTTACAAAACAATAAATAAAATTTATTAATAGTTAAACAATCTAGCTGTTCCACAAGAAAAGTCTGCTCACTTCATTATTCTATATGTCTAATCATATACAATCTACTTAGACAATATTTGAATATCCAATGACATAAAAATTTTAAAAGAATCACATAATTATTTGTTATGTTGGATTATATTACTAATAAAAAAATAATTGTTGTATGCATATTTTCAAATCAATCCTATCTCATAATGTTTTTTTAAAATGTTGTATGAAATGCGGTATGCATAAGTAAAAAACTTTTACACTTCATTCTTCCAATTTATGGATGATCTAAAGAAAACAAAAAAAAATATACACTATAAATTATCAATAGTTATTATTATTACCAATAACCTTTATCTAGTCCTCGTGTTCAGTAGGCTTCCTTTATCCACTTGAGCATTGCAGATATAAAAAAAAAATTCACACCCATACACTTTATATTAAAATATTTTTAGCTAAATTATTAGATTGTTATATTATAAAATTTTAATATTAATAAATTAATGTTTTTCCTAATCTTATATAAAATTTAGATTTAAACTAGGTTAACAAAATAAAAGGAATCAAAACTATAATTACATATTTTCTTGATGATAGTTCCTGATAAGTCCAAAATGTTTATTATTTTCTCTAGAGTTTTTAAAAATGTTTTCCTCCAAGCGCGTTAAAGTTTAAAATAAAATAATTATTAATCCATTTAATAAAATTTATAGAAAATAATCCTTGGCTTTAGTATTTAGGACGATAATTATTAAATCATAATATTAATTAATCCCGTGAAGCTTCTTAATCTTCTCTACCAATATTCTCTGCATATCCGATGCATCAATCCATCTAATTTAACTTTAAAAATATTCGATAAACTTTTAAGTACTATTTGTATTTCCATGGATCCATCTTTTATTCTACAATGTGTTCATTTTTTTTTATATATGTTTCCTTCTTAATACATTTAAACTTTCGTTTGGTATTTTTATATATCACTTTAAAAAAAAAAAAAAATGTTACCTTCAGAAAGGATATAACATTTTACTCCTTTTGATATAATATTATATAAAATAATTCATGCAATATACAATTGTCTTATTACTATTTAAAAAATAAATCTTGGATAGGCTTATAAATAATAATGCGTCTCCAATTTTTTCATTAGACTCCGTATGATGTCCGAGCTGTGGTTTTTTATGTACCAAAACAGTTCTTCGGTGAAATATTAATAAAGCTGTATCAATAAATATTCCAAACATTTTTTCAGCATTACAACTTATATCCATTTTTATTTCGTAGTATATCCATTTTTAATGCGAAGTTTAGGTTAAACTTTTAGATAAAATACGACTGGCAAGTAACTTTTAAAAAATTAGAAAATCATTTCCATGAAGTTTCTAAATATATAATTTTTTCTAAAATTTTCCTTTTGTGAAATACTTCTTTAAAATTATCAATTAGTTTTTGCAAAATTAACAATAAGAAAGTACCAAAAAAAATTGACTAAAATAAAAAATTTAAAAAAAAAATACTATCTCTTTGAGAGCTGCTAATATACCTTTCTTTGGTTTCAATACATTATTAATCTCCCCTTATACCCCCGTGCAATTCATATTTATAGTCTGTAAGAATACCTATTCCTATTGGTTAATTCTTACTTTAGCTTGAGAACAAATTTACATATTTTTTAGTTTATAGTAGAATTAAATTTCAAAATTAGAAATTATGACGTAATGAACTTAAAATATTATTTAAAATATTACTTTTGAATAAATTATTATTTTATTAAAATTACTTAATCTTTTAAAATAACTTTTAAAATAACATTTAATAACTTATTCCATTTCTTAATATTCAATTTATCTATTTTATTTAAATAAAATATTTAATTTTTATATTATGAATGTATTCATCTTTATTACATCATTTAAGCATGTTATACGATAGTTAACTTAATGTTTAATACTATTTACTTTTATGATAGGCAACAATTCCATCCAATTCTATACTGCAATTTCAAAATATTTTAAACTTTATTATTAACTCAAACAAGCGTGTGTGAGAATGTATGTAATATACAAGTCACATGATTAATAACTTTGACAGATGATTTTTAATCTATTTCTCTGCCCAGTTTTATAAAATTGATACACTTATTATATTATATAAAATAATTATAAAAAATTTGGAAGAATAATTTTAAAAATATAGAACTAGATATAATTTTCACCATCATAAAGTTTTATTTTTAAAATATATTATATTAATTTTGATTATTAAACATAGTTTATAAATTTAAATACTGTATAACATTTATTTATCTATATGTTTAAGACTATTAAAATTGAGCTTATTAAATATACTTTTAATTATTTATAGCTGTGTTATTTAACCCTTTTCCCGCGCTCGACGAGGCTCCTCGTCGACATCTGAAATCACTCTAACTCAGTTCGTTTTCATACGAAAAAATTCGTTAAATACGTATTGAATTCGTTTTTAAAAGTTCTGTACGATGGTGACATCTTCCGATTTATTTTAGAAGTAAAAAATAGAAAAAAACGCATTTAAACCTAAACAAAGAAGGAACATTATTTGTGATTGGTTCTTAGCATGCTCTCAGCCGAAAAAGACATTCTGATTGGCTGGAAAGAACAAAGAAACTGCCTGATCAAAGAAAATAAAGAAAAACGCTGAGATTTTCATTTCGAATACGATTTAAATTATTATTAAATAATATTTATGGAAATTAAACATAATTTTCAGAGAGAATAATAAAAAAACAAAATTATTTTCGAAAAATATTGAAGATTTTAGTACAAATATTGAAGTTGTAATAAAAAGAAATATTTACTTTTCTATAACGTAAAAGTCGATCTTTTTGTTTACATTATAACTTTTATGTTGCCGATATTCAATATCTTAGAATAAATAAATAGCAATTTATTTTTGAAAGAACTTTCGTTGTCTTCACAACCTTAAAAATTAATTATATACTTTTTATAAACGTATCTGAGTTGAATTTAATATTATAGGCGAATATGTTTTAACAATAGGCTTTGTCTTCAGTTTGTGAGTTGGCCAATTAAAAGATTTGATTTTTATCTGATACAACCAATGATAAAATTAGCGGTTTAAGGGTTAATATGGCCAGCTTTTACAACCATATGCAACAATATTTAAAGCTTTACATAACAATTTTTAAATGATTTTATATACTACGTCTTCTCTTTAGCTTCAAATTGTACTTTAAAGATATAATTGACTTAATACAATTACCATATTAAAAGAACATATTCTAAATTTAAAATTTTTAGTAATTGACTGTTATGAACTATTACCAACCTATAGAAAAGGGCACAATATATATATATATATTGTACCAATATTGAAATTGGCACATGATGATTTTGCCTAAAAAATTATTAAATAATAAATAAGTTATAAAAATCTAAAAGGTTTCTTTAAGTAAACAAAATCAGTTTGCTGTCAAAAGTAAAATTAAAAGTTTAAGAGTTTATTACAGTTTATTTTCGAAAAAGATATGAATCAAATAGTTTTCCATCGTTAGTTTTTGAAATAAAAAGCTACAATTAATTAATCATAAGGGGAGAGGTGTGTTTCGTTAGAAAAGTTAAACTAAAGGTTTTATAAAAAGGAAGTAAAGAGTTTTCTTATTAGTATTCGTAAAATATAAATAATTTAAAGTTTAAAAAAATACAAATCTCTTTTCATTCGAATTAAAGAAAACGTAATCTTAAAACTAGTAATATATGTGCGTATATATGTGCGATTGTCAATAATAGAGTAAATGTATGCGTAATAAATGTTATTATAAATAAATGAAAGTTAAAGACAATTATCATTAATAAACACCGCAATGGCTATAAAACAACACTTTTGCATGGCTATTACTAATTAAACAATCTTCCAAAACATGTTGTCAAAGGATTATCAATGAAATTTCGACAACAGATATTGCCGGAGGATATCGAAAAGAAAAACACTTCGCAGGTATAAATAGTAAAATTTTATCGGATAATCAGTTGAGTTCAGAATTTAATTGAGTCAGTTAGGTCAAGAGAAGACCATCAGTTGAGTTAATTGTATCCAGAAACAAAATGCGGTGCTGATCAGTTTTGGGAAATTCATGCCTCTCCACAGCCTGATGTCTGATGAAAACAGCAAGATCTGCCCATGAAATAATGTCAGCATAACATCTTAGAAAATCTCCATCAGTATCTAATTGTCTCCAATAATAATAATCATGAAGAATAATGAAACTCATCAAGGAAATGTCCCAGCTGGCTGGAAGTATGCGTAATGGAAGAAGAAACAAAGTTCTAAATCTATGTTCAAAATCCTAGGTAAAACATTTGCTTATTTTCGTTCATACTGTAATAGCCATTGCATTGCATTAATTTGTGCGAATCCTCCAAGAGTCTAATTATATGAGCTCTATATCATACATAAAATGAACTATTGATATGTGTGTTTAAGTTTCAAATGCTATGTAATACTTTATTATTATATATGTGAGTGTACGAGTTAATATGTGCGTGATCATTATATCAGTGTTATTAGTTAAATTAGATAAATACCAGTGTTCTATTATTAAAATCTACAAGAATATTTAAACTAGTTTAGAAATGTTAATTTAAAAATATGCGTGTGTTTATTAGAATTATAAAATTTTAAAATTAGTAAATGTTAGTTAATAAATTGTCTTTAAAATTAAACTTTCTTTGTCGGTCAATTCTTTTACAAATCTTTTATCAATTCTTTCACCACTAATTATGTATAATCTGTTAGTGATTACAAATAGCTGAGCTAGTCGTGGATATTTAAGCATTGAGTTAGTGGCCATTGCTCAAAGTGCGTTATTTATTCATTCTTGAATAGATAGCTGGTGCCCGTGTTTATACACAAACAAAAAAAAGTACTTTGAACATGGTGTTGAACTCAACAGCCGAGAAGAAGTTATGTCCTGGAAATGTAATGCTAGTTATATATATTTTATAGCTATCATTTGGGCATACATACTCTCCAAGTATGTTCTTCTCTGCCTAAGAGGCCAGTGTTTCAAAAGACACATATTAGCACACGGTACAATATATAATGCATTATTGGAAAATTTTATTTTTTTATCTCTGTTTTGAATAGAATCATACTTTTTTTAATTTAAATATTAAAAGTTATCATGTTTGTGATGATGCCATTTTAATAATGATTATTTATTGGACTATTTCCATGATTCTAATATTAAGAATGGAATGTCTTTAGAAAAAATGTAAACTACATATCAACTTTCTGTATATATTTAACTGTTAGTAAAAGAACACAGGTTAGTATTTAACACAAGGTTTCAAATTGTATTATTTTCCCTTCTTCAGGTGTTGTTGGCTTAACCAATAACAGTACTAGCATGGAAATATAACCTAGCCCTTTAGTTTCTTGAATATTGAATTTCAAAAAAATGTTCTAACCAACAGAGCTATTCTGTCAAAGATAGAAAAAGGAATAATGATAATTTCCAGTTTCAAATAATAAGGTACCTATTCTGGGATAAAATACTTTATAGTGATGAAATAGTTGTTGGTTTTCTCAGGGTATTAATATGAAGTAATTGGCTGTTTATTACTATATACAATTGTATGTGGATTTATTAATTTTGGTAAATATGTAGAATAACATTTCGTATTTATTGTAAAATAAAAGATTTTTTTTATTGAACTTTCATTGCTGTTTGTAGTATTATTAAATTTTGAAAGATTTTTGGGTAAACAATTTGCTAGATGAAACATGTAATCCTTTAAAAATTTGAACTAGTTAGTTCCTAGTAGTATTTGGAAACTTTTCTACTTTCATAAAAATTAATACAATATTTTATTTATGTATTGGCAATGAACTTACATATATGTAGGCCAAATAATTTTTTCTTTTTACTATTTAACAAAAATTTAATAATATATGTTAAAAGAGTAGCATTTTATTTTGCATAATTCTTTATGGGTAACCATAATAGTCATATTTTAAAATAATTGCATGATCAACTATCAAGAGAAAATATGACATTCAAGCACTCAAATTTATTAAACTGAGATTTTTTTAAATTCTATTTAATGAAAAATCAATACAGAAATCTTGGACTTATGATTTTAAAATAATTATTTATCTCATTTATTTGATTTTAGAGCCATTTATAAAAATGTTTTACATAGGATCACAAGCCATAATCCATATCCATGGGTTAAATTCTAATTAAGGATAATCATCATTAAAAAGCTTTGCCTATCTACAATCTTTTTTATTATTAGATTAATATCCTAAATTTTGAAAAATATCCTAAAGTTTTGAACCAAATACAGTCCACTTAAAAAAATTATATAGACATGATAGAGTGTCAGCAATTACATATTTTAATAAATTAAATTTTATAATAACTACATCCGTCTTTTACTCTTTGGCTAGGATGTAAGTAGAAAAATCTATGTGATGATTTGGTTGATATAAATTTTTAGCTTTTGGAACAACCTTTTTACTATCATGTTAAATTTCACAGAGAATAATTCTAATATATTATGTTAGGATTGTAAATTGCTTCCATTTGTTTACAAATCTATTTGTATTCAATCATTTATTTATTCCTATATATATATATATATATTGAGTTTTGCAATCTAACACGAATAAGCATTACCTTTTTGTTTTTGTTTTATGATGGACTTTCTATCAAATTTAATGTGTAATGATTTTTTTATTATATATATATATATATATTATTTGTACAATGTTAAAAGTTGGTTATCCCAGGTGTTATTTTAATTACATTAAAATTTAAAAATTTAAAATTAATATACTTCATCAATTTTTTTGATATAATTAGCCTGCAGTAATAATAAAAATCAAATTGTTTATTGCCCCTGTATTTATAAAATGTCATTATTGGAAGTATCAAATAAGACCTCATTTCCATAAGCCTTGAGCTTCAAAATCTATATAAAAGAACATGATTACTTGCTGTGGACATCATACAATATCTGAACTCTAAAAGTGACTGTTTGAATTTTGATCTAGAACTTTTAATTCTCAATTATGTCAATCTATGACTATGCTAAACCAGGCATAAATGTGTAAATCTTTTTTTTGTAAATAATTGCTTATGTCAGTAATATTTCATAGACTCCAAACAACAGATGCTACTGAACAAACTCTGATTTTTAAAAACATGCTGTTTCTCATACTACTATCATTTTTAATAACTAACAATGCACAATCAAACTCATCTCTACTGCTATTGTAGTAATAGTAGTATTTTATTTTATTTTTTTTCATGGAAAGAAAATGGTTGTATTTCTTTGTGAGTGACTGCTGATGACAATAATAGTAAAAAATTAAGAGGTCATCAAAGTGATAACTCCATCACATCAATAAAAATGCCATAAATTATTAAGCACTCCTGATAAAAACTTAATAATTAATCTACAATAATATAATTACTTGAAAGAGTAAAACCATTTTGAAGATGTCCACTACAGAACAAAGGTCATTCCAAAAGTTCCTCATAGAGTAAGGCCAGAAGCAATGGCATTTATAGAATAATACTGAAAGAGAAGGCATTATCAATTTTTCCAATTAATAAATGATGAGATAAGTAATAAAGTTTAATAGTTTTCCATTTTTCTTTTACACTCTAGTTAAAAATGGTTAGATATCCCTTTATTGATCAATATTAAATATTTGGCCTATGCCTTATTTTATTGTTAAGGGAGTAACATAGCTTGGCAGAGTGGATTTCAAATAAACGAACAAGACAAAACATCAGATATATTTTATTATTAATTTAAAATATAATCAAAATGGAAGTATTAAAATAAAACATTTCTAGTACAAGATTTAATGACTAATATGAGCCTGCTTTGAAGTACACAGCCTGTTTAGGTTTGGTTTATATTCAAGATAACCACTTTGAGCTCCTTTTTCTATTTAAAGTTTGTTTCGGTATTAAGATTTTAAAGAAGCTACATCAGAAAAAACAATTTCTCAAAGTTATGAAGTGGGAAAAGGTAACAGTACCCAAAGCACCTTTGCTTTAATAAAGAAATAATTACAAACAGTTCAGTCCAGAAATTTTTTAAAGACTTAATATCAAAATTTGATTTTTCTGGCCTACCTAAAAAATCTATCAATTGTTCTTTTTCTTGCAGCAATAGGCTAGCAAGTGTACTGCCAAATGAATTTATTACCCAATTACAGTCACACAATTTACTGTCTTATTCTGCAAAAATATATTTGTGGAAATTATTCCTCATGTTCTCTAAATGATCATCCACTGTCTTTAGCAACACTTTTTTATGATTTCTCTTCCAATGGGTAGCTCTGGAAAAATACACCCATCTTGGAAAACAACTCAGCACAGTTTTCTTTTAATTTGTTATTTCATAACACTCGTAACACTATTTTCTTATAAAAAGCATCGACCCTTTCATTTGAATCAAATATATTTGGATTATTTCTTCTGAAGTTGAAGATTAAGTGAAGTAAGTTTCTCAAATATATCTATTAAATAGGAGAGCTTCATTATAAATAACTTGTAAAATTCTTCTGCATGTTTATGACCCTCTTGGCTTAAGAATATTGTTATTTCATTTCTCAGTTTGTAAATGCACTTGAACACTTTATTGCATGAAAAACATTCTGAATGAAAAATAAAACAACAATGATTTATGTTCATCTCCCATATCTTTACAAAAAGCAGGAAAAAATCCTTGACTTTAGAGATCAGATTTTTATATCATTAACTATATCAATAACTACTGTTAAAACAATATTTAGCCCAGGACATAATGATTTTGATATTACAGCTTCCTAATGAATCATGCAGTGTGTCCAGACTACTCCTGAAGATTCCTTCTTCACAAGTACTTGTAAACTGTTATATCTTCCAAACATGACTTGAGCTCCATCAGTGCAAATCCCAAGACAATCTTTTCACTGCATGTTTAATAGCAATCATTTGTAATTCTGAACAAATTGATACTAGTTTCTCATTCTTCTATAGGTTTTCAAAATAGCAAGTCTTGAATTATTTTAGCACACTGACAGAATCTATTATAGCAAATCAAATAAGAATCATTATTGATGTCTATTGCTTCACCAAGTTGTATGGCAAATAATTTTCCAACTAATCCAGATTTAAACTGTTGCTGAATATCCATAGATATATTTTTAATTTTTTGAAAAATTGCACTATTTGACAGAAGAATATTGTTAAATTGTTTAGTGTAGATTTCACCAAACATCATCTGAAATGTCCATAGCATCTGGTAGAATAAGTTGATTTTCAATAATATGTGGCATTTTACATTTGGCTATTTTAAATACCACTTTATAAGATGTTAGTAAATTTACTGTGAGACCTTTGTGGAAATTTGACCTCTGTTTTTCAAAACATCTGAGTTTGTCTGCAAAAAATTCACAGACCTTACTGATATATTTGTGCAGGGTTTCTAAATGCATCTTCAATTTATTTAGTTTCATATTATCTGCAGCCAAGAATTTGAAAAATATAATACATTGAGTTTTTTTTCATGGCTTACTTTGGTGCTTACAAATCTGAAATTTAAGTACGCTTGCTTATATTTTTATGTTTTTTACTTTATAATAGGATTAGCACTGATACTAGGCATTTTTGAAGAAGTAAAAGCTTCTTTGTTTTCAAGTTTTTATTTGCTTTCAATTTAAAAATTTATCCATATTTACAGAGGTACATAAATACACCTGGGTCTCGTTTTATGCAAATTATTTTAATGCGATTTTGAAGTTATGTGATTATATCGCAATAAATATTCAAACAATTTAAACTTTTAAAATGTATTTTGTTATATATAACAGAAATAAACAATCTTTTAGATTTTTAAAATAAAAAACGAAGATTTTATAAACTGAAAATAATCTTTCTAATGATAATGTATAATCTTTTTGTTTTGATTGTGATTTCATTTTTTTAATATAGAAACAGAAAACCATTAACACAACACAAGACTGAAACTGGCACTAGTTGTACATCACGAATAAAAATAAAGTGGCTAACAGGTTTCTCTGGGCATAATTACTGAGAGATTCTTGACTTCATTTAAGGAGAAGCCACAATATATCATATCACATCGAATCTGATTTCTTACCAGTTTACAAACAAACGCTAGTGTTAATGATTAAAATATGTATCAAAAATGTAAAATTAAATACTGTAGTTAATAAAAAACGTAAAAAAAGTTTGTCTTGTATTAATTTTTTTCAAATATTTGAAATTTTTTATTAGTCATACTTTATTTGCTTATTTTTTTAATGTGAATTTTAAAGTAATTTCCCTTGTTGCTTTGCTTTTATGCGAATTCTGAAAATTACAGACCCTATCCCCCATTTTTCAAGGTAAGTTAAGTCTATTTTTGTGCGTTTTTTTTAATGCGGGTTTTCTGTGGAACCAATCTACCACATAAGATGAGACCCAGGTGTATACATTTATTTCTCAGCATTGTAATTTCAAGTGACAAAGTCTCTTATGTAGCATATTTTCAACCTCAAAACTTTAATACTTATAGGTATCTGCAGTGACCATTCGGATAAAAATTAAATCAAGTAATAATATAGACAATTGTGATCTTTAGGTTTTCCAAATAGAAATTTAAATTTCCATGGATTGGGTTATTCTCATCTATCTTTTAATCTTATATTATGTAGTAGGTTTAGAATTATTCAGGGTAAAAAGGGATGTGCAAAGTACAAAAGATTGAGAACTGCTGCCTTATTAAAACTCAAACTTTTTTTTACCTTTATCCTGCTAAAAACTGACTCCAGTTTGTAAATGAAGTCCTTCATATTATCATTATATATTTGTTCATATTTTAATAAAATCAATTTATTGATAGAAAGGGGAAGGGGAGAGAGATAAAAATACCAGTTTACTCTAAATTCAATGCTTTAGTACTAATTATTTAAAAAAATAAAAAATAAAGAAACTGTAACAATTGACAGTTGACTATCTAGAATGGCAGTTTACTTCTCCAGTTTTAGTCAACATTTGTGAAGAATCGCTGATTGACGATTTGTTTTTCGAAAAATTCTATTTATCCCTATACTAATATTAATTATTGGAATAAATGAGTATATAGTTAAAAATAAGATCATGCATCAAGCTAACTATATTTTTATATTTATTGTCATAATTAATAATTGTATAATACATGTAATGAAATTAATTCCAGTTTTGTTTATTACACATGTGCAATCAGATTTTTAACCATTAAATCTCAAATATTTAAACAAAGTTAATGAATTGTATCCCTTAACATAATTTATACTAATATTTTATATACAAATTCTATTTTAAATAGATAACATTTATTGCAAATTTATTTGTCATAAATAAGATTTCGATTTTAAATCAAAGTAGAAATTGGAAATTTGTTTTATATAACTTGAAAATTTTTAAGCAAACTAAGAATTTATATTTATAGCTGGTCTTTTACCAATGCAACAAATATATTCAATTATTTGTTAGGAAGTGAGTATATACTTTTATAGGGCAAAACGAGCTAAGAAAAACAAAAAAATCTCATCCTCTAGTTGTTGAATGGTAATGACCTTATTTAAGAATAGACCTTAAAATTATAAAATTCAATGGCACAATCTTATATCCAATCAATATGTTGTTCAATTTGTTGAATGCACTCCTATAAAATCCACTAATGTAAATCCTATGTTCATTGGACTGGTCATGTGAATGAAATAAATGAAAACTACAACATCAGCATGGTTTTTATAAAAACAAGCTTCATTTACATTATAAAGATTATTCTAAAAAAGTTCAATATTGATTGTTTCATTGGGAAAATATGGCAAAAGATAAAATACATTGGAGATCTACAATGAGACAAAATGTTAAAATATTTCAGAAAGAAAAGTTTGTTGCAGCAATTAAAACACTAATAATGGCTAACATATTCTAAATGTTAATGTATTTGTGATTCACAGACTGATTTATATAGTCATTACAAAACTGCTACTGCTACTGCCACTTCCCCTGCCGCTACTGCTACCGCTACCACTGCTACTACTACTATTACTACTACTACTATATTATTATTATTATTATTATTTGGCTTGTTTTTTCTCTTGAGGATGGAACGATCATATACATTTGCGAGTGAATGCTGCTGGATTATGAAAATCATTTTAAACAGAGAGCGTATCAATAGCTCAAACAAGCTCTTAATTGATAAGTGCAGTAAGAGAAAAATATTTAAAATCTCTATTCGAAATACTCTTATCCCCAGACCAATTGGTTTCGAGCTTATGGCTCAACTCGGTGAGGAGCTAGAATATTCAGACACTAGATCTAAAATATCAATTTAAAACCCAGCACTTATTTTATACGTAATATTTAAGTAGAAACTCTGAAGTTTTTGGACAAGAAAATGTCTTTTACTCCAGCTACCTAACTCAAATAGCTATATGGGGCTGAACCAAATTCAGATCTACCATATATTAATAGCCTTAGCATAACCAAAACCATTGTCACGTTATATATGACTTGCTTTATTGATAATTAAAATCATTTTAGTATATATATTTCAACATATAGTCATCAAAATTATAGATACCAGTTTATTTAATTATTCAAGATTTATTACTCTGTCACTGTAAAAAAATAATTTTAAAACGCAATAAAATAATTTCATTAAATAGAAATAATTATATTGAATAGTTGCAGTTTTTAATGCGAGGTTAAAAGTTTAATATTAGCATCTGTTTGAAATTGATTTGAATATATCTCATTAGTTTATTTTTTATTTCTAGAAATTAAGAGATTTTCTATTATCTTATTTAAAATTTAGTTTTATATCTTTTAGTTTATTTAATAACAACCGAAAATTACGAACATTTCAATGTCGGAATTAATATTTATTACAATAATAGCTTTGCATAATTTTATGGGATTTTTTTTTTTTCAGAATTAATTATTTTCTTTTATTTATAATTTCCACTATTCAACTTTTTTTTCTTATATTTATTACTATTATTTGAGATTTTTCACTTGGTTGAATTAAATATTTAATACAGTAGTTCTGTATTTTCCAACATAGTGCTGAGTATTATTTCCTTCTTAATGTATATTCAGGTCCATTGACAAAAACAAGTGAATGATATATAAGATTCTCTTAAATCTGTGACCTTCCAATGACCAAATTACATAAAATAGGCAAAACTCTCTCCATACAGTAGTGCTATACAGTTATGAGCAAGCATGGGAGATAGTGATCATGTGATGTTTAAAGGTTTAATACCAAATTACATACTAATATATTAATATAATCTTTTAATATAGCATTCTTCATAGAAACATTTTACTATATTTAAATGAGCGACAATTTATAAATAAAAATTAAAATATATAATTTTAAATATTTGACAACAATTAGTAAATTGTTTATTTTTAGTGTGTTTAATAAGAGTCATAATAAAAGTTATCGAGTAAATACTTTTCTAACTTTCTCCTACCTGATAACTGGTAACAGTATGTTTATTTATTTAGAATACTTGTTAAAAGAATCTCTC
This sequence comes from Epiperipatus broadwayi, assembly GCA_028023455.1. Classification (NCBI taxonomy): domain Eukaryota; kingdom Metazoa; phylum Onychophora; class Udeonychophora; order Euonychophora; family Peripatidae; genus Epiperipatus; species Epiperipatus broadwayi. The sequence continues at coordinate 19,162,035 of JAQFVV010012398.1, read as the reverse complement.
TCGCTTTTTCATATTTCAAAGCATCGACTGGGAAGCGAACCCACGAACCCAGGACAACTGCTTGTAAGGCCGCTGTGCTGACCACTTGACCACCAACGCTTGACTAAAAAATCTGGGTGGCTCTTGATACTTCTGTGTATGTTAAGTTTTATACCAGAAGACAATTTGATTAATTAAGCAGAAAAATATTGCAATCAACATTTACTTTTCCACGATCTGGATTATTTATGTACAAATGTAAGTAAAGTGAAATACTCGCTTTTAAGAAAATAAAATAGCCCATTGCTGGGTTAGGGTCACTCGATTAAGGATATTAAAAGAAAAAATAGTATACATCAGATTTTTTTAATTTTTGAAAGATAAGAGTTTGAACAATTTTTTTTCCTTGTTTTATGCTCAAATTAGATACCTATTTACGTAATTTTTTTTTTTTTTGATAATTAGCCTGAATAGCTATGAGCCATCTATCTGAGGAAAAAATCCCGTCTCTTGGAATTATATATATAACAGCCTTAACTAAAATAAACAATTGAATAGAAAATATCTCTAGCATATCCCCTGACAGTAAAAGTAAAGCCATTAATTATCAAGCTAGCCATCTGTTGTATGATAATAGTTTGATTTTTGACTGTTTAACTCTCTAGCTGAGAATAGATACCTATTTACAGAATGATATTAGATAATTTACTGGAATGGATATGGCTTGATTACCTAATTAAAAAATCAATTCCTTAGTCTATTTGAACTTCAAAAAAATTCCAGATTTTATATAGTCCAAATTCAAATCTTAATTAATTGCAACAGCAAACAAACATAATAATCAGTATACTAAAAGGTTTTTTAATTACATATATATATGTGTGTGTGCTCATGTGTGCCCATAAGAAAATAATGAATAACGTTATGTATTTATTTTTTTTAGATAGAGAGTCCGTAGCCAATTTAGTGAGTTTCCAGCAATAGTCAATAAATAGGTATCTGATTAGTATTAGTTAGATTATAAAGATAACAGATTAATCTGAAATAGTCAACATACCATGTGCTATAATCAAATGAATGTCATTGCATTGATTATATAAATAAAAATACAATTGTAATGGTAATGCGATTTACAGTTCTACTGGGAGAGAGATGCTGTTCCTACACACAGTGAATCCATGGTTACTTTTATCAATTACATAATATAATATTTATTTGGGTGCAATATTTTTTTATTTTTAAAAGCGGTATTAAAATAACCATTTGAAAAATATTCTAGAAATTTATTTGCCATGTTCATTCATTAAAAAAATATTTTTATTCTTATTCAACAATTAATAAAACAAATTTATGCATATATTGAAATCTTTAAAAATCTAATATGATGAAATCAGAATATATCATATGCCCCCAGATTTCAAAATGCATTTGGGAATCAAACTTTATTTATTATACATTACATAAATAAATATATGAAAATAATGGAATGATAAACTTTCTACATCCTTTTAATATCATTGTATCACCAATTATCTTTGTCAGATTAATCAGTAAATGTAAAATGATATTTATATCTGTTTCCTTGGTTTTTGACAAGTGATATCATGCAGAACAAACTTTAAATCAAATCCAGGTGAAAACACAGTCTCTTTCAATATGGCTAAACATCAAACTTCACAAGATAAAGTTAATATCTATTCACTTCAATAACCTTTATGAATTAATGGCATAATATTGAAAGTATAAAAATTAATAAAGATAGGGTTTCAAATTATGTGTTTGAATCTGAGTTTGATTTAAAGTTCACTGTGAATAATATTACTCCTTTGATTGCTATTTAAAATCAAGAAAGTAGGTATAAATATCTTTTCATGTTTTCTATGAAATCTGACAAAGAGATTGACAAAGTGCTATTAATAACATTTAGAAAAGTTATATAGTATGAAGCATTGTATCTATTAATTATTAGTAATAAATATATAGAGAAGAAAAAACTTTTACTGATTTAAAAAAAAACATTCTTATGTTCAGATATAAACAGAAATTTGACTTTTGTTTAATAATGCTTAGTAGCAGTTATAAATCAATAAATAAAATATTGCAAGATGTCCATTAATTTGTTTAACTTATGATAATATAGTTATTTTCTTTTATTCACAACTTATCATTCATAGTTTAATTATAAATTTATTTAAACGCACATTGATTATGTAAGTAATATTTACTAAGGCTGTAACCTCAAGAATGTGCGCATAAAAATGTGATGATAGGGACCTCTACAGGTCTTAAACACAAGTTTACATTTTGGAAGAAAGAAGGGAACCCGCTCTTTACTTCAAACTACTTTCTATATAAATAGGTGAAGTTGAAGTAGTTAGATCTGAGAGCATGAAGCCATTCAATACTTCACTGATTAAGTCCACATTTCTTATTACACATTAATTATTTATTATTGTAATAGATTTCTAACTATAAGATCTTTCCATTGACTCATTGCAAATTGAAAGATTTTGAAGTATTAATGTGTAATAAGAAATGTGGACTTAATCAGTGAAGTATTGAATGGCTTCACACTCTCAGATCTAATCGCTTCACCTTCACCTATTTATATAGAAAGTAGGTTGAAGTAAAGAGGGGATTCCCCTCTTTTCTTCCAAAATGTAAGCTTGTGGTTAAAACCTGTAGAGGTCCTTACTATCGCATTTTTTGCGCACATTCTTGAGGTTACAGCCTTAGTAAATATTACATCCACAGTTTAAGAAAATATTTAATTAAAAAATAATATGTATAAAAATATTCTATAGAAACATTTTATTTAAAGTGATGAATAATAATCCTATTTAAAACCAAAAAAAAATTTTTTTTTCAAGCATAATTTTGATTAAACTCTCCATACAGTAGTACCACTAGTGCAAGGCAGAGTAATCAATGGTGATGCTACTATATGGAGACTTTAATCTCTCTATAAACAGATCAAGTTACACATAAAAAGTGGCAAACATAATTTTGGTTATTATAATTAACTTAAACCATGGGTTGTCTATTCAATTATGTACATAAAAAAGTTATTTTTAATATTTTTAGTACATTATTACTCATCAATTTAAATAAAATTGTATTTTTATAAAATATGTATGTATTATTTTTTAATTTTTTAATATATGGATTTTTCTAAACAAATTCCCTTATTCGTAATATCTGAAGTAAAATTGACATGTATTAAAAACATTTTTTATGAAGGCATTTTTAAAAAAGCAACTTTTAGGCAAGCAATTAAGAGAAATTAATATTTCATTCTTCATTTCATTTTCTTTCTATTTTAATTAATTGTAAATGTTTTATTTCCCACCAATTTAATGTGCATCATTGAAACATACTAAATTTATATCAATGTGATTTGAAATTCAAGCTTCCAACACTGCTAAGGTGGCCAACCAGCTGAACAACCCTGAAATATTGCAGTCATGTTGCATTATCATTGAAATCGATTTGATAAAAGTATGTTAAATATCAGATACTAGATTTGATCCAAATGAACAAACAAACAGAATTTTTAAGTTAAATAAAAGCATTTAAAAAATAAAAATTCATAAATTCTATTATATGCATTATTGTAAGAATGGCATCATGAATTATATCTCAGTTTAATCATATTTTCATCTCATTTTGATTCCCCCCTCCCATCTCTTTATCAAAATAAATTATTAAATTAACTTTTTCACAACTGCACTATTCTATTTTTTTAACCCTCAACTGTTACAAGTGATATGTAATATTGCTATCAATTTTCATATGCCTTAATTTCATATTATTTTTCAAAGTGAACAGGTGTTCCTCTTATTATCTTGCCTAGTTATATATTGATTTTTCAAAATTCAGATTAATTTGAATTTATTTAATGTAGCTTAATTTTCTACTCCCCACTTCCAATTCGGTTTTAGCAATATCTCATATTGACTTGGCTGTAATTTTTTTTATCTTTATCAAATAACTTTTTTGTCACTTAAAAAATAAATATAACAAATCTTGTTATTACTAATGGCAACATGGGAAACAATAATATGTTGCAAACTTATTCATTAAAATCACTGATTATAAGAAAGCAATCAAATAATTTTAAAAAGCTGTCACCTAATTATGAAAAAGCAATCAACTAATTCCAATTAAATAAAAGTAATTTTACTTCATTTTCTGGCTATACTTTAAATTTTTTTATATACAAATAATTTTACATTTATTAATGCTTATAAAAAATCAAATTTGAAACAATATATATTAACAAACATTTTATTTGTATATATATATTAGGAATGAAATAGGGGAAATGTGACAAAACCGGTTGTAGTCATTGTGGATTGAATTATTTTTCCTTATCCAAATGTTTAAAATTAATATATATCATAGATATGTGTATTATGCTAAACAGATAAATAAATTTTGCAATTATCTATGGACTCAGATACCTATGAGAAGAGTTGCAAACAAACAAAAGTGGATGCAAAAGATTTAATTATTTCTAATATTATTGATATTTATATTTGCTTTAAAAACTATTTTTATAAAGAAACTAATTTGAATTACAATTTTTTTTTTAATTAACTAACTATACTGAGTGATTTTTATCATCATGTTTGCAGCATATGGTTTAATGATGTTAAGGTTGCTTAATTGTGATATACAACTCTCTATTTTTGTTTTAAAAACTTTTAAACAAATTTCTATATAAAAAAAGAATAAAACAAAAAGCCAAATCTATTCTATTAAGATTGTCTTCTGAGATTATTTTAATGTTCCTGGGAAATTTGTTGATAATAATGCTTACAATAAGAATGAAATATTTGACAAAATAATATTAGTTTGAAACAGTTACATAATAGAAATATGCAGAGCAGAAACTTATATGATCTTATAAATTACAGAATTTAATCAATTAAATAATAGTTGCAAATAATAATGCATTTACCAATAAATAAAAGCAATAAATACTCAGTGAATCTGCACTGTAATTATAAAACAATGTACTACTACAAAGTCACAGTACCTGTAACACAGTGGTTAGTACTCATCTACTATATATATATAAAATCTGAGGTCCAATACTTAAGTTAAGTGAAGCTTGAGAAATTTTTCCAGTCACAAACAGGTTTAGAATTTTTCTTTCATGCTGCAAAAATATATACTTACCAAAATCAGGCTTCCCACTGTCATGTGATGAGAGTTAGAACATTAAATATTATTTTTCTGCTCTCTAATTAAAAATAATTAGATATCCAATTTCAGCACCACACTTATTTTCAGCCATTATCAATCCATTGCAAGGTAAAGGTCTCTCCAAGTTTAATGTACTTTCTATCATTCACATCCCTTTTCTCCACAACATATCAAACAAATTTCTTTTTTTCATCTACTTCACATGTGGTCTTTTTAGAAGTATTTTGTAATCTTTTAAGACTCCAATTCTCCATCTATTATCATTTCTTCTAGCAATATTTTCAACCAATATTGGATAGTTGAACTAAATAACTAAAAAAAATCCTATGCTTTATAAAAGATCATTAAACTTTCAAATTTTAGTTAACCTGGATTCAAACCTAGGTCATAGACATAGCAGATAGATGTATTACTATTACACTATAAGGTACTTGTATATGAGTAAAAATAATATATACATCTTAATTATAAAAATAAAAATAAAAAGGACAACCAGTGCTTTTATTAGAACCATAAAAATTGATTTAAATAATTAGAGTTATATATGATTAAAATGTAGTATATATTTTATATACACAGAAATATAATATGAAAATTTAAAAGTACAATTGTCATAATTATTTGTGAATCCAAATAGTAAAATATAAGAACCATATATTGTATAAAAGCTTACTTTTATATAATTTACATAAATATATTGCATTGATAAATGCAGAATACAACAAAATGTTGCTAAAACTGATAAAACAAATAAGGCCATTCCAGCTCCCATAAGAACAACAAAAAAAAAAAGATGAAAGGAAATAATAATATAATAGTATTTAATAATATTTTTTTTCTTTTGGTTCCTTTTTGGTTTGTTTATCTGCAACTGTACAGCAAAATACAAAAGACAAATAATTCAACTTGGGCCAGAAGTCCTACATAATAACTACTAAATTTATAAATATTAATTACAAAAATAAAATGTGTAAATAATAGAGCATAGCAAATTTACAAATATTTATATCCAAACAATAAATTGAAAAAAAAAGTGTTTCAATAATATTTCCTTGAGACACTCACCATATTATGGTATATATAAAACCATGTAATACATTAAGATACAAAATTAAACTTATTTACTATAAGAAACTCAAATCACTGTAAAAACTAATGAAAACAGATATAATAAGATGCAATTTTGAAATTAAAATAATCCATTCTGTCAAAGACTTTGTTCAGGTTAAAGTAAATAACATCCCATTGCAGCATATTGCTATTAGCATTCTCAATGGAATATTAAATATGTATCACATTGGTATTAAACAGATCTATCTTGTATGAATCCCTGTATTTTGGGTAGATATCTAACTTTATTATATTTTAATTTATTATACACACATGTAAAAAAAATCCCATTAGTGCATAACAAAGCAATAGATCTAAAATGTTCAGTACTACTTGATTTAGATTATAGTATTGGTCTAACTTTAGCAACTTTCCATAAATCAGTAAAATTAGTCTTCTACAAAGAGATGTAGGAACTCAAGTTAGTAGTAGTTCAGCACAATGTTTACAAATTAAATAATGGTATCATATCCAGAACATTTTTGTTGTTGCTATTGTTATTGCTATTGATGATGATGATGATAATAATAATAATAATACAGTAAAGATGAATTTAAAATGACTGTACAAACAAATTCTTGAAATACTAATACATTCATAAATAAAACAAGCTGGTACATTGGTCTATTTATTTGATAATATGCAATATTTACTTTTAAATTCCCATGCAAAAAATTTTCTTTTTGGAAAGACTTCAATATTCTGTTTAATTATAATTATCCAATATTTTATATCCTCAGCCGTATCTTATTATAAAAACTATGATTAATTTCATCATAAAGAATTTTTTTAATCATTTATTACTTGCACACGTTCGTTCTAAGAGCATATGATTTTACTGTAATAAACTAAATAATATCATAGTAAGAAGTCAAAGAGCAGATTGATTGACATTATAGTTTTACAAATTTTACAGAGAATCTTCAAATAAAAAATTTCTAACACCCTTCTGTTATGTGAATAAGAAATCAATTCTCATTTCTATATGATAAACTGGGGAAATGTATAACCTATACCTAATTCCACATTTTCACTGACACGACTACCAATATATTTAACCTGACTCACATTCCCAAGATGATATCCATCATGAGCTAAAAGTTACTGAAAATATTTTTGCCATCACTGGATGATAATGGCTATGAATTTTTTGAAAATCAATTACTAAACCAAGGTTTTATTAATATGAATTAAATAATAAGGCAAATTTATTATTAAAATTAATAAAAGACACATGAACTTCTTACATTTTATTCATATGATTGTTTACATTGCTGGTTCCGAATAGGAATGGTACCATCCACTGGTAGGTACTGAGAAGGTCTAAAGGAGCATTGCTGGTCCAATACTTAATAGAGGGCATTAAAAACAGCCTTCTAAGCTATGCTTATAAGAACATTCTGAAAAGTCTTATAAATCAATCATAAATGTATATTTGAACCAACACTTTTCTACTTCTTGAGCAAGTCATGCACTTTCAGATCAAGCAAGTCCTAACAAGATTATCGTGTATACAGATCACTGAATGTATTGCATGTTCTGACAGGTTCATTGAACATTACAATAATTAGAGTAAAAATTTTTTAAACAATATCAGTTTGTTTCATATGCTTTCAGAGAAATTGTAAAACTAAAGTTCAATGCAGTGCCATACACAGATCACAATAAAAAAGGTAATTTATGTCATAAACTTTATATTATTGGCATAAACAATTATTGCCAAATAGTTAAATATCTATTTGTTTTTTTAATAATAATAATAGTAATAATAATAATTAATAATAATAATAATAATAATAATAATAATAATAATTATTATTATTATTATTATTATTTATTTATTTTAAATTTTGCATAAGATTATTGTGACTATTATGATGTGATTGTATTGGTGTGACAAAGAGGTAAGGTGAACACTAAGTATAAAAGTTACCAAGTGACTTGAGTTTGATTCTCAGCTGAAACTAATATTTATGTTTGTTTCAATTTAGTTTCACCACAAAATGCCTCACAGAGTTCACTTTGAATGATTTTAGAAATTTATGTGGCTCAATTAACAATTGAGTTTTACTTTATCAAAAGTCTAAATTTGATTTCAGAGTCCTAATCAGTAATGGATGTTTTACTTTTTGCACTAAATATCAATTAATTTTCTATTTGTCACCTACAACTACCTAACATAGGTATGGTTTTTTTGGTTTTTTATTAGTAGAAGATATTTATGTAACATAAACCATATTATACAAAATTTAAATATAATGAAATTAATAATCTTATTTGTTTTATTTTTCAGATAGAACCATATTGTATTAAAAAAAAAGTCAGTACAATGTCAACTAAGTCTGATTTTATTCAGTCACCTACAAACATGATACTACCAAAGTGCCTGAATTGCCAGAAAATTTTCTCCTATGAAGCCATAAAATCTTTACAAATTAGAAGAACATTTAACTAAAATCTATCCTGTTGGACAAAATATTTATTCTATTTTTAAATGCTGAAAGATCAACATTCAAGACATCCAACTTTTCTTGACATGTTTTCAACAGCACCAAAATAAGACAATGATGGATTATATGCCTCTTACAATATTTCATTATTGCTAAATTGGGAAAACTGCACACTATTGGCAAAAAATTGACACTACCATCTGTAAGTGAGGTTCTGCACACTGTACTGCACAAACCAATATCTGATATAAAAATCCAATTGAGCAATAATATAGTGCAGAGATGAATCAATAAAATGGTCCAGGATATGGAGAGTTTGCTAAATGAGCTCTTAAAGGCTAAATGGATGAATAAAGCTCAATGAATCAATATAACAAATGTAGTCACTATACACTGTGTGATTCAGTGACAGCATTTGGTGACCAAATACCTGAGTGCCTGTCTTCATTGCTCCCTACAGTATGTAATCACTGCAATTAACAAGATAAAAAGCAATGCTCTCAACAATAGATTGTTTGGAAAGTTTTGTAATGAAAATGATGTAGATTTCAGGCATTTACTAATGCATATAGTAGTTTGTTTGTTATCCAAGGGTACCCATCTAAAACAATTTTTTGGACTTTTTGACTCACTTTTAGAGTTTTTGAAAACAGATATGATTTATTAAGAAGGAATTCAACAAGTTTAATAATGATATAGTTTACTTAACAGACTTGTTTAATAAATTCAATGAAATAAATCTACATTTGCAGGGACATGATATAAATTTTATCAAAGCAAAGGTGACTATTTTTGCATTCATTTTAAAATTTGTCTTATACAAACAAAATATAGACCAAAAAGAATTTTAGCAGTTTCCAAATCTTGCCTCAGTGCCAACAAATGATGACAACACTCTGGTATACTCTTAGCATTTGGAAGCACTTAAAGAAGATTTCATAAATCGATTTCAAGACATTTTCAATATGGTGATTGGGTCCTAGACCCTTCCTCAAATCAACATGGAGCAGAATTTTCACTACAAAAGGAGTTGACAGAATTATCAACAAAAAAAAAGCTGAAATTGAAATTAAAAATTGTGTATCAAGAATTTTGGCTCTAAAATCAAATCCCAATATTATACCCAGCTTTATTGTCTGCAGCAAAGAAGTTTTTCATTGCATTCCCATCATCATATTTAGCCAAAAGAGGATTTCACATGGTTACAATCTATTGACCAAAAAAAACAGACTTTTAATAAGTACACTGTGGTGACTTAAGACTGTTGATGACAAAACTGGCACCAAATATTGATAAAGTAGTGGCATCACATGAAGTTCAGTCCTCTCACTAATCAATATTATATAATTGCATTTTTGATATTTTTTGTTTATTATACTTTGAGCAAAATACCAGTATTGTTAAATTCCTGTAATAAATAAATCAGGAAAAAAATCTGTCTTTGTTTTTGTAAGAAGGGTGCTAAATGAATTACTATTTGAAAAAGTGGATTCTGATGCAAAAATGGTTGGGAACTTCTGGTTTACATATATAATTTAATTCCTCATTGATAAAAACCAATTAACAGAAATTAATGAGAAGATTTGGCTATCACTGATATTTAATACTCAATAATTTCTTATGCTTATATAGAATAGAATAGTAAAATAATTGTACTACTTTAATGAGAATATTAAATGCAAAGTAAAGAGTCTTTCCATTATTCTTTATTTGGTATATAACTTCTTACTTTAGTAAATTAGATCCCATAAAAAAGATAAAACTATTGATTATCAAAATATAAATTTAATATTTAGTTACATTAAATTAATATTATTCATCAAAAATCAGATATGCTTTTATAATCTTATACTTTTTTTTTAACTTTCATATTTATCTATTGTTTTGTGTTTGCTGTTTTTGCGTACATTCATTATTTCTCTTTTGTGAAATATAATGATCTATTTCAAGCAGTATATATACCAGCACAAATATATATTACATTAATGCTAAACACTACGTAGCATTTATTTACTATTAATAAACACCACACCAATTTGATACATATAATTACTACTAAACGCTATTAAGAATTATAAAATCTAAATTACTAGCAGGAGAAAAATGGTCCAGTTTCCTTCAGCTGGAGTGATCCTGTAAATAGATTATAATTAAGATACTGTAACAATAGGCATAAATATTTAAGTAGGCTGAAAATGCTAGAATGACAAATTTGATTAATTTTTTACTTTCTATTTATAAAGTAAATTAATTTTAAATGGTTTTAATAACCTTTCATTATTTGAAAACATAAATTAACTGGCATTTATTTTTTAAAACAAACATCATAATAATTTAATATATACAATTACCTGTAAACATCTAATTCCCCAGAATCATCCAAATTTTCAACATTAGGAATAATGGAAATCATTTTTCTACTTCTGGTAAGTTCTGTAACTCTAGATAGTTTTTATTAGTAATTGTATGCATTAGATTATTGTTATATTTGTTTATATATACATAAATCACATATTACACCCCTCATGCATAAATAAACCACTAGAATATAAGTTGTCTATTGTCAAGGCATCACTAGAATTAAGTATATATAAATGAATACACCAAACTTCTTTTTAAATCTTGTTTTTTATAAGGCTATTATAAAAATATAACTCAACTATAAACGTTTAGACTATTTTATAATATAGACTTTTCAAGAAAAACTGAAAAATAAAAATACAAATAAATATATAATAATAAATATACATATCACATATTCGAAACAAATCCAAAAATTAAAAAATACTAAAAATACTCTTTTCCTCAAACCCTTTCTATTATAAACAATCTTAAAACTTTATCAATTTTTTTACATTTATATACCCATCCAAAAATACTCTAAAAACATTTAATTAACAAATCTATTATTTTCTTTTCTATTAATATTCCTTTCAATTAATAGATTTGTTAATTAAATGTTTTTAGGGTATTTTTTGGATGGATATATAAATATAAAAAAATTGATAAAGTTTTGAGATTGTTTATAATAGAAAAGATTTGAGGTAAAGAGTATTTTTTAGTATTTTTTAATTTTTGGATTTGTTTGGAATTTATATTTGTATTATTTATTATACATTTGTATTTTTATTTTTCAGTTTTCCTTGAAAAAGACTATATTATAAAATAGTTGAAACGTTGGCGTGTAATATTTTTATAATAGTAATATAAAATACAAGATTGAAAAAGAAATTTGGTGTATTCATTTATTTATATTGAAAGTTACGACCTCTTTTTGAAAAAAAAACTGTGTAGATAATATTTAAATTCATAGAATTAAGAAATATGAGGAAACTTTTGCCTTAAAAACCTTGCTTATATTCTACTGGATTACTTAAACACTAAGACTGTGGAATGTCATTTACATATGGAAAAAAGTGAACTGTGGGCATTTATGGATTCATATATATATATATTATCAACACAACCATATTTAATAAAGTTATTCTATAGTTTTTTTTAATCATATGTATTCTTTTGTTTCTTTATAGCTTTTATTTTTATTGAAATTTCTAATTTTTAGATTTCAACCTTTTATTTGAGAAAAAGATCAATATATAATTAATGTTTTTTAATTGTTTCATTTTATTAAAAAAATATATGTGTGTAAAGGAACAGAAATAATATGCGTAAAAACTATAAGATATATATAAAATAAAAAACAAATTACTTATATACATTATCATTATCATCATTTCCAACTATTATTATTCCAATGCAGAATGAAAATCTTTCCAAATTTAAGGCAGTTTCTCTTATTTATAACTTCTCTATATCACAACATCAAAATTTCTTATTTCATTCATCCATCTCATATGTGGCATACTTGTAATCTTTTACAATCTTTTGGGATCCAGTTTAAGACTTCATCTGGCAATATATTATCAAGTATTTAGGAAATTGTCAAGCTGAACTCCATTTTTAATCTTTTAATTTTTTACTGATATGATTGATGCCTGTTTATCCTTTTACCCATGTATTTTATTGTCAATCTCTTTTTGATGCTCTCAAAATGTATTTTCTATATCTCATTGAGTCATTTAGAGTCTCTCTATTATTATTCTTTTAATTATCAAAGTCTCAGACCTATATGTAAGAACTGGAAAAACATCAAATTATATTTAACAAAATCCTCTATACATGTTTAATTATATGATTGATCCCATCTATTATGTTCCCATTTACATTAATAATTTTATTCATTTGTAGTTAATAACTTTTTTTAATTCATGCTTATCAATCTTTATTTTATTTTCTCAGGGAAAAAAGCTAACATCAAATTTACTGATAAAACAAAATTAAATCAGCATTGAAAAACTGTACATTATTATTTTAGGTTGGCCCCATGAGAAATGTTTTCATCACTTATATTTATAAAATTATGTGCTAAGATAAAACTTTAGTTGAATTGCCATCTTTTATCTGGATGTGTAATCACTAGTGTAGTAAATATAGAGTATAAACCTCATAGCTTCCCTACTATTTGTATTACAATATGAAACTTATCCCTGAATCAAATAGTCTATCTATCAACAAAAACAAACAATAAAAAATGAGAGTTAGCAAAAGTATTAACCATAAAAACTATCATAAAAAAAATTAATTACAAAAAATAAAATTCAGAAAAATTACTTAATAAGATATAGTTGTGGAAAAAACTACTATTTAAAAAAAATCCAAACAAGAAAGATTGACCTCATAAATAAAGTTATTTTTAAATGCTTTTATTTAAATTATAATCTCTGTTTGTTGGTTTGTTAATTTGTTTGGTAAATATTTTAAAATCAATATTCAAATATATTTATATTCAATATAATTTATTCAAATATTGTACATCTGTTATAAATCACTGGCAATGCAATATGCCACAAATATTTTAGGTAGGTTACCTAGTTTTTTAAATGAGATGGCAGATGAAATTTAAAATATTTTGAGGTTATATTTTAAATACATTCATATCACTTCAATAAATTTTCAGATATCTGCATAAGAGGATATGCATATTTTTTTTAAAAAAAGGGCTTACATTAAAATAATTTTAGCAATTTTTAAAATTGAAATAAAAACAAATTTTGATTTTAAAAGTTTCATCATTTAAAAAAGTAAAAAAATATTTTTGTTTGTTTGTAAAGTTCAACTTTTTTTAGATTTTCAAGTAAATAAAATTACTTTGTAAATAATCTTTAATGATAATTACTTTCAAATGTTAAACTGACTTTTCAAATGGAATTTGTTTAAATTTTATATATTTATTATAAATTACTGGCAATATAATATGACACAAAAATATTTTAGATAGATGCCCTAATTTCTTATATTCACAGAAACTAGTGGATGAAATTTTACATATTTTAATATCAAATTTTAAAGATGCAGCTATCACTTCAATAAATTTTCTGTAATGTGCACAAGATCATTGTATATATATATATATTTAAATTATATAAAACAGTATTCTTAACCTGATCTTAAAAATTGAAATAAAAACAAATCTTGATTATAAAACTATATTGTAATTGAACTTTATTTAATACATATGATTTTACTTTCAACCTTAATGGTAAAAAGTGAAAATTAATAGATATAAAAATATTTTATAATAAACATTTTTATTTATTCATTTTGAACTAAAAACACACAAGATAATGGTTCCTTCAATCACAACTGATCTTTTTATATTTAATTTTAAATAAAAGTATGAAAAAGTAAGGACAGCCCAGAAAATAATTAAGTCAATCCCTCCACACTTTTATTTGAAGTTAAATACAAAGAGCCCAATTATGGTTGAAGAAACAATTATTTTGTTTGTTTTTAGTCCAAAATAAATAAATAAAAGCATTTATAAAATATTTTTCTACGATAAAAATTAGCATTTATAAAATATTGTTACTAAGAAAAGTATAATTATCAAAATTAGACTGTGCATAGTAACAGAAAAAAAATACTAAAGATAGTACCAAAGTTAACACTAAATAATAAACATGAGTAGTTTATTTAATTATATTTTTTGAAATATTCAGTAATTATTGTTAATTAATATTGTGTCAATATTTCATCAGTTAACTGTGAATAAATGAATTACATTTATAAACTTTTCAATATTATTTCTTTTTCCATCTTTATTTGTATATACATATTGTATGTAATAGTTTTTTTTCTTAATGGGATACTAAATCATGTAAATTTTTCCATTTAAGAATCTTTCCCATAAAATTATTATATAATAATTAAGAAATAACTTTCATGCAAATATGTGCATATTTTTGAAGAATTAAAGGGAATATATGCAAATAGGATATCATATAAGAATGATTTATATATTTATAGATATGTTCACTGTATAAGGGAGATAAATTTGTTTACAGATATGTACACTGTGTAAGAGTGATTTATGTACCTGTATGAAAAATTATTATTTTGTACATGCTTCATTTTTATAGTTTATTTCAAAATTTAAGAACGATAATTATATTCATTCTTCATTTAATTCTCAATATTAAACCACTAAATATCACATGATCACCATTTCTTATACTTGCTCATAACTGTTATTAAAACAGGCAAAACTCTCCATACAATAGTGCCACTCAGTGCAAGCCAGAGTAATCAATGGATGCCAGAAGGCTTATACATAGAATCCCTATTAGTGCCTACTCATCCAGACCAGCCTCCAGCCGGTGACTTCCATTAGTGAGAATCCTTGGTTCTGAGAGCACTGCACATAGATCTTAGGATCCAATGCAACCCTCTAGCAACCATCTTTTATCTCTATTTAACTTAAAAATTAATGAGTTTAAAATTGAAAACACCATATATTTTCAATCCAAACTCAGTGGCTTATATAGTCATATAGGTCTGAACTTGTTTAGTACCCATACATTTTGGTGTCTATGGTTCTTTAATAACCATAGCCACCACTACCCTATTAGGCAGGATTGGTATTAAACTACTAAACATCATATGATCACCATTTCTTATGCTTGCTCATATGTTATTAAAACAGGCAAAACTCTCCATACAGTAGTGCCACTCAGTGGAAACCAGAGTAATCAATGGATGCCAGAAGGCTTGTGCATAAAATCTCTATCTAGTGCCTACTCATCCAACATCCCCAGACCATCATCCAGTCTCCAGCTGTGGCTTTCATCACTGAGGAGT
Organism: Epiperipatus broadwayi; assembly: GCA_028023455.1. Lineage (NCBI taxonomy): Eukaryota > Metazoa > Onychophora > Udeonychophora > Euonychophora > Peripatidae > Epiperipatus > Epiperipatus broadwayi. Next base: position 19,146,088 of record JAQFVV010012398.1, on the reverse strand, counting down.
CTTGGATCTGAGAGCACTGCACCTAGATCTGAGTGTCACTACTGTATGGAGAGTTTTGCCTGTTTTAATAACAATTATGAGCAAACATAAGAAATGATGATCATGTGATGTTTAGTGGTTTAATACCAATCCTGTCTAATAGGATAGTGATAGCTATGGTTATTAAAGAACCAAAGAGACCAAAATGTATGGGTACTGAACTGAGTTCATACCTATATGACTATATAAGCTATTGAGCTTGAATTGAAAATATTATTGTGTTTTCAAATTTTAAACTCTTAGTTAGACCTAGGTACAATGCTCCCAGATCCAAGGCTCCTCACTGACAAAAGCCACAGGCAAAACTGATCTGAGAATGTTGGATGAGTAAGCACTAGATAGAAATTTTATGCACAAGCCTTGGCATACATTGATTACTCTGGCTTGCACTGAGTGGCATTACTTTATGGAGAGTTTTGCCTGTTTTAATTCTCAATATGATTGCATAGTATAAGTCCTCTTATACATGTGATTATGGTTTATTACTTCTTAAGCAAAGTGTTCAAAAAGCTTACAATTTATATAAGTAATTTAGTAGATAAAGCCAATACTTGAAAGCAAGAAGGATAAAGCAGAGGGCACTGGAAGGTATAAAAAATTCATGCTCTCAAAACAAATAAAACTGATTTGTCCTAGACAATGTTGTTTTATGATGAATCCAGATAAATAAGAAAATTAAATTATTTTTAAAGAGATATAACCATTTCATCAATAATATTTTATAAAGATCATACTTTGAGAAGCCCCAAACTATATAAATTAAGCATGATAGGCAATTTTAGAAATGCCTGAAATACTAAAATTTTTGTTATTATCCTTAAACAGAAGCATGTCAACATAAGCGTTTCTAAATTTTCTCCCTAGTACTTGATGGCATATCAACATATTGGGGAAGACTGATTTTTTTTATATGATTAATTTCTTCATCAATATTGGCTCTTTAGCATTTTTGGATAACTGTTACATTGTTTATTTATTTAGTATATGAATTTTTTTAGGCAGCTTATCTATCAACATAATATCATAAATCAACTTATAGAGATTCCAAATAGGAGATAAGATTTACTGATGGCTTTATTAACTTCCTCAATTCATCAAGTGTTGTGATAAATAAGACAACAATTAACTAATTGTTCATGATTTGTGTTACATCTAAATGTAACAGTGATTACTACATTACATTTATGAAACATATTAGTACAATGATCATAAGTTGTTCGAATCTGTAGATGAGACCTAATCACATTTGGGAATGATTTTGTTGTTAGATATGGAAAAGCACATTTATTTGGAATATCATAAGAATTCAATGTTTTACACCTTAATTTTTAACTGTAGATTACTGGTTAATTATCCAGTAGTGGGATCTTAATTTGATATGACTCTTATCAAACTTTATCTTGAGTTTTTACAAAGTCTGATCTGCTTAGCAACTTTTTGTAATTTTCTGTGAAGCAATGTCTGTAATATTTGAAAAGAAAAATAAATGAAAGAACAGGATGCAAAATGATAGATTTAAGCAGAGCAATAATATTAATCACAATAATATTTACTTGATTATTCAGAAGTTTAGTGTAAACCTTTTTCTCCCAACAAAGATATAATATTCACCAGCTATACTTGTACTAAGACAACTGTCCACAAAGTAAATTATATCATAACCCCAAATAGGATCAATCACCTTTCCAAGGAGGTTATTTTCAAAATTAATTCTTTAATAAATCGAGGAAATACATTAAATTATGATCTAAGATTATTCATTAAAAGCATTGGATAGTATTGTGTTTCACTTTACTATTATAAAAGTTTATATTCAAATTATGAGATATTTTCCTATTATTTAGATGAACAATTGAATATATTGTCTTTATTGAATTAGGAATAAGATGAAAGTCTTTAAAAAGATTTATAAGACATATCCTTATTAAGAGAATTTTCCAAAAGTCAAAGCAATATCACCAGTATTAATTCATTTTCTGCATTCTGTTTCTGAACGAGCACTGATGTATACATTGAAAAATGTGAAAGAATTAAATTCTGAAAAACTGCTGTATAAAATTTTATATATATTAAGATTATAATTCAGTTTCTTGCATTTAAAATTTTTTAGAAGAACATAATTTTTTAAAATGGAATCATAAGCTGACATAAGATTACTAATGATAGCTACAGTTTTTATTTTATTTTGAAAATATTTTTTTAATGTAGTGTAGTTAAAATAAAACTTCTTCCTGGCCTAAACCCATCTTTCTCTATAGATAGATATTTCTCAATTAGAAAAATTATTGTTAATACAATTCATTCAAAAAAATTGTAGGGAACTTATACTAATGATATTGAGTAATAAGTTTTTGGTTAATACTGTTTTTTAAGACTGATAAATTTTTCCATTTTATGCTATTTTTTTGAGGATCTGTTTGCAATAATGCTTCTGAACAGTTTTCCCAAATGTGTTTTGAGTTTAAGTCGTTTTTTTTTTTTTTTTTAGAAATTTCTGGAAGTATGGTATTTACTCTTGAAACTTTTCCTGATGTAAAACAATTCAGGTATGTTGTGAAAGATAAGTTTTCAATTATGCTCTAATGATGCTTTTTATTATTCTATCTATGAACCTCATGTTTAGAAGACTATTAGTATAAGATTGGTAGTTTGATTAGCAGTGACAGTAGTAATACTTTTAAAAATTACAAATGCCCCATTAAGCTTATATAAAAGTATCTAGACCTTATGATTATATCTTGTAAATTTTTGCTTTTTTATGCTCTCTTATCACTTTATTTTTAAAAATGATTTAATGATTTTAAATGTTTGCCAGCAATTTCCGATTTGTAGTTGAAAGTGATTATAAAAAGCATGGTTGATTTTATATTAACCTGGAATAAAAAATGGACTTATTGAAAGCTGTTCTTAAGAAATTATTAAACTTATAATAGAAAAAGAGTAAAGGAGATATTCTATTAAAATTATATTCAAGATTTAGCTCCTGTTAACTTTCTTTAAATTCAATTTCTCAAACAGTATAACTTTAACTATAGGAATATAAATTTCAAAAGTGATTGGACTTTGTTTATATTAGCTATGAGAAAAATGCAATATTAGTCATTTATCTCATAAACTATTTTCTATTATAACTAAACTTTCTGTTCTTCATCTGCCAGTATGAATGTTGTTATTGCTTGCCATTAAAAAGTGCATATTGTTTAGTCTATCTGTTCTAAAAGTTGATAACTTGCTTAATCCTCATTTCTAAAGTCCTTAATGACTACTATAAGAATAGAAATAGTGCATAAATACAGATGTAAGAAGATCTTGAAGAAGACAGGGTCAATATGTATTAGGTGATTTGTCTGTCTAAATGGTGATTGCAAAATAATTTCAAATATTTTCAGTAGAAAGTGTTTTCTTTACATGATAATTTGAAACAAAAGTAGTCATCTGTGTTTAGAATAGAATTTAACAATAATCAATGCAAATCCAGAATTTTCAAAAAACTAGGAACAATCTTTGAAAAACAATTAGTGATCAACTAATTTGTAAAGGTTCTCCATTTAATTCTGACATACTCTTAATGTTAAGCTAAAATAATTTTAGTGTGCTTCTTATGAAAACAGAAGATTATTCTGTAGAGAGTATACTGACACTTGAGAAGTTCCACCATACCATACAGTCATTTTTCATTCCAAAAGACTAGGATTTTCATCTTTGTAGTTCTTGTATTGCTATCCCCTGTAAAAACTGCTGGAATTTATGTTAATAACTTTATGGATATTTTTATAAATGAGTTCAATATAAAGTCTAGTTTCCATGTGAAGATGATTCATTTCACAAACTTATTATTGTATTTGCAAGGGTGGACAACATGAATGCTGTCATTCATACACAAGAAAATCATATAACATAGTATTTTAAATATAACACAATAAACTTTTACTAAAGTCATCTATTAACAAAAAGATCTTCTCAAATGAAGTTCAACTAGATACAAACAACATATACATACAAAACAGAAATAGACTTTCCAAAATTCACTTAAAAATGACCAACCTTCAATATCTAAAGATATCTTCATGGAATTGATGGTCTCAGATTCAAAAAGATTTATCATCATAGTTCTTTGACTCTTTCTTTTAATTCAGTTTATCTTAATAGAACCTGTGTATTGTCGCATAATGTTTTCTGATATATATTCAGTTCATGAACATAGAAAGCTGAGGTATGATATCTACTTTTAAATCTACTTTTATGAACTTTTACTTTTTCACTTAATTTACTTTGATATATATAAATTTTATGACATCTGTAAGGAATCTTATAAGCTATACCAGGAATTGATTTATTATTAATTAGCATGTTTTGAACTATTTAATAATGAATTTAAATCAAGGTCTTTCTTGAAAGCAACTTTCATATCACCCAAGGCCTTGATCTAAATTCATTATTAAATAATTCAAATCAATCAATTCATAGTAAATCTATTCCTGGTACAGTTTATAAGATTACTTGCAGTTATCATAACATTTATATAGATCAAAGTAAATTAAGCCTTAATGTAAAAATTAAAGTTCATAAAAGAGTTAAAAATAGGTATCATAACTCAGCTTTATATACTGATGAACCAAATACAAATCATAAAATATTATTTGACAATGCAGAGGATATCTTTTATAAGAAAAAAACAAATTGAAAAAAGGTTATTAATCTCATAAAAGACATCTTTTGATATTAAAGTGGCTGTTTTAAAGGTGAATTATGGGAAGGTTATTTCAATTTTGTATATATATATATATATATATGTTGTTTGCATCTAGTTAAATTTCATCATATTCATGGGAGAATTTTAATATAAATTTATTTTTTAAACTAATATTTTAATGTTATATGATTTTCTATTTTATTTACTTATCATTATTAGTATAGCATTAGCCATTATTTAATTTTACATATATTGCATAGAACATAAGTGTCTTGTATGCTTAATTAGCTATTTGAATTAATTAGGATGCTACGTAATTTATGCTAAAAGTTGAGCTGCCATATTTAACAGAACATATTGGTTTGTATCTATTATATATAAAAATTTGAAAGTTTATTTACATAATAAATCAACAAATATTGCACCAATCTTGATGAATCTTGCATGATTCTTTTTTTTTTGGGGGGGGGGGGATTATATAGCTTATGGATTTTTACTCAATGAGACTTCTTTGAAAAAAGTGGAAAATTTATCTCTATCATCTGAAAATAATATTTTTAATCACTGAAAAACTATTGCGTGTACTAAAGATTGGGCCAATATTTGTGGAGTTATTAAGCAACAAACATTTAAATTTATATATATAATTCTTTTGCATATGTATGTACATATGTGTAATAAAATGTTTTCTTCTTTATCTTTATATAAAAAAGCTGAGTACCATTTCAATATGCATGTGTACATATGTATGCAAAATAATTACAGATAAAAGTGAAGGGAAAATTTAAGATATATAAGTCTAATAAAATATATTTGAAGGATTATTCAACATATTGTAGTGGACTGATTGTTAATTTATTATGCACACTGCTGTTATTTTTAAAAATAAGTAATATAGAAAAACTCTATCACAGAGTTTGTCTGTCCATATTGAATGTCAGCAATCGGTGTTAAAGTATAAATTCACACATTTTAAGAAAGATTAAAGGATTTTCAGTCAGTTATCAGGATAAATACTAGAGCATTAAAACAAATAATTCAGTAATATTTAAATTAAAGACAGCTCTATTTTGCAAAAGTTACTGATAATCCTTTATCTTTATATATTTAAATGTGAAAAGTTTATTTGTTAAAAACAGAGTTTTGCTTCATGGTATTTAATTATTGTAAAAAAAAATGATAATTTTCTACTGACACAAGTGTAATAATGTTTAAGGCTAAATGGGTTTGTAAGTAATCATTAAAAGCCAGTCAACACTTAGACAATCCCAATATCAATAACAATTAACAATTTCAAATTGTTGTCAAAGCAACCACCTTTATTATTAAAAGAAGATTGCCTTGACAATAGTTTGAAATTGTTAATTGTTATTGATATTGGGATTGTCTAAGTGTTGACTGGTTTTTAATAATATATATATATATTGTAGTCTTTGGATTTATCAGTGAAGCTAGACTTTCAGTCATATAATGTATTTAAATATATAAATAAATAAAAATTATAAAGGAATATTTTTCATTAATTTAATTTTATTGTAAGTTAACTTTATTAAAGCTTAATACATTATATGCCAATTTAAATTGTAAATTATTTCAAATACTTTTATAAATCCTGAACATTATTGAAATTCATTTTAATATTTTACTATATTAATTTAAACTTGTCTATATTTGAAGTAATTTTAAGTATTCAACCTAAATATGTAGCTTTCTATTTATCAATAAATTAGTACTAAAAATTCAAGATTGCTTTAATATAACCCTTTGGTATCTCAAATGTTAGTGTTTAAATAAACAGTAATAGTAATTAGGTCTAAAATTTTAATATCAGATGTTAACATTGAATTTGATTATTTATAATAAAGCATTTAGTTTAAATTAACTATCAGCAAATAGTATATTCATAAGCCACTATCATTAGGATTAAATAGATAAAGATAAAGCTAGATTAGTTAACTTAAAAGATAGAAAATTAATTTATTACTATTTAAAAGAGTTGTTAATTTTCAATTGAAATAACTTCAGTGTACACTTGTGTGAGTCTGTTTACATTTATTAATTTTAGTTTACACTTTATTTTACAATATTAAATATCATTTTTTAATACCCTTGATTTAATTAAAATATTAAATTAAACCATAGTGAACTTCTAACTTATTTATCTAGTTTAGTTATTTAAAGTAGTTATAAAAGCACGATGTAATATTTGGTGTGTTTTTTCAAAACAATATATTTTCTTTCATTGTATTTTATTTACTGTAATAACTTTATTCTCTTAAAATAATTATTTCAGACAAGATGTGATAATTCAAATATCTGAAAAATATATAAATAAGTTTCTATTTTTAGTTTAACTCCACAAATACAAAATTAACCTTTAACCCTAAGATGTAAAAATTAAAAGGAAGTAGATGTTTTTCCATCAATCAAAAAAATGACATGACAAGAGGTATAAAAGGTCCTCAGACATACATATTAAACTTAACTACATTGTCTGAACTACAAGAACTGCTGAACTACAAAAATCTTGGAACCATTAAATGTTTAGTAGAAAATAGACATGCAAAAAGAGAAAGAAATTTCAAGATTTTTCCATAAAAAAATTAATTATAAGTTATAATTTTTTTAAACTAATTTATTTTAAAGTAACATGTCCTTAGAAATCTATAAACTTGAGTGCCAAAGGTTTAAGCTTAAGTCACTGAAAATCCAAAAGTTAACACTATTTAAAGAGAACAAAAAGAAAGAAGGAAAATGTTAAACCATTACTCACTCTTGGTTGCTAAAATATATCTATTTAATACTAGTATGTTGGAGGAATTACATATGATGTATCCTCTTCATGTAAGAACTCTTCATTATTTTATATTTAATAATTGCAATGAATTTTATTATAAACATCACATTCCTTATATCCCAGAAATAAAGTTATCAAAACTCATTTTGGCAATATTTATAATAGCATATTAATATTTTAAAATTACATCTTTTACTAGCTTATTTGAGAGAATAATAATTATCAAGGACTTGAAATGTTTTATTTTGATATAGTTTAAAATATTGTTTCAATAAATAGTTTATCTTAGATAAATTTATTTTAATAAATAAACTATGAATTTGAGAAGAATAAAGCATTTTTATTAAAAATAAAATGACATTTAATTGATCTTAATAATTTGCTGATGAGAAGTAAAATAAAATTTAAAAGTCACTCATTTAGAATTCAAATTTATGCTTAAAATAAACTGAATGAGAGGAAATGTATTATAATTAAAAATTAAATCCTAATAATTAATAAGACTTATTTGTCATATGCTTTATGACTCTTATTATAATGCTCAAAATATGAATGCTAAACCTGCTCTCTCTTACTTTATTTCTCTTTGGAGGGAAACCTGCATAATTTTAGAAACACTTGTTCTCAGACCTCTATTTTTAAATATAATTCTTAAAATGTGTAAAAAAAAAAACCAGCTTAATACTATAGTATAAATTATTAAAACCTGATTTACTTATATGTTTTAAATATTTCACAAAATTAAATGGCCATTATTAATGCACTTGTTTGCATTATGTTTAAGAAAATCTTTTAAAATAATTTTCAATGCTGTGCATCTATTTTAGATTATTTTATTGACAACAAATGGATAAATATTATCTGCTTATAAAATTGCCTTCTAGAAAGTTGTGAAGTCTCCAAGGTAAAGAACTTTAATCCTTTTAAAAGTTTTAATAAACTGATTATAATTTAGAATTATAATGTGAATTTATAGTCTATTATTTGCTTGTTTTATGTACTCTTGTTTAGTATATTTTATGCATTATGTTTCATGATAGTATTCAGAAGTTCACATAACATTGAGTGTTTTATTAATGCTATATAATGATTTTAGTATTATATCATTTTAAGATTATTGCTTTATTCCCTGTTGTGAGTAATTTATGTATTTCAATGAATACTTATATGTAAGCCATGAAAAGATGTATATTTTTATATTATTAATTATCTAAGGCTATATTTTATTGAGTCAGATTTGACGCAAATCAGTTTTATATGTTTATTAAAAGATTAGAATTAGTTTCTGTCTTGCGTATTGCTATATGCTTATCTTGCCAACTTATTTCCAAAGGATATGAGCCTTGTCTCTCTTGTGATGATATTGATTTAGATAGCCAATATAATTTATAGAGATGATAACCTGGTCACTCTCTTATCAATGATATTTTCTTTGAGTGGTATGTATCCTTATATTTTAAACTTGTATAAATGCTTTGTTTGAGGCAACCCTTGTTGTTTCTAGAATTTGTGATGGTCAATTTCCATTTTTGCCATATATTTAGAGACAAAGTCCTAGCATATTTATTTGCCTTCAGAATGTAGGTGCATATTTTGGGCTCATGCCTTCACTAAGTTTATTGCTTTATTAACCTTTTTCTCTCAGAAGTATCATATTTTTGTACTGTAACCATATATGGTGTATCATGTATATTTATTATTATGGCAATTAATATGATTGTTTGTTTTTGGAGAATATCATCTTTTCTTCAGGTGCACTAGAAAGTAAAATCAATAATTACTTCATTCAAAATTTTAAAAATGTATTTCTTAGCCTAAATAAGCAATATACATCATCATCATCTAGTAGCAAGTCATAACTGGACTGATAAGACAATGGAACTAACATTATTTTCTGATACTACTGATTTGTTAATTTTTATTGCCTTGGGCACTCTTATTACTGGTGATTGGCCTAATGCCCACTGTATATAATTTCTTGACCATGTATGTGGCTTTCCAGGGTATAGTTTACTTTTTTAATTGATAAATATTCCTTCAGTTTGACACATGTAGCCTTATATGCATCTCTCGGTGCTTTTAGATAGTTCTGTTCAACTTCAGTATTGTTCACATTAATAATTCAGTTATGGAGGTCATCAGACAAGGCAAGTAATCTTGAAGGAGGAGGTTTATTGCATGTAATATGATTTATTGTACATGAGACAACATTTATGAATGCTAACCAGGCTTGTACAGGATCTAATTTATGGTTTCTAATTTTGAATAGAGATATATATAAAAAAAAACAATGAAAAAAATATTTTTACTTATATTTGATACATTTATAAGTTTACTTGATTAATTGGTAGACTATACAAGTAATTAGTAACATACAAATATTGATATATTTTAGCAAGTATACTAGTAATTCTCTATGTTGGATCCATTTGGTTTTTATTATTTATTTAAGCAACTCACTCTCTGCTGTACTGACAATCATATTTGCTGACAAATTTATTTATATGGGTGCCAGTCAGCAATATGAGATCAATAGGGCACGTGAAATAACCCATTGATCACCCAAACCATATATGATTGACATAATTTAGGCTAGAACAATTTAATTGATGAATATTTATTATTTATTAAAACTGACAATGCATTTTAAACACAGGAGTTCAACTATTTCATTTCAAATAAGCATGAGACTTTCACACAAAAATATGTCAAAATTAATATTTTACAAGAACTTTTATTTGTTGATATCATTTTTAATCTTGCTAGCATAAGAGCATGTAAACCATTGAAGCATTTTGCCAACTGCATCTGGCTGCTTGGTGTTACACAAAAGGTCTTCACCTGCTTTGAGGTTACTCTAGAAATTGGTCATTAAAGTGTATTGCCCACTACATCAGACCGCTTGACATGCAATTCCCAGTCTGAAGGTCTTCACCTGCTTTGAGGCTACTAATAATAAGGAGTGAACCTTTAAAACAACTGCTAGCAAGCAATACTTTGAAATTTAAAACTTTTAACATGATATCATATTGGATATTTTTAATTATAAGACTGAGATGAACACTTTTTAATTTTGACACAGACAAAATATTTCATCTATTTTACCCCTTACTTTGATCTACTCTTACTACTTTTCTAATAATAATTTTCTTCCCTCCTTACTGTCATGAACGCGTATTAAACAAACGTCTAATATATACTGAGCTAGTATAAAATGCATATATACTTAATTTATCTATATTCTATCTTATTACTTTTTTTTTCTTTAAATAATTATTTTGACTAACAAATCTTTTAATGAACGAACATTTTACGTAATCTTGAAAACATTTAAGTATTAAAAAAACTGTCACTTTAATTCATTGAAATCATTTCAGTTATGCGTTATAAATCGCATAACTTTTTTTCTCAAATATATATAACATTCTACAACATATAATCACTCTCTACTGGGTGTAGAATTTAATTAATCGAGGCCTCAATGATTTGGGTGGCTAAAACATAAATACTGACTACAGGGTGTGGGGTTTATTAAATCGAAGCCCCACGTTGAGTGCCAAAAACATAACCAATGTACTGGTCAAAAAGAAGCCAACACATCAACAAACCCAAACTCAAAGTTGGATTCAAACTCAGGCAGTTCAAACTGAATTCAAACCCAACTCACGAGCTCAGATCAAATCAATGGATGACATATATCGATGGTACATGACTATGCACCAAGGAACTAGCTCAACGGATGATGATGATTAATGAGACCCCTGATTTAACTCTAATAAAGTATAATAAAATAACTAAGAATCTTTATGTCAACTCATATATATATGTTCAGGTTGCCAATACAGATGGTGAGCATTAATATTAAAATAATTTGAATAAAAAAAAAGTTAAAAAAAACCAAATGTGTTAATAAAATGTTTAATAATAATTATAATTTTGTTCAACTTTTGGATTGTGATTATATAGATTACCTCTAGTCTTTAAACGGAATTTATATTTACAATAAGAATGGCAGTCCTTATTATATGCCAATACTATTACGCAATATTCTAGGAGAATTATATATATTTATGCCCCAGACGAGGAAGTAAAGGTAGATAAAGGTATTTGGCTGTGACAGAAATTATGATTCAAATTCTAAAAGAAAGAATGTGAGATTTATTTTCACATTTGTAAATCAATTCACAAAGAGCAAGATACGTGTTTAGGGCATAACTTTAATATTTAATAGAGAACTTACTTAATTATAAATAAATATGAATTTGTTCGACTTTAATAAAATCAATTCATCACGATTTGATGAGCATGAGAGTGGGCTTTACTGGAATTGAGAAATAAACGGTACTGATGACTTATGAGCTACAAAAATAAATATGAAAAATAATGGCTTGTCTGTGATTTGAGAAAATAACAGCGTGGCTTGTATTTGACAAGTCTTTGATGCCCTATATGAAGGATCCATAGAACACGGAAAACCAAGTTGTGTTGTAGCCTCGAACCTTTGGTGTTCCAAATATAAAATGAGCAAGTGGAGGAAGTGCTTTCTTCCTAGATAACTAAACTAATAGAAATATCACCGAGAACAAGCCTACGAAACAGGAGATGGCTCGCGTCAGCAATGTTCAGAAAATGATGACTTGGTAATCATCATGTCTAAATAATAAAACCCATTTTATATAACGAATGCTCTACGTGATGACCTGATCAAGTTAAATTAAAGTCAAACGTGCTTTAATCAAAAAGTATTTAATGCAATTAGAAATTATATTAATTATGCCCTAAATCTCCTGCCCTTCCTGAATATTAATAGAAAGTATAAAATTTGAATTAGAATATATTCATTTAATTCCTTTATTGACTTTTTTGTGAAACAATATATTAATGTGAATAAATAGATATTATAAACTCAGTAAAGTGGCCGGAAGCATAGGTTAGAAATTGAGCTAATAATTTATTATTATTAGCCATTAATAAAAATAGCAAAAATTGTATAAATCCTTCAACTCTATAATTAATAGAACTGTATCAAATGAGTTCTAGTGGGTAAGAATTACTATAAAAATTAATATAATATTATTTAACAAGGCAAATGCAATGAAGGAAATTATTATCGAGTTGAAGTTTTACTGGCATATAATAAAAATAAAAGACATTAATAATCATCTAAAATATATAATAAGGTTAAATAAATGAACCGCCATCATAAGAAAAGAGAAAGTTAACAAATATTAAATTTAAAGACTAGAGATTAAGATAGAGAATTACTATATAATTTAAAATAGCATTAATACATTAAGGAAAGAGAAGAGCTTTTAACAGTACTTAATTTAAAGATACTAAAATAAATTTCAAAGACCGGCCATAAAGTAGTGGTTCATATAAGAAAGATATTACCATTTCTTCATGGTTGGCTCCTTAGATTACACACGCTAGAGTCCAGTTGGATGAAATGTAGATGCGCATTTTGGAAAATTATTTGAATGACATTTTGAAGGATTTCTCTAAGATTTCGGCAGCTTATGATTGGTATATGAATTTTTATATTGCAGCCACATTGAAGATTTTCAGGGGACTTCAGGAACCGTAGTCAGACTCCTGAAGTTAAGCCCCCCCACCATGGTAGAAACACTATTTTACTTCATAATTTAACTGGGTAGTTTCTTCTCTAATGAAATATATATGGCTTCTCTTAATGAGGAATAATAGCCCCTTGGAAACTTTTCCTGGGCTCTTTAAACTGTATCTGATGCCTTCAGGCTAGCGCTTCTTTCCTAATCAATCTTACAAAAATTTACTAGTTGTTTTTAGATACATTCCTTTGATAAGGCTTTCAAACTCATTAACTTCAATTCATTTTCTAATTAGAAAATGAATTTTTAAAATCAGAAAATGATTTTAATTAGAACCGTCCTTACATTTTAAAGACTTATCTTTTTCTAATTAATAAAAACTTTACCCATTGTTTTTGGAAAGGGACAATCTGAAAGCTTATTGAAAGAATGTAGCTGTTAATCACTAAAAATTTGAACAAACTATTTAAAGTAAAACAAAACATTCCCGACGCAATGAAACTTTAGAATGAATATGTACATTTAAATATTTATAAATATATGTGCACAATCCACGCAGTTATAATATATATAAATTCATGAATAATTCTATCATGAATTTATTAATAGAAATGATTAGTTTAAATCTCAAATGAGTTAATTTTAACACACATTTATAATAGTTTTTCTTTAAGGAAACTAGCGTGGACTGAACGTATAAAGCCCCATTGCATCGGAAATTCAAGGTTAGTACAAGGGTTTGAAGTTGGCTACATGTGAAAGATCATGAAGCTAGGATCGAACTTAGATCCGATTGCTTCAATATATTTCAGAATATAATAATTCAGTAGTACAGCTAGGCAAAAGTAATCTTATTGTTTTGTTTGTTTAAATCATAGTCTTATGTGTCATATCTAGATCCAATGTAACAATAGAGGCTAGATGATCTGAGATAGCAGAGTTTTTTAATTTAATACTAATATTATAGTGCAGTATTGGAGAATAAAATAGTAGGTCTATTAGAGGCCATTATTGAATGATATTGAATTATTTGGTAAATAGACTTCTCCACTCATTAAAGGAAAAGTCAGTCTATGGAGCCATATGTTTACAAAACTGTCATATGACATATTGAAATCTCCCAATAGCAGAACAGGGTATGGAGTGGCTGCAAGAATTGTATTGATTTTTAATATTAATCTGTTAATAATAATAGGACCTGGAGGAATGTACACAAAAATCACATTTAAGATGATTGCATTATGATGAAACATAATTATTATCATATGAGGGTCTATATACAATATTTTGAAAGATTTAAATGGGCATGTGTGTGTAATTAAGGTACCAATCCTTGATGATGGCACTGAGGAGGTTTTTGAAAAAATAGAGAAACCTTTATTAATAAAATAATCGGCTGGGTCAATATGAGAGCTAGTATATATCTTTGCCAGCAACAGGCCTAGAACGTGAGGTTGAACTAAATTACACCATTTAGACAGTTGTAATAATTTTTCAACTGAATTCAGCCCCCTAATATTAAAAGCTCCAATATTTATTTTCATAATCGATTTAAATATTTACATTATTACTACCAATAACTATATATATATTGAACTCACTTTAAATAGTCATTATAATAAACACTATCTATTAAGCAAACACACAGTATTAATTAGTGTAAAATTATAAATACAAAAAATATTATTTAATTATTATTATTATTATTATTATTATTATTATTATTATTATTATTATTATTATTATTATTATTATTATTATTATTATTATTATTATTATTATTATTATTATTATTATTATTATTATTATTATTATTATTATTATTATTATTATTATTATTATTATTATTATTGTTGTTGTTGTTGTTGTTGTTGTTGTTGTTGTTATTATTATTACTACCATTGTTATTATTATTGTTGTTGTTGTTGTTGTATAGAAGATAGACATTATCTTTGGAATAAGTGTATGTATAATCACACCTTTCACTAGGATACCATTCATTTGATTAACAACTTGGAAGCAAAATAAAAAGACAGAAATTTAATACTAAAAATTATTTATAATGAACTCTGAGATCTTAATATCATAATTCAATAAGAAGAAGAATCTATAACTTATGTAAAAGAAATTATTGTGAAAAGAAAAGCAAAGTGGCACAAATAGACAAATAAGATTTAAAGAACTTGATTATTTTTATCTAAATCTTGTACTGTGGATCTAATCATGACAATAAAATGTTGGAATAGTAGCTGTGAGTTGTATAATTATATACTGGAGGGGGGGCTAATAAAAGAAATTTTATTATGAGAAAAAGATTATATTATAACCTAACTACTCTGTGGTGTATGCTGTAAATATTGAGAGCTTTTGTAGTATGCAAAAGTGAGTTGAGGATTCTCTTCCTCTTAAAAGTAATTTTTAAATATATTAGAGTATTAATAATGTTTAATAATTATTATCATTATCATTAATACCCATATGGCTCTTTTTATTATTGGCATACATCATATTAACAGAGAACCCTGAGCTTGGCCTGACATTATTATTTTTATGTTACTGTTATCATCTTTCTGGGTTATAATATATTGTAATGGGAATTACCATTCCTTAAACTTTAACTTTTTATTTTTTTAAAACTTTCTACTTATTTATTCTACTTTCATAAAAGTCACATTAATTTAAAGATTACCCATTACTCAAGCAGGGGAGTGAATATGATTAATTCTTACATATCAATTATACCCCTGGTCAGACCGAGATTTAATAAAAAATATTAAATCGACAGTCACCTTTCCAGACCAAGGAGCTCCCTGGCTGCACGAAACATGAAACAACTCATGGGGATATTTATAATGGGTTTAAACTCAGGGCATCATCCAACACTTGCATTGAAACCCATGAAATGTCACTAACACATTTCAAGCATTTGACCCATGGCTAGATCTTAACATGAGACTGGCTACACGTTACTTAGATGACTAGAGAGAGAGAGAGAGAGATGTAAAATGACATTAATAATTTAAACAAATTTATTAAAAGATAATACTTAAATGTAATATAATAAGAAATAATAAAATATAAACACATTAGATAGTATACACTTAATAAATTTTGCATGCTTATTTATGAATTATATTAGGATAAATTTAAATGTTTTAATACTGACATCAAAATATTTACCTAGGATTTATAGCACAGCTTTTTGAACTTATTTATGGTTTCAACATTGACTTTAATTTCCATAGGAGGTTTAAATAGTCTTAGTTTTCTATGGTAGGTGTGCACAGTTCTTGGACTTTGTATATGGGTATGTACAGTTCTTGGTTATTCTTTGTAGGTATGTGGGTGATCACCCCTTTTCCTTGGATCCGGTTAGTTTTCTTGGTCATGGTATTTATAACCTCAAGGCAGCTTCTTGGTTTCTTATTCTTGGTGTGTCTGGTTTACTTAATTTGGTAGGGCAGATTGAAACATTGGCAGAAGGTGAGTCAGAGTAATTTACCTCAGCATTTTTGCTAATGGCACATGGGAGAAGACTGGAGAAAACAGCTGAACATCAGCATTTGGATCTAGTCACTCATTCTCTTTTTAATAATTCAATAGAATAATAATTTAATAACTCTGAACTCAAAAATGGGGAAAAACTCTCTAAAAACTTTCTAAAATTTCTCTAGAAACTGAAGACAATAGAGGATGGGTGCCTTTTATACTACTCTGATTCCACTCTTGCTCGAGTTTCAACCGTGTTATCAATGCATTTTATCTCAAAAGAATTTTGATTAAAATTTATATATTTTTATTTTTCTGTTTTTCCATTTTAATTACAGAGATTCGAATTCGAGAGATATTGTTTAACTAATCAGTCTGGAATCTTGAATCTCCAGAGCCTGATTAGTTTTGTACAAACTATTTAACTTAATCATAAGAACTTTTTATTTTGTTAATTAAAAATATTTTTTTTAAAAAAAGTATTTTTGATGGATTATAAAATAAAAGAATATAAAAGAAAGACAAGTTATAATTAACAAATTCCTAACTTATCTGTAAATTTTCCCTCTATTTTAACTTCTATCCTTTTAAACTATTAAATTATGATTATTTTAAATTTTATATTTTTTTAATAAAAAAAGCAAGTAAATTATGTAACTCGTATATACACACACCCTTGCGCAATGTGTGTATATACATACTGTTACAATATATATATATATGGATATCTGAAACAATATGTAGATTAAGTGGAAAAAAGAAGTCTTGCATTGGTGGTCAAGAGGTCAGCGTGACTGCCTTGCACTTGCAGGCAGTTGCCCGGGCTGCAGGTTCGCATCCCGGCCGATGCTATGACACTTTTAAAAAAAAAGTGGCAAAAAGAAATACTTATTTTTCAGGATAATACTTTTCTTCAATAAAGTTGCATGAGTTTAGATTATAGAGACAACATAAACAGTTTAAAATTATGGAACAAGATAAAGTCCCAATTTTAATAAATTTATTAAATACATTAAAAATATACATAAAGATATTCCCTATTTATGTCATAAATATGACATTACATTAAAAATTAATTAATTAAAATATTTAGAATATTATTATAAACATTTGACTATCTTTCCAATCTCATTAATAATTAAGTCAACTATGAAATATATAATTACTTTCCAGAGACAAATTAGTATTTAAAGCAAAAATCTAAGTAAATACATATATGATAAGTTATTATTATAAAAAATAAGTCATACATTTTAAAATCAAAATAACCATTCACCATCATAAATCATCCATCAATCAAACTACATCAACAGTCAATCTGGTGATTGGATTGGAAATGTGTCTTCTGTAGACCAGGCTAACTATTGAACCTTTTCCAGCTTGGGCAATTATTTAAACATAATTTAGATGCACCAACTTAAGTGCTCATTCATTAGAATATGTAAGAATCAAAAATCCAAACAATAAGGCTGAGATATTAAAACATGCTCACCATCATCAATACTCTGGCCACTTAGAACCATTAAGGTACTGGCCAACTATAAACATTTCTAAGACTAAAATAAAATAAAATATAATGCATGGGCTTTAAAGAGTATTCTCTTTTGCACCAACCAGGATGATGATTGATCATCTTTAGATGCCCAAAAGCACTAATATGCATCCTCATTCATATATTTAGCCTGTTATTGCATAAATTTAGCTCAGAGAGCACAAACCCTATTACCTGTATGTGAGCAAGAGATGATGAAAACAGATATTCTAAAAAAATATTTAGAACCACTGGAATAATTTTTATAATTGAACATATGCTTATTAACAATAAAATACAAAAAAATGATAATGAGTCTCTAAAATATGATTCTACAATTATAAACCTTCTGATTTCGATTAACATATAACAATAACAATTTATAACATTGTGATTTACATATATGTGATTTACAAAGTTCAAGTTATTACATTGATTTACATATATGTTCCTGGAGGTTTATTTAAAACCAGACAGCACACAAATATGTGGCTTAATATAAAATGAACATGTTTGAATTTATTAAAATAATAAAATTATTAAAAATATATTTCATAATTAATTCCATTTGAAAACTATACATAAAATTCACACATACATGTGTATCTATGAACATATAGATGATATGAATTAATATTATTAATTAATATTTTTTTCAGTCAATAAAAGCATTTTTTTCTTTTTAAAAAAATAGTCAATTTTTTGAAAGGTAACTCAAAAGTTTTTTTTTATGAAAGGTTACTCTCAGTTAATTAATTACATCTTTAAATTAATCTAAAAAGATTTTTAAAGTCCTCTTCTTCTTTTCTCAAAATAAATTGTCCAAGAATCAATCATTACTTTTTGATTTTAATTCAATTCAAGCAAAATTATTTAGTTGTTATCTTTTAAAATATATAGATTTTTAAATATCATTTTTACCAAAGAAATTATTTGAAATTTTATTCTCATTATATAATGCTAATCTCCATTGTATATACATTTATCTGTGCTTCTTTTTGTGAGATATCTTGATGAGACAGGTATAGTCCATGATTGTCATAATCAGGAAGATATAATCAGGTATGTTAGCATTCTCCCTTCTGTCTAGGGCATGATGAGCTTCATGCTAGCAAACTGTCTTCCAGAACACATTTATACAGGGTAATTAATCCATTTTAAGTTAACCCAGTCTTCAAGTGAATCAAAACTCCAGTATGTAGAACTAGTAGACTTTTCACTGCTGACTTGATTTCAGCTACATCTTCATTGTATCTATTTTTATTTTCATGAAATTTCTAAACACCAATTCTGCTAGCCAACTGCTTCATGAAAATTTTAAGACAAGAACTGTCTTAAAAAAAAAATACTATCCAACTTTGCAGCTGGCCTATTTGGCCACTGCTTCTCAAAATATTAAAACCAGACTCTTCTAGCCAGTTCTTACAAAAACCGCCAGCCAAACTGAATTGATATTTTTTATCAGTCTTTTTATAATCATGGTTGGGTCAGGTAATAAAAACATATTGACTGTTTTCAATCTGCCTAATCCTTTTGAAAACAAGTTTGAAGCTTTACCAAGGTGTGATATACATGTTTTTACTTAGAGAGAGATTGACCAATTATTAAAAGATTTCAAAAATATACATTTTTATAATTATCAGAAAACATGCTTATTTTTAAATTTCAAAATCAGAATAATAATAATAATACAATATTTAGGCCTTTTTAAATGTTTTAATTAATAATAAAATTTCTGTTTTAAATTAAGAGTTATTCAACCCATTATTTATTATTTTTTTATTCCAGTAAAATGTAGAAAAATATCTACAAAAATTTGTCTGTGTTTTTTCTGCTTTTCCTTTATTTTATATATATAACTATATTGCTGTGTGCCATGTAATCCAGATGGTTACAATATATATTGCACCATCTTGGTCTAGATTCAAACCTGAAATCATTGTTCTTAAAATAATAAAACTTTTGTTAGCTTACTTTATTTTTCAATATTTTAGAAGGATAAGTAATTTATAATATTAATAAATGGTAGCATCATAACATAAAATAACAATTGATAACATTCATTAATTTTTAATTTAAATTTTTATTAACAGATAATGTATCAAATTGTATATTGTAGTAAAGTTAATATTTTATATTTAAAAAAAATTAAATAGATTGAAGTATGTATTGATATATTCATTTATTAATATTTTATTTTTTCAATATTTTTATTTATTGCATAGACTTAACAAGTAATACATAAGCATAAAAAAGCAAATTAGTCTATTATTTTTTAATATGTGTATGCATGTGTAAGTACATCATGAATACGATCAAAATAATATGAAATCATATGTATTTTCAAATATTATTTATAAGAAATTATGTTAGTAAGTATTTAAAAAAATTTTACAAAATATTTCATACTAAATAAATAGACATATGAAAAATATTTATTCATTTTATTCCAATTGTGATTTTAAAAAGAATCAGTAATCTTTTGGAGAGAGAGGTCCAGAATGCTATGCAATGTCTTGAAGGAGGGCCATGACATCAAATGTACTATAAATAAATCATCTCAACCTTAGACTGCTCTGTCCAGAAATCTGTCTTGGTCTGGATATTTAAAGAAAACAAGGAAATCTGAGTAATTTTATTTAAACACAGTTAAATATTTTACTGTAGGAATAACACTAAAACAAGCAGTTCCTACAAATCACAACAAAAAAATTGCAAATTTCTTACTATAAGCAAAATACAATTAGAAATGGCAAATTAATTAATGGGCCATTTATTTCTGCTTAATGTTTGCTAACTTCTCCAGATCAGGATAAATATTTGTTGATGCAAGAAGCAAAATATCATTCACATGATAATCATACAACCTTGTTCTTAAATGACTTTTAGAATATTTTATTTTTCAAAAATGCTGTTCACAAGCATATGTACTTGCAAATAATGATACCATCATTTATGCATTATTGAAGATGTTTTTATGTTTTCCACTTGACAATACATATTTCTTGTAGAAGTTAGCAGTGGACTCAAAGTGAAATTTCAATTTCAAAAATTTGTCACATTGTAAGTCAATTAATTCCAAATCATATTTTTCTGCCATTTGTTCCACAACAACTTCATAAGGAGAACCAAATAATATAAATTGATTTCTATATTTCTGGAAGTCCACAAAATGGAAGGAAAACTCACTTCTTAAATCCTGAATAGAACTCACAAAAATTTCTGGTATTATATCTTTCTAATGATTTTGGAGATGTGGAAAATGAGAATAGTTGCCAATCTGAAGTTGTGATGCACACAGTTAAAGTTTTCTTTCAAAAGCAATAATTTGATCAAACATTTCAAATATAAGCTTGTTCCTTCCTTGAAGCTCAAGATTCAAATTGTTCATGTGGGTTGTGATGTCTACCATAACTGTTAACTTGACAGTCCACCGTGGATCCTGAAAGCAAAAATTATCTTGATCTTTGCTCTTTAAAACATAGCAATCTTTTCTCTCAATGCATATACTCATTCCAGCAATTTTTTTCAACTACACCATCAAACATTTGAAAAATATGTAACATCACCATATTCTGCTTCAATTTGTTTTAGAAATTCTTGAATCTGATGGTGATTCAGTCCTCTTGAAAGTATAAAATTTATTTGCTTTTATGACCACTACCATAATATCCTTAAAATCAATGTCTTTGCACATAATGCATCCTGATGAGCTTGATTAGTTTGTGATCAATACCAATGTGCTCTTGAAGGAATGAAACGAATTCCTTTTTATCTCCAACTATCGTTGGTGCTCCATCTGTAGTTATTCCAATAAGCTTTCATAAATCAAGATTTATATCAGAAATAGATTTTATAATGCCTCCCAAAATATCTTCTCCAGTATTTGTATCCTTCATAGGAATCAACTGTACAAATTCTTCCATAATATAAAATGTCAGTGTTACACTTCAAGTATTCATCATATCTGTGGTTTTCATTAATAACTATGGAATAATACTCCAGATTTGTTAAAATGCTTTTTAAGCCACTTCTGACATTTCCTGCCAGTTCTTCAATTCATCTTGTTGCAGTTCTAGTCAATAAGCTTATTGTAGAAGATAATTCATTTTTTTCTAGACAAACAACATCCACTACCTTCAACATACATTTTTTAAAGAATTCTCCAATCAGTAAAAGGTTTTATCTTTTCTGCATTTAGTTTTGACACATCATAGCTAGCATGAGTATTTCAGTCAATTTCTTCAACTTTTCTTGTGGAAAAAAAGACTGCTTTGTTAAATTATTTCTTATCTGTGCAACTTCATCTTCTCATGTTTTTCCAATGAAAATGTTATAACAATTATGATAAGTTTCTAATGCTGTTTAATATTTGAAACTTTCTTCACAGCAATGATATCTTGACAAATCAAAAAAAAAATACATTTTCCAAAGTGCTCAAAGAAAAAATAGCTAAGTGTCCAACCTTAATTAAAATTTCAGTACTCAAGATCTACCTTTCTTTTCTTAGTATCCATGGTTTGTTTTTGTTCAGAAAAAAGAACTTCTGGAAAGGGGAAAAATAGTATGGAGAAATAAAAAAACAATGAAAACAAAAGTATCAAGATATAGTAATGTGATGAGATTTAATAATTGTAAATACATTTTTAGTAAATGTTTGCTGGTATACTTATATCTAATCATTGACCACTAGTTATCTAATCTCTAAATAATTGGTGTCGAATTGTTAAGATGGAGGACTGGACAAAATCTCTCATGGGCCTATATGTGACCCATGGGCCTTGCTGACTCCTGTATTAAAAGATGTATGTTAAGTTGTAAATTTGTTGTATTATTATTTTTTTATCATTTTACAAATTATTTATTTAAAAGTTAAAAGATATTTTCAGTTCACATAATGCTCTTTATAACAGATATAGTTGCAACAGGTTATTTTTGGGTGAAACTATGGAAATAATATCTAAGTTAATGACCTCAATGTTTTTATCACCAGGAAAAGGGTATAAAATGCCTGCGATTTGAGATCAAACTCTCTCTCTTAATCTGCCATATTAATAAGCAAGTCATAGTTGAATTGCGATATAATAATGAATGGCTAAGTAAAAGAAAATATATGCTTCAAAAAAGATTGTCTTTTAAGACATCTAGAAGCATCTTAAAGTAACATTATCTCAAAGTATAATACAGGGGTAAGAGAACATTTTTGAAACATAAAGAGCCATTTTGACAAAAAATATAAAAAAAAATTAAAATTTAGGGAGCCACAACTAGAAATCAATTTGTTTCACTATTTATAAATTTAATAATATTAACTATGAATATATAAGATTTGAACAACTCTTAAGCTTGCACATAAAATTTTGATGGATGAAGCAAAAAAATATATTAAATTTTTAATAAAATTTATATAATTTTTTAAAATCCAAAATAAGAGAGCTACTTTTTTTTTAAAACTAAAGTTCCCAATTTCTGAAGAAATATGGAAAACTCTTTGTGATACTATATCTATATATCTATATTTGCCATAAAATAATCAAAAGGATATAAAGTGAAATGTATTATGGATTAAGTTTACCAAAGGATTCAATTTATCAAAGGATTAAATAGTGCTAATATTTATATGAAAATAAAAATATTAATGTTATGATGATTCATTATGGAATATATTATTTGAAAATGCTTATTTCATTAATTGGGTAAAATTCTGTTTTTGAACAATATCATGAGAATACAGTTGAACTTCAAATATAATGCATATTTAAAGGATCTTCATACTGCATAGGGATTACTAAGAAGTATCAAACATTATGAACTTTTATTTCTTAATAGTATTTTTTATTATGTTTATTAAATATTAATAAATATATTTTAACTAAATAACCGATTAAAGAAATATTCAATGATCCTTGGAAAAGATAACTAGGTAATATGATTTCATTATATATGTATTTATTTAGTTATATATTTGTTCAATGTAGACATGTTTGTCTATGTTACATAAATATAAACTAACCAAAAAAAAAAAAATTAGATCATTTTAAAACAAAATTTAAATATCTTTCTTAATATTAATCCTGAACATTTTAAAGTATGTTTTGTTTGTTTCATTATCTATACATAGGTTTGAAAAGCAATAGATTTTAAACCTAAGTATAAACAAATCATATTTAGAATAATGTATAATTCATGTACCTTTGTAGAGGCAGAAGTCTGTATTTAAATTGATTATCTTTCATTTATAACTGTAAGAAAAAATAAGGAACAAGTTAAAACAAACAAACTAAAACAAACTTAGTTACATTTTTTTATATATATTTCAAAGGTTTACTTATTAATGCTTATATAAATAAAAAAAATTTATTTCTGGTCTAGTAGTATATCATGCTTTGCATCATTTCATAGATACATAAATTTGAAATTTAGATGACACATACCTTTATATTATTTATAATTATCTCAATCCAATATTTTATTCAGAAATATTTCACATTCATTTATCAACTTATATATATATACTATTTATTTTATTTTTTATTAATAAATTTTATTTTATTAATTAAATTTTGAATCTCATAATTATTTATGGTTGCCCGAGTTGCGGGTTCGCGTCCCGGCCGATGCTATGACACTTAAAAAAAAAAAAAAAGAATCTCTGCATAATTCTATTTTTATATTAAATATTCAGCTAGCCAAAATACATAAATAAATATTTATATATTATTTTATTACATTATTTTAGTAGTTTTTTTCATTCACATTTCATTGGTTACAACATATAAATAATTAAGAAAGTAAGCTAATGTTTTAATAAACACTAATTGATTAAGTTACTATATTTATTCTAAACTATAAATAGGCACTTTATTATTTGCTTTTTTATAATTTATATTCTTTAATTATTATTTTATTAATATTTCATATTAATACAATATGGTATCTCAATCATGACATAAGAAAATTATTAATTGAATTAATTAGACTTGTTATAAAAAAAAAAAAAAGCTCAGTTGGTAGAGTGTTTGCCTTAAAATTCGATATTCAAGAATCTAAAAGTGCGAGTTCAATTTCTAAGCGAATATTGTCACTGTGCATATAGGCCAGCAACACCTGAAGAAGAGTGGAGAATAATACTACTCGAAACATTGTGAATTATTAACCTGTATTGTCTATCTGTGTGTTATTACTAACAAGTTGTTTGTATTTGGAAAGTTTAAATAAAGTTTAAAATTTTCTGTACATTCAACATTCACTCATAAATGCTGGAAATAGTCAAACATATCACATCTTGAATTATATAGCTACTTTATACTGTTACAAAGTAGTGTCCAACTATAATTAGGCTATTTTCCTAACAATATTTGATAAAACAATTATATATATTGTTACAGATTTATTTTGCCCAAATTGTGAGGTTTAATAATAATTAAAACTTCATCATTATAGTGTTAAAGATTTTTGGTGTCAACATTATGGGCTATTTGATCTTTAATCGTTTTTTTAATACCATTACAATATATATAAATAACATTCTCATGCAAACATCTCCTCTTAAATTATATTTCATAAGTTTAAATTTAAACTTACATAATATATATTAGTATTTTAAGTTGCTGTCATCATGCATGTAATTTATCTTCACAATCTTGCAAATGCAATATTTTGAAATGCAAGATGTTTCACCTATTGACCAAAAATGTTACTAAAATATTTTGATTATCTGTAAGTAAACTCACAAATAATATAAATCAGAAACAAAAATAAGTACTTCAAGAGTGCACAAGATAATGCAGTAAAAAGAAAATAAACATTTATGATTTTATGATTTCTTTTATTTTGCATATATTTTTGTAGTAAAATTATTTTAGGTAAATAATTTAATCTAGATTTTCTAGCAAAAATATGCAATTTTAGATATGGTAGATTTTTATACTTCTCATTATATTATATTTCAGCTTGTGGATATATCTTGTTATATCTATATATTAAGTGAAATATTGATCTCCAGATTGCAATCAAGAAATTGTCATAGTAGTAGATTTTTTTATTCAATCATTATAGACTAATTCTGAACTCCATGATTTTCCCTATTTCTATTATTATTGATTCTGAATTTTTAACTTCTACAAATCTATAATTCATGTATTAGCATCTAATCATATACCTCAAGTTATATAGATTTGGATCTCTTTATTCACATATTGTTTTACTAAAAAGTATTCCGAAGGTCATTTTTAAAATTGTATGTTTTTCTGTTTACATTTGTAGTAAATATGTTAATACCCTTAATTATTTTTTACTTAAAGCCAAAAAAAAAACACAATGTGTTTTTGTTTTTACATATATAACTCTATTTATAAAATATAAATCACAATTCCAATTAATTTAAATGAAAGTATATAAAAATGAAAGATTTAAATGTATAATAAAGATTAATTTTTTAAAATATTAAATGCTTTTATTGACTGTGCATTACAAAAAAAAAATTGTCACAATTGGAATTTTTAGATTTAAATTGAAATAAGAGCATGGGGGTCCAAAAATTAGGGATTGACTTAAATAATTTGTGGACTGCTCATGTTTTTATATTCAAATTAAATCCAAAAATTCTTATTGTGGTTGAAAAAACAATTATTTTATTTCTTTTTAGCACACATTCAATAAAAGCATTTAATATTAAAAAAATATCTGTATTATTTTTATGTTTTTAGTATTGGCACAGTAAATGAAAATGTAAAAATATGTATATTATACTTTAAATTGACTGGACTCCTCTTATAGTTGATATATATATATATCAGTAGATATTTCTGCTATAAGTTAAAATGTATACCCTTTATATATATATATCATATCTATTATGCGCTCATAATAATATATGTGTACATAGTGTAAATGAACTTCCACTTAATACATATAATTTTACTTTAATGGCTTCAGTGGCGATAGCATGATAGCTGCTAGCAAAAGCTGATTCATTGAAATTTTTTCTTTTTAAAATTATGGAAAAACTATAAGAATGATGTTGACAAAAATCCCAGGATTCTCTGCTATTTGAATTCCTTTTTAAAATGGCATATAGCATGTTAAAATAAGACAAAATTTGGATTTTTTAATTAATATTTTCATTAATAGATCCATTTAATTTTTTTTCTTTTCTACTTAATTTATTAGATTGCAAGAAGAAGACAAAGACAGAATTTTTACATTGGCAAGACTCTGTAATTCCATCCCAATAAAAATGCTATATTATAAGTATTCAATTTTAATTTTTTTAATTATTTGCATAGCATTTTAAAATTTTCTGTTATTTGCATAGTATTATTTTAAATTTTCTTATTATTTGATAAATTATAATTTATTAATGTGTTTGTATTAGTGTGTGTAGTATATAAATTTATACTTGTATTCAAATATAGTGATTTATGTACAATGTAATTTTGGGCTCTGATCCAAGTTCAAGGCAATCTTATTTTATAGATATAATGATTCTCAAAATGTATTAGTGTGCTTGTGTTTGCACTTGCATGTCTGTATTTTTATAACAAGTAATGATTTTTATATATAAAATTAAGATATTATAGAGTAGTGCAATGAAAATTTTAAGACTGATTATCAGATGTACAGAAAGGTTGCAGTTGATAAAGCAATCACAAAATTTACTGGGTATAGTACCATATGAAAATATAAACTCTTAAAACCAATAAAAAGAGGTTTTAAGTAGTGTGTGTGTGGTGATAGCCACAATGGTTATGTATACCACATGGAATTTAAACAAAGAATCAAATCCTGATTCTTGCCTATACCTTGGTACTCATGCTGTGGAGTCAGTAGTTTTGCCACATCTTGCATCATATTATTTTCAAGTCTTTAGTTAGCAAATGAGCTATATGCAAATAAATTATATCTTTGTGGGACAATAAATATAATAAGACTGATGTGCACAAAGAATATAAACATCAATGGCAGACACAAAAAATATAAAATGAAGAGATGAAACTCGTTTTATCAGTGATACAGACAGTAGCCCTCAATTTCTAGTTTTGCATGGACAAGAAGCCAATTGTTATGATGATAAATGCATATCCATCTTCTGGAAATGATTTATTTTGTATCTTTTATTAGAATGAATCTTTTCCTTATAAACATTTTGAGATTTATTAACTTTTGGGGTACAAGATAAAAATGAATTCTTATGTGACTATTTTTGTAGATTCTGAACCTATGGATTATCTCAGTTAAGAAGTATTATATATGGTTTGGATGAGAATTTTGTGAAAAATACAAGAAAATTATCAATGAAGATGTAATATAAACTTAATCTATGATAAATTAAAAATTATGAATAAACAATAAAGTAATAATTATTTTGGATGTTGAAATTTCTTTTTGCTTACTTTTTTAATGGTAATCACTGATTGTCTTAGCCTTATTGGTTTCCTTAGTTTTTCTATTTTCTGTCAATATATAGCATTTTGCTCTATTATTATGAAAACTGAAGTTATTGTAAAAATTGTGTCTCAAGTCAGTTTTTTTTAAATTCAATATGATGCATAGGACCCTGATATAGTTAAATCAATATCACACATATAGTGTATATAAGTCATTAGATATTTCCACAGTAAGTTAATATATATATATATATATTCTTAAGTTATATATTATATTTAGTATGTATACATAATTATATATGTATAATAAAACAGTAACTAAGTTTTCTATTTAAATTTTTTTGATAATTCTTACTTTTATTTTAAAATAGTTATTTTTTAAAATATACTAAAGAAGAAAATTTGTGATAATTGTTTTAAATAATTATCACAAGTTTTTTTTTTTTTTTTTTTGCAATCATATTAAATAATATGAGTTTTCTAGTTTAGCCTTTTGTAAAAAAAACAAAAAAACAATTGTTTTAAATAAAAATAAAAACTATTAAACAATTTTAAATAGAAAACTTAGTTACTGATTTTTTTATACATATATAGTTGCATATACATCTTAAATATGATATATACATTAAAAGTTTTAAATGGTTAAACATGTTATTAAATTGAATGAAAAAAAATTATACTGCCTCTTGTGATAATTATTTAAAACAAATCAAGGTTCTAAAAATTCTGTTAACTGTGATATATGAAGTTATTGAATATTTTTAATATGTTCCCACCCTCTGGTCCATATATATGAAACTAGTTGACATACTGAAAATATAAGTATTTCACATGGATTAGGCTGGTATAGCTTAGTTATATACCAATTTTAAAGCAGTTCTATTGAATATAAATATTTTAAATCTTGATTTTAAAATTTGATTCTGACTTAAAAAAGATCAAAAGTTAACAAACAACAGATTTTCCAATTTCAATAAAAACATTTAATAATAGATTTGCATTCTATCTAATTATAATTCAGAAATAGTTAACTCATTTAATCAAGCAAGATCTTTAAAATTTTAATATTAGTTCAACTCATATATATTCATGGATAAACAATGATTTTATATTATTATTTATATCATGAAAAAAAAGTACAGACTTCCTTTTAGAATCATTTCTTCTTTTTTAGATTCTTAATTGTGAGTTGAAATTGATATAAAAATGTTGAAAGAGCTCTTAAATGAATATTAAAAAGAAAAACAGTAATTTTTTTAGTGATATACTATTAAACCAAGTCTACAACTTACTGTAATTATCTGCATTATACATAACTACATTCATACACACATGTAAATGCACATTTAAAAATTGTTACCTAATTAGTTCTGTATTAAATTTATTATTTAAAAAAAAATGAATGATGTATAATATTCTGAGCAGGTATAGGTTTTTATTTTAAAAAATTTCAGCACTGTATACTTTTTGTTTTTATTTTTATTTTTTAATTTAATATTTAAAAGTAATATAATTAAATACAATTAAACTGACAATAAAAAATGTATGTTGATAGTTTGATGTAAAAAATAATAAATGAGTCCCAGTAGAACAAGTTTTTCCAAAATTTAATATGAAACTTTCTGATAGTATCAAATATTTTGTGTCACTGTTAGAAAATTGGAAAAACATTTTTTCACTGTAAAAGTCTTTATGGATCCAAACTTTTGAACCAATTTGTACTACAGTATTTATCTTCTCCCCCCAAAAAAGAACAATGTTTATATTTCAAACTTTTAAACTTTTCTGTCCATGATTCTAATGTTCAGATACCGATAATAACTTTTTTTTACACTATTAATATTTTTTCTTTTGCTATCTCATGTTGAATTAATCACAGTAGACCACTTTAATTCATCCCCTAAATACAGGTACAATTACATTTTTATTAAACCATTTATTAATTTAGTTCTCCAATGGTTTATTAATTGTATGATTAACTACCAGACAAAATGTTGGAAAAAATATTTATTTACATGAAAATTCTCTAATTTTAAAATAATTAATATGTTAAAAAGTAAACAAACAATATATTCCAATAAAATACATACACACAAAATAACATAAATTTAGTAAACAAAAAACAGTATATACAAATAAAATACACAAAAATAATATATGAACATTATATATAAAAAGTAAAACATAAAAACAACCTGTCAACATGAAAAACGCAAAAAATAATATACACAAATAAAACACAAAAAATAACATCAATATTTTAAAGAAATTAAAAAGCATGACATACAAATATCAGCACTAGAAAACTAAATATATATAACATAAAAAATAACATATCAACACAAGGAAAGAAACCACTGTGATATGCAGACAAACACTTGCAAATTTGAATTACAAATGTAAATGAAGAAAAAAATTAAATAGTTTGCAAATGAGGATAAAAAATATAATAAATAAAACACTCTATTTTATATAAGTTTAGCTTAAATTTATAAGTAAAGGCATGAAATTAAAAGTCACTTCTGTTATCACAAAATCTAGTAGCAAACTAATTTATAAACCAGCAATATTCATTAGTCAAAAAGTAACAACATTAAAAAAATTATTTTTTTTTATCAATAATTAAATTATCCCAACATTATTACGTTTTTATGAATATAATCTATATATAAATTTTAATTTAGTAATTAATAGAAGTAACAGAATAGTAGACAAAAGTCACTGCCTGAAGTAAAAAAAAACTGTCTGATCTAAATGCATTAAGAGATTAATAAAAAAAATCATAGTAACAAATTTCAACTGAAAAATAATTTATAATTAAAAGATTACATATGTATTTAAATATAATTAGATAATAAAAGATTAATTATCTTATAATCACTGCACTATAAAAATTTTAAAACATAAAAGAAATATGTCAGAAAATAATAAACTCACAGGTACTGCTGGACAAAGATCAATGGCCACACTTAAAAATTCTGGAAACTGTCCAAATGGATTATAGCAGCTTCCTACATCAAGAAGATGAATTAAATCCCCAGATTTTCTATAAAAAAAATAAGTTAAAAATGAAATATAATTATGAAATTAATGAATCTATAGGATTTATTTGTTTTGCAATATACTTATTTTCATTATTTTTGAACTAATGAAAATATCATATATAACAGTTATATATATATATATGTATTACTAATTACTCTTAAAAAAACCTGTTTTGGCACATGGTTTTGTACCCTTTTCAAATGTTTAGCATTTATTTTAACATTAACCAATTACTACAGATGAAACCCTAATTAGTGTTTTATAATGGAAGTAAAATAATAATAATAATAATAATAATAATAATAATAATAATAATAATAATAATAATAATAATAATAATAATAATAATAATAATAATAATAATAATAATAATAATAATAATAATAATAATAATAATAATAATAATAATAATAATAATAATAATAATAATAATAATAATAATAATAATAATAATAATAATAATAATAATAATAAAGTAAAACATGAATAAACAAAATTGTGATATAGATAGAGTTTCAAAAAAAGTTGAAAAAAATTGATTAAACAACATAACATAACAATATACAGAATAAATATCACATGTCATATATATAGTTATTATATATTTTTTTATTATAATTTATATAAAAAACAGCATAATGTACTTTATTAATTTCCATTTTTTAATTAATCTATTGTTCCTAAATGCTGGAAGTAAATCTTTTTTTTTTTAAAAAAAAAAAAAAATTTTTTTTTAATTAGATAAACATTTAAACTATTCATGACTGAATAATTTATAATTAAAATGATTATTTCTAAACAACTGACTTTAATTTTCTTACTTTTAATAGAACTGCATGTAAAGCCAAAGAAAATGAATACAAAGGTAAATCGTGTTAGAACAGAGAGAATAAATGATGATTGCATAATATTAGTATTACATTTTTACAAAACAAGTCCAAAAAAATCTATGCTTATATTTGTGTTCAAATATTATACAAATTATATAATTTAATTCTATTAAACTTGTATTGTTCAAGTTAATATGAAAAGGTAAGATAAAACTAATAAGAAAGTCTTAAAAGCACTTCACTAGCTTTCATCAGATTGTTGCCTAATTTAGCAAAAGCTGGCTCAGAGCTTTTAAGACTTTCTTATTCTTATCTTTTCATATTAATTTGAATAGTAATTGTATGAGAAGTGTATATACTATTGAGAATTAAATTATATAATTATATGATGTGATATAGTTAGATGATTGTTGTAGTTTTTGTTTATTACATTGAGAAAAAATTATATGTAATTGAATAAATATTATATGGAGTAGATCTCATGTTTTAATTTTTTTAATTTTGTTGAAAAATAATGATTGTAATTTATTTGTATTAAAATTAAAACTCAATTGACACATTAAAATCAAAAAGGTGAAAATGATAAATATCATCCTTTAATATTTAGAAAGTATTTCCTCTCTGGACTATGAATAAGTTCATATGATGTTATAATGTTTCCATACGTTTGTAATTAAGGACAATGAGTAAAAAAAAGATCCATGGTATCTAAACTCTGCTACTTACTAAACATAATATATCAATATTGGAAAATTTCATCCTAGCCAGAATGAAGAAGATGGCATGTTGGCATTAAGATAGAATTTGATTAAAAAGTCAAAATATTTTTTTCAGTTTTAGAAAACACTATCAAACTTATTAAAAACAGACTTTTAATAATAATAACTGATACAAATGTATATGTTCCAACAGGCTTTTTTTCTTCAAATAGGCAATTCATTTCAAACTGAAAATAAGTTTCTATTTAATGCTCAGTGTATTGATATCTAACTACTTCAAACTAGAAAATATACAAATGATATATTAAAACCCTCACCACTTATCATTTGATTAGCCTGATGAAAAATGTCTTGTCCTTCACTAATTCATTTTGAAGAGCTGTTGTTGGAAAGATGTTTGTTATAACACATATATTACACCAATGCTAAACAACATTACCACTATCTATTTTATGTATATATAGTAATAGGATAGATAAGGGGTGAATTTCAGAAAATACATTAGCCATTTATTGGTTGCACAATTTGTATTTGTACAAACTATGTATATACCAGAGGAGATGGAAAATATCATCATTCCAAACATCCTTATTTTTATAGTTATAGAAAATGAGTGAAAAATTAGCATCTGAAGACATAAACAATTTTAAGTTATGATAAATATAAAATCATCAGCAGTCAACAGTCATCTTTTGTGATTGGATTTAAAATATATATACAGTATAAAATCTAGGCTAATCATTATCTAGACAATCTCAAATTTTATATTACAAAATGAATAATCAAAATTTTATCTGCACACACCCTTATGAGTGCTAAAATAACTACAATAGTAAACATAAAAATGCTGGTATAATTATATCAAAGCTTATCATCACCAATATTCTCGGTCATCTGGTACTCAACCATCAATAAACAAATTATCAAACCTATAAGTAATTGGACTTTAAAGATGATATTTATCTTAATGCCATCCAAATAATCCTATAGAGAACATCTAGATGCCCACATATGCATGTACTCATATATATGCATGTGTCAGTATTTTGATACGATGATTTTCACATTTTACAAATATAAATGATATAATAATATATATCATTTATGTATAAATAGCAAATACTGTTACTGTCCAAAGCTTTTGTGATAACAAAGACTCTGATTAATGTAAATGTTATGTAGTCAAGTGCAAATACACATATATAAAACTTAAACTATTCTAATTTAATATATAGGGTATATGAGCACAGACTTTCACATGACCCACCACTCTCCACACTATCTCATAACCCTCATACACTTGAACGCATATATGTTGAAAAGATAAATAATCACTAATATACATATTTTATGCTAAACTAGCAATCATCAGTTGGTCCAGATTATCATCTCTACACATATATGCAATAAATGCTCAAAAATATATTAAGATAGCCAATCTTCATACTTTAATGGACAAGTTTCAATCCATTCCACACTCCAACTCTTCAACTGTCTACCCAATTGAAAATCTGATGATGGAATGCTCAAAGGCCACCCTGAGACCAAGATTCTCATCACATCCATGTTGACCTAAAGGCAACCTGACCCTAATGTACAGGGCATAATCCATGTAATACATATACAAGGGATGGACAGACATCTTTACTATGTAATAACTAAAATACAGGCTTATTATATACCTGTATCAATATATGTAATATATAGGGTATATGAGCACAGACTTTCACACGACCCACCATTCTCCACTCTATCTCACAACACTGATATACTTCAACACATATATGTCGAAAAGATAAATAATCACCACTACACATATTTCATGCTAAAACAGCAATCATCAGTTGATCCAGATTATCATCTCTAAACATATGTGCAATAAGTGCTCAGATATGTATTAAGATAGCCAATCTTCATATTTTAATGGACAGGTTTCAATCCCCTCCACACTCCAACTCTTCAACCGTCCATAAATAATTTGAAATAATAATGATAAATGAAAGGTCTGATAAGCATTCTATAATGCAAATGTATCGTTCTGATTTTGACTTACAAATATATTATTTTCATAAATTGATAAATTCAAGCAATCATATTTATAAAGATCTATAAATAATCTACTCAACACATATATGTAAGCACACATGTGGGGATGTGGTAAAATAAAATAATCCAATCACCTATATTACTCTTATTTTAATACATAAATAATGAATAATTCTAGATATACATATACACATACAGATAAGTGCACACACTGTGCATTATAATATTTTAATAATATTTCATCTGTCGATAATAAAATCATTAAATCTATATTAATAATATATGGAGAGAATTAAATGATAAATATATATGCAATAAGTGCACGCACACGTGCCTGTTCTTATATAAAAATAAAATATTGAATATTATGTCTAAAATTACATTTAACAATATTCTGTTTATTCAAATTTGAAATTTTATTTGTCATTAAAAACCACATTGGTCAACACACTATAACTTTTCTAAATCTAAAGCACGTATTTTCTTAATAATATAATAGGATTCTAAGAAGATACCTTTCCAGTATTTATTCTCTAGAGAGAAACTGGGCATTTAATTTTTTTTCTAGAATATTTTCTAGTTATAGCAGGATAATTTATTCAGTTGATTTCACAGTTTTCATTACTTGCAAAGTTAATATTTAAAAAAATATATCAATATGTTTTGTTTGCCAGCCAATTTATTATTTTATTGTTCTATACGTTGGTATAGTAGATCTCAATCATGTATAGCTTATATGTTTATATATATATACCATATGACTGGCAATAATTTATTTTACCTGTGCTTGATAAATATGTAAAACATCAAGGTTTCAATATTTATAATCAATCATATACCATTGAAATCTCATACCTGCCAGTATATATATATGACCGACAGAAGATTTATTTTGCCTGCATCTTCATTTGTGTAGTATACAGTGCAGCACATGCATAATGTATAATCCTGAAGTCTCTCACTAAACTAGTTTCTTAAAGTCATGCTCATGATAGAGCAATAGGCTAGGTTCTCATTGCCATCTCCAAGATAAAGTATATATAAGGTAAATTGTGGTCATTCTCAGCTTTATTCAGTTTTTATAATTTGGGCAAGCAGTCTTTTTGTCATATACTGAGCTATGAATGTGCAGAGAGATCTTACCCTCTACTCCTCTGGAAATACAAACTCAAATAAGAGCACCACAACAGTTCTTTAAAGCTGACTTTTTCCATCCTATAACATCTAATACTAACTATTTATAGTACATAGTGGAATTCAAAAACAGGATAATAAAATGAGCTATTTTCCATCTTGGTTAATAATTAAATTACATCATTGTTTTTTAATTTGCATTTATAATAATCAATAAAGCAAGTCATATATAGCATGACATTGCTTTATAAAAAGCTTGTATTTACAAAAATGCAATATAGAGAGCATACCAATAACTCAAACAAGATCTTATTAATAAGTGCAATAAGAGAAAATATTTGAAATCTCTGTCTGGAATATTTCCATTCACAGACCAATTTGTTTCGAGCTTATGGCTCACCTCATTGAGGAGCTAGAATAGATGAAGTTAAAGACTTTTTTACATCTGAAAATTTCAGAGTTTTTTCTCAGTAGTTACATATTAAATAAATGATGGTTTTTGAGTTGATATTTTGAATCTAGTGTTCTCACTGAGGTGAGCCATAAGTTTGAAACCAATTGGTCTGGGGATAGGAATATTACAGATAGAGATTTTAAATATTTTCTTTTACTGCACTTATTAATAAGAGCTTGTTTGCGCCGTCTATATTGAATTTACATTTATTTAAAATCTATTTGGTTTTTTTTTTAAACTTTCTTAATTCCTTAAATATAAACAGATTATAGGATTCCAAAATTGCCCTTCATTCTTTGTTTTATTGAAATCTTTTACAATTTTAGTGAAATAGGAAAAGTCAAATTTATTTGCACTCAATAAAAGATTTTTTATACTTTATTTTAAATAATATGCAATATTTCCAAAATTATTAAAATTAACAGTATTACTCAATCAAAATTTTTTTGAAATTACAGATTTTATAAATAATCATATAACTAAGTTTGTCTCAGTTTATTCTATTTTTCCTTTTATACTTTTCATATATATACACATCCACACATTGTGTGCTTTGAGACTAATTCATTACAATTTATAAATTACATAATTTGACTCTTCATGCTTAAATAAACCAACATATTCTTTATTATAAAGGCAATATTACAATAGGAAGTAAATTAAATCAGTCCATTTATTTCCTAATTATAGGGTTGCCTTGACAAAAAATTGCATTAATGTTCTATTGGCTTATTTAAACTGAAGTGGTATAATTTATAATAACCAATTAATTGTTTAGTGCTTATAGTATAATATATATATATATATAATAAAATAGAAAAACATCTTATAGAGTTTAATTAATTTACGTTGCTATTTGTAATTTAATTTTACTTTCAATGCTAAGTGACATAATAATAACTTATAGATTATAAAATGTTAGCTGGAAAGAAATGATATTCATTTCAAAGATGATGTCTATATGTCAATATTTCATTATGCTCTTATTTGAACACTATAATTCATAAACTAAGATTATGCTTTTCTACATTGAAGATATACTTCTAAACTTTGCTAAATTACAAATAGTGTTAAAAATTAATTATGTTCTGTTGAATGATTTTATATCTAAAAATATTTCATTAAACATAAGAGAAAATGTGATTATCATATATAAATACAGAAAAATTTTTTTTGAATTCTCAGTAATAGTAATAAAAATTTAAAGTACCTGTGTATCAAAGGTTGACTCTTCTAGTTATTCTGCTTTTAAAAGGCAATTATCCAAATACATATATATTTCAACAGACTAACATGTTCATCTTCATAGAAAGATTTTTACAAGTTCTTTACAGAATACATATTAGGAGCAATGCTACATATATTATATACAAAGATAACTAATGTTATGTTATTGTTCTGCTTTAAAGCTATATATATATATATATATATTGTAACTGCTTTAAAGCTATATATATATATATATATATTGTAACTGATTACATCTGTCAATGCTGATGATGGGGATGAGGAGAATGATCAATCTGATCTGATCATTAATCTAAAAAAAATCTAAATTAGTCTAATCTAGCTCAATCGGGTCACTATTATGTAATAAACCATCATAAAGCACTAATAATCTCTACTAAAGCCTAATTTGTCTAAGCTATATGTAAAACGAAAGAATAATGAGATTATCTGCTCCAGATATCAACAAATCTATCACGATTACAAAGTAAACTGCAATGAGCAGTGAAATTGTATATCATTGCCCCAAACAATAATATGATTAAGCTAACTATTTGATTAGCAATTTAATGAAAATCAAATCCAATCAATAACTAAAGCAGATTCCAATATACTTTATTAATCTATTGTTATTGTAGTAATTTAAATCTACTTTAATATTTAATGATACTGCATTTTATCTAAACAGATGAGCTTCTAAATAACTATAATTGCATTTTACAAAACATTTTTAAATATAGACACTATTTTAAAGATTGAAACAAAATAATCATTGGCTCAAATGTATATCTAGTTTAATGAAACGCTAAATAGAAAGTATAAACATTTCATTTGTATCTTTCAATAAAGCGATACATAATTATTTCTGCTTTAATATTTAATTAACAATATTTTATTGAAATCAACTAGTTTTTATGTCCTTTTGGAAAATACTTTGAAAACTTATGCACTCTTTTAAATGTTTAAACAAATTAATCTATGTCTGATTTAATAAGAAGCTATAATGTAATGTATAAATAATTTATTCATATTTTCCAATAAAGTGATACTTAATTATTGCTTCATTTATATTTTAAAATAGAATATTCCATGAGAATTTATTATCAATAAATCTATTAGCTAATTTATAACTCTACAATACCCAATCACATTATATAAAAGATATATTGAAGCAGTCAATCTTAGCCTAAGATTGTGCTTCATGGTTCCATCTACTAACCTGTATTCAAACCCTATATCCCATCCCACTCCTTTTGTCGTGTATCTATATTTTATGTATATATTTGAGATGTGTGCTTAAGTTATAAAATTTTAACATTTCAGTAACATTTTTAAAAATTATTAAGACTTTTTTATTAATCATTAGTTCTTTTTTTATTAAAGTATTATAGGTGCGGTTCATATATATATATATAGGAGCAAAAAACTTACTAACAATATTGATTTTTAAACATTTTATTATACATCATTCTTTAAACTTTTTCTTTTAAATTGCTTGTTTTCCTACTAAACTATATATTTTATAAAATCCAAGATGGAAGATGCAACCATTAATTGTCCAAAAACAATTAAAGGGTTGGAAACACTATTATTTTAATCTGGGGAAGGAATTTTTAATTAAAGTTTTTACTTAAAATAAAATGGGGATTAAGATTAACGATTGTACTTTTGTTATAAACATTTTGTCAAATCTATTTCCAATCTGGAAATAGATTTGAATATATTTTTGGAATGTTATCTAACAATTGCATCTTTCAAAAACAATGAACAAAGAAATGTAAAATTTCTGTTAGATTAAAGTTTTACATTTGATCTAGAAATAAGAAATGGAAAGCATTCTTCAAATATCTGGGCAGGAGTATAAAATGGCCAGATTTTAAATCACCAACAGATTAGCTACTATTGAGAGAATTGTATTTTAAACATATTACACATCGCTTGAAACTTAAAATGATGTAGTAGTAAATCCACCACCTTTCTGACCCTTGTGGGTCATTTTTCCTGCTAATGTACCATCTAACTGCTGCCTGAAATGAAAGAAAGACTAAAGAAAAACTCTGAAATGTTAAATGGAAGCTTGCTGTCACATAAGAATTGCCATGCATGTGCTGGACTTTTGTAATATGGACTCTCTAATTGGTGCAAGGTAAATTATTTCAAAGTGCCCCCATTGAAACTAAATCTGGCTTGCATAACTGATCTCAAACTCTACTATCAATTTCTCCTCATGTATAATTTAAGTTTGTAACTTTTCTAATATGTAAATTGCTCTCAAATAATTTCTATAAATTTAAATCTCTCATATGCTCTAACTTTCTTTAACCTTGGTGTGGTCATTTATTTATTACTCTATTTTATATGTGTTTTTATTATTAATAT
Source organism: Epiperipatus broadwayi (assembly GCA_028023455.1). Lineage (NCBI taxonomy): Eukaryota > Metazoa > Onychophora > Udeonychophora > Euonychophora > Peripatidae > Epiperipatus > Epiperipatus broadwayi. The sequence goes on along the minus strand of JAQFVV010012398.1, from coordinate 19,105,747 downwards.
GCCAAACTCAAGCAAACTGGTGAGCTTAATTTATAAAAATCTTTTCTGTCATTTTTTAAGTATACCTTCATCCCTTTTAAAACATAACACATTATTAATTAATACACTCACCAGATTGTTTTATGTGTCAACATTTTATTTATGTTTTAGTATAAAAATATATTTGTTTAACTCTGGATTTTCTACTTGGGGTGAATTCAGAGCTTAGGCTAATTAATGCTTTGAAATCTTACTTAATTTATAAATGTTATTATTCAATTCTGAAAAGATGACCTATTAGTGGTTTTCTATAACTGCTTGTTTTCTTTTATTTTTCCATACTCTTAAAATATATGCTTGAATATTCTCAGTTGTTATGAAATACACGAAGGTGGAATTGAATCATTTTAAATAGAAGACGGGGAAGGGGGTAAATTTTAATGTATATTTTACTATTTTAGTTAAGTAAAATCTTGTCTCTCCATATATATAACTGCATAGCATATTATTTGTCTAAATTATGGTATTCAAACAAGGGTCATTTATTTTTAAAACAGTAAATCTTAGTCAATGTCGTTAGTGACATTTATCCCTACTGCGTTACTGACATTCGGCCTTATCTCCATGTTTATATATATGTGCCTCTTAATCAGGAGGTTGTGACAGGTTTGAACCCATAGATTTCTTCTCAAGCCTTGTCCTGAGGATAGTTAATCTTCCCAGGACCACTTATTTCATATAAAAAGGCCTCTGGCGGTGATTCCCGTAAGTCTGGCGCATGCTATGTTTATCCACTGTCTTTGTATAAAAGGCCTGCATGTCAGTGATGTCCACAGCATGCTTTATCCATTTTTCTCTAAGCATTGCCCAAGAAGTACATCTTAGACTTCGTTTTCATCCAGAAGCACAACCTTTTCCTCTTAATTATCTGCCATTATGTCAGTACCGCCCAAACTTCGTATTATTATTATTTCTTTTGCTTATGACCTAATTTTAGTGCTGTAATAATATTAAAATTGCGCTCTGCTCAAAATATATATAAATGCCAACTATTACAAGTTTTATTAATTAAATTTATTTCAATCTTATAAAATCCCACCGTCGTAACTTATATCTGTATTTAACAGTATCTATATGCCTTGGGGTAAAATAAAGCATTCTTCTTGTAAATGTTAATGAAAATAATTTTCAATAAATATTCTATCATATAACTAAATGTAATTGTCAAATGTATTTTATTTATTTTCTCGACTGTAATGGCATGAAAATAGTTTATATTATATCTGTAATGAATCTCGGAATGCTCCCCGATATAATGTTAGTCACCATGTTTCAGAACCATAACCCAAAGTGTTAATAGCAATTTTATGTTAATTCTTTCTAATAATCGATTGGCATCTTAATATTGGACCCACCAAAGATGTGTGTTTATTTATAATATATTATTTAGCTAATAAAAGAGCAATAGTGTGAATGACATTATATAATTATATACCATTTGGTAGACCGCTTGCTCATTCACGCACATACCAATGTAGGCTGTTAATTTATAAACATATGTAAATAATATGTCATTATATTAAACTTATTTTTATTATCCAACTTGTCTGAGTAGTTTGAATTCCTCTTTTCTCCACTTCCAAATGTACAGCTATGTGTATACATATTTTAGTTAAGTCATAGTTAATAGATGTCTCATTGTCTTCTCCGCTCTGCTAGTGGGCCGGATTTAAAATTAATTCTTGTGTGCCATCATTATTATGTTATCCATTAGGTGTTTAATCTGGGGCTTTGAGAGTGGGTTCAAGTCCAGGATGGTTCCTGACCTAAATATCAGACTTGACTGGGTTTGAAGTACATTTTGTGAGTTCCAGCTCATGTTAGATGGATAAACATGTTTTGACCAGTACAATATTAAGTTTCCATTGGATGTTTATTAACCTATAATTATTAATATTATTTATTTGAACCTTCAAATAAAGGAATATGAAATTGGTTTTGGTAACAATTAAACTATATGATTATAATTAACATTTATATCAATTCAAAGATAATATTCAAATAAACTAGTCAATGAAATTTGTACTCTTCATTTTAAAGAAGTTTAAAAATATTTAAAATAAGTTATTTTAAACCAATGATAAAATATAATCTACTTAGATTTTTATGACCGATCTATTTAGATTTTTATGATGGGATTCGATAAGCAAAGAAATGATCGACTAAGCTAATGACATTTACCTGTAATATTAACTAAAATATATGTAAGCAAATACTCGAATGGAGAAATAAATATAAAGTTTATACGTAAATAAGATTAAAATTTTTTATAATATACAAAACATATCATACTTTATATTCTAGTTCACTTAACAAGTTGAGTTTAAATCTTGAACCAAATTTTAAATTGCAAAATCATCTTACACAATCCAAATAAAATAATTAACAGAGTCTTGGCATTTAAATCAACTCAATTTATTGGATTATATAAAAAAATTGGTAAAATTAATAACAAAGTACAATAGGAGATAAATCTATATTTCTGATTCATTGAATTAATAAAAAAAAATGGTAAAATTTCTGTGGGTAACTCTAAAATGTGTTGCAAAACTAATGACATGTATATATAAAAAAAAAAATGAATGGGAAGAGAGATTTTGAATATCCTAATAAAAAATTTTCTAAATAACAGATACCAAATATATGCAATTAAATAAAATGGATCTCTGTTTGTTCATTAGCATAATAATTGAACAAACATAAAATAAAACTCTATATTTAAACTCCTTTTTTGTCTGATATTTCAAGTTAAAATTTAAAAGATACAAAATTCAAACTGAATATTTAAAAAAACAAACATCGGTTGCATTAACACAAGAGTTATGTGCCCGCCGCTATCTGAATATGATAAAAAATTATTTACCTGATACAAATAAATTTAAATTTTAAAATTTCTTATAAATTATTGTATTATATTGTAATCAAATTGTAGGGCATATTATACTTTTACAGTGTAAAAATATAAATGCTAATTAGATGTTAAAATTTTATTTTTGAAATAAATATTTTTTTGTACATTATGTGTATTATTAATAATATCCAAATAAATTTACATTGAAAAAGTAAATGGTGCCTGCCACCCGGTTAACAAAAATAAATGGTGCCCACCACCTGGCCGATATTATAGAATGTGCTCTTAAGTGCAAAAGGTTGGGGACCCATTGTTTAAATAATCTGTAAATGAATCTCTCCGAGCCCTTCATTTCATAAACCCTATTAAATCTAAATGTACACCATATATGATATAAAATAAAATGTAAATTATTCTTTTGAAAAATATATAAAAATATTCACACATATGCATAAAAAAATAAATCATACCCAAAGTAAAAGTCTGTCCACTTTCATTATCCATTGATTCATCGCAATTTATTTATCCTGTCCTATGATGTAGAGATGAGTTTATTTCAAAGAAAAGATAAGTTGAACTTTAAATGTTTCCTTTCATCGGCAATAATGTTCAGATAGAATAATCCCGTTAACTTTAATAACAGCCCTTTTCCTTCTTTTTCCTTTTTAAAGAGGAGAGTGGGTTTTTATAATATAAATTAATCCAGTTGATCCTGAATATTTTCTTAGCTTGTAACATAGTATCCATCCAATGAAATGGTAGTTATACTCCGATTTTTAAACCTGGAATCTGTTTGCTTTAAAAATAGCCGATTTCATACAACACATTTTTTTAAATAGGTCTCCCTTCTCACATTTTATTGCTGTCTTCTTTGGAACTTTTTCATGATCTGCCATTCAACTGAATGAATGGGCAGATAATTTAGGTTTCTATTCTTCCATATTTTTATAGTTTAACAGTTTCAAAATTATTGAAGAATTTTTATTTAAAAGAACACAGAAACACGTCTGTTCTTGGCAATGACAAAAAGATGAGAGCCTTCTCTTACAGTCTTTATTGGTTATTTATATTATCTCTTTCTGATGTTATGGATGTCATAACAACTGCTGGAATTTACTCAAATAAAGTTCAATGGAGAATGATATTTCACAACAGTTTTCCTGCTTTGTATTGCAAGTGCGATGTAAGTTTGGAGAAAAATGGATACATGGAAATGAAATCTAAGTTTGATACGATTTTTCCTATTATTTTTAAATCAAAATACAGAATTGATATTACAACCTTGATTCACTTAATAAATATAAATAATTTACATATGGGTTTTTTTAATAATAATATTTTTTTTAAAATTAATTTATAAACAAATATACATGACATAAAAACATTGAATTATATGTAATAATATTACTATGGTGACTGCAGTAACAGAAAAAAAAAATGTAAAAATAATAGGGATCCTATTTAAGTAAACTTTTATAGCATAATAAATTATTTCCAAAATTTATTTATTTGCCTATATGTTTTTCTTGTGTTTGATTATAAGGAATTTAGTATTTTGAAGCTAGAATTAGCAGTAAACAATACTATTTAAAAAGCTTTAGGTTTCCATGGTTATCAATTTAAACTTATATTTTCAAGGTCTCCCATTATCCATTTATCAAGTAAAAGAAAAAAAAACAAGACCAACAAACTTCTTTTATTTATTTATTTTTGTTATATACTTTGATGATTAATCTGAATATTCGCAATATATATTGTACTAGACACTCAATCTATTCTGATCATAGAGGGCACCACAAGATCACTACGTCTCTGGAAAAATTTATTTACTGTGATCAGAATGGATGATGATGATGGTTTGCGCCAAGTAGACTCAGGGATGAGCAAGAGATCTTAAAATTTTTTAGACAATTGAGCAACAAAAGCACTAAGACAAATGTCAGCCAAATTAGTTTAAACAAATTTTAAAATTTTATTAAGAGAAGACTTAGAAGAAAAGTTTCTAAGTTAACAAATAGGATTAGCTCAGGCATGTACCAGAAAGACTAAATGCAGTGCTCTGTCAGACCTACTGATCTTCTAATTACGAATTATAAAGGGAGGAAGCAATTTCATTCAGCAGAGGATTCACTCAAACATTAGTTTTCTCATTCAGATACTTAAACAATATGTTTTTGAAATAAATCAATGAAACCAGCACCAGCGAGCTTTTCGAGACCTGAAAAATGTGTCAATACCACGAATGTCATATGCCGGTAGAAGCTGCATCTAATATTATGTTTAAAATAAAGATGATTGATTTACCTCAAGAACAAATGAAAAATACGATTTAGTGAGAAAGGAAAACAGAAAATTAACTGGCAAATCCCCAACCAAACGATTGGCCAAAACTAATAATAATTAAAGGTCTCAATAGGAGACAAGTAAAACATTAGAAAACCAGTTATGTCTGCCCCAGCATTTAAAGAAAATGGATTACAAATAATTATAATTAAGAAATAAATTTAGGAAACAAGTTCTGAGTACATGCTCTGATAAATTTAAAACCATACTAACTAAATCTATCGGAGAGTGCACGTGTACGAAAATATTAAAGCTTTAAATACTTTAGCAGCGAAAGTCTCTCTCACCTGTAATTTACAAAGAGATAAATATTATCTTCCTGCTGGCGACTTATAAAATTACAGAGAAAAACAATTCTAGTTTCCGCTTTCAGAGATATAAGAAACGAAGAAATGAAATCCCCACCTGTGGAAAACTAGGACACTAAAGTCACCAGCCAAAAGATTTTGGTGGTTTGCAAAACCTCAAACACAGTATTTAAAACTAATTATTGGCTACTAAAATAATTACAGGTGAGCATTTAAAATATACACCACTGCTAAAGCATTTATAAAAGTTAGGCATAAAAAAAAAAACTCACTCGTGACTCTCCAATGAACAAAAATTGAAAGCAAATTTGGAATCTTAAAACTAAGATTCCAAGACACACTACAAAATACAAGAAACCACAACAAATATTAAATATAAGGCCAAATATGGCTTATGAATATAGATTTATAATTAGATTGAGCAGAGACTTAATTAAAAGAAATTCACCTTGGAAAGAATGAAAGAAAATTTTACCTTACATTAAAGCACAGTTCGTGTAGAGTGCACACGTTTATTTTAGTCCATTTTCAGGTCCTTTGACAGTGGCAAGATAGAGGCAGTGGGGTCTTATTTATTTTAGGTGTTCATGGCAGGATTGAAGGAGAGTTGGCAGGTGTGGGTCCGTCTGTTGTTTAAGTTAGCAAGACATCCTGATGATAGCAAAACTACATCTTGTACAGCAATGAAGTCTGTTAATAATTGCAAGTTTTTAGCAGGAATTAAATGTCTGAACTGCTACCCAAAATGGTATAACTCTCAGCAGGCGATAATCAAAGTGTATACAGAATACTGAATCTCTCACTTTGAAACAGCTTGTCCGTCAAGAATAAATACAAAAACTAGTGTGCCAAATTTTGAAGGATCTTTCATACCTGGCTACATTTCCTGTGAAAACCATTCTTGTTGTCCAATTCTATGCCTAAGGCAGAGCAAATATTAATCTCCAGCTCAATCTAATCTAAGAATTCTAACCAGGGATTATTGAAACGAAAACAACTACATAAAATTAAATGTCCACTTTTAGAATGAACTTAAAATGATTAAAATAAAAGCAACAGGAATGTAATTAGCTAGCCAGCTTGTTTTTTAAATCAAATTGATTTTTTTAAAAAAAGTAAAAACAAGCGGTATCAGAAAACTATTTTAAAAACAATTTTATAAACATTAAAACGATCTATTTTAAATATAAACGAGTAGATGTTTTAATACACATACTCTTTTTAAATAATAATAAAAAATTAATATTAGATAAGATATAAAAAAAATTAAGTTTTTAATTTTGGCAGTAAAATCCTTGAATTGGATATCAGTCCAGTTCAATATATATAAGTGTGTGTGTTTCAAAAAAATTTTATAACTTTTTTCCACTACCAAAATAGACAATATATAAAATGATGTTATGAACATATTTTCTGTGGAGAATAATATATTTTCATCTTTTTAACCTCAATGATAAAGTCTGTTTAATAATATATATATATGTGTGTATGATATGTACTGAGATAATTTGATCTTTCTACATAATGTAAGTTTTCTAATGACTTTTTCTACAAAATATTTTGAATTTGTAGCACTTATTACGATCCTTTCTTAGTGCAAAATGTTTTCTTATTTCTTTTATTCTCCACTCTCTTTATTTTTTCTAAATATGTGCACTTGATAAATATCTGTAACTAATCAAAGCTTTGAAGAAGTGTGTAGCAAATCTGAAAGATTTGATTGATTGTAAACAAATATATACATATTTTTTAATATTATGAGATAAAAGTTGATGTAGCCATCTAAATATGTTATAATTTGATGATCCAATATGAAATTGTATATGGCTGTGAGCTGTCTAATAAATATAATCATGCCTGACATTGAACATCCAAATATGTACCCGCCAATGGTGAGTCATATCAAAATATTTGGACATACAGTTGGAGTGCCATTTAGTATACCTGATATGTTAATGTGAATTCCATTTTTATAAGATACAATTCAAATAGCCCATATGTAGAGATATCAATTTTGTATTTTTGGAAAAGATCAACCTTTTATTTTTTTTAGCATAATTTTAGTGGTCAGGCACCAACCACTATCATTTCCTAAATGGACAAACTTTACTAGTTTTGGTATCCCCCTAACACCAATACAATATTTACATTCCCATATTTTCTAATGCTGCTATTAAAGTATAATAACAAGAATATAATGACAAACATTTACACCTATATAAAGAACGTATTACTCAGTATGGAATGTGTTTTCGATGAAATATGTAGTTATGATACATTTAATTTAAGAAAATTTAATAATGTAATAATCATAAAATTTAACATGACAGATTCTAGTAAAAGATAATAAAATAAATATATATATTTCACAAATTACTATAAATAGGAAATAGCTAAATATGCTGTTAAACTTGCCTGATCATATGATAATGGTGAGATATGCACATCCTTTATTCTGATTTCATAAATTACCCATCGGTAATTTATCTAAACATTCATCAAAAAAATTATTTTAACTTTACAAACAAAATGTACATATGGCAAATAAACTATTTAAACACACACATGTTGCTTTATGTATAAAATATTCAACAAGAAAGAATAGTTTAATTTTAATTTATCAAATAGGTATAACAAGGCATATGTGTTTTATATCTTGATTTACATATGTAATCAATGCGTCTTTCACATAGATAATTATAAAAAAAGTTTTCTATATATTAAATTTAAAAATGGAGTATAAATATTAAAATTAGAAGGAAAAATATTCAAAGTTAATAAATTTAAATATTAAAGCCTTTTAAAAATATGTATCTTAAGTTTTGTACAATTTTAATTCTTGCCTATGGTATATTTTGTAACTTAGGTCTATTGTTAGGTTTTAATAGAGCACTTAAATTTAGTTTAAATTTTATTTTTGATGTGATAATTTTGCAAAGCAAGTATCCTTTTTTGAGACATTCTTTAGCATTTATCCTAGTGTGTTTTATACCTTCAGAAATGCACATCTTCTCAGTTTAGTAAGCAGTTGTATTCATAGGCACTTGGAGATTTCTGCCTTGCATTTACAATGGCTAAAAGATTACATCTGGGAGAAAATAGAAGTGAAAAAACAATTTGAAAATTTTATTCATTAAGTTGATATATAGCTGAATTCCAATGCTATTTATAATTTAATCTGCCATTTTCACTCTGGAAAATACTGATGAATTAGAATCTCTTGTCTCCTGAGTTTTCTTGTAACTATTAATATGATGATAATCTAATTCCTTGAATAATTTGAATTGCAATTATTCAACTTCAGCTAGCATCCTGCTGGCCATGCAATTGATGTTATATTATAAAGATGTTGTCATTGATTATAATGTGATAATTATATATTTGTAATTATTTTTTTGATAAACATGTTAATTATCTTTCTTTTAATTGACTTTTTACATTAAATGTATGCAGGTACATACTACTATTCCAAAACTATTAATTCATAATTGAATTCAAATTCAAAAAAGTTTTCAATAAGCAGAAAGGGCCTAAGTTCAAATCTACAAATATATTAATAAAATATTTAAAAATCAAATGTAATGTAATAAGATTTGAAATACAGACATTCTTATACCTGGAACTTAATTGTAAATATAGGGAATTTGAACTCAGACTTTCAAGCAACCTTCAACTATTTACACTATCTCATACTGCTGGTACACATGACCACACACATGTAGAAAAAGATAAATCATCACCAATATATGTATTTCGTGCTGAACCATCATTTATCAGCTGGTCCAGATTATCAGCTTCCACACACATATATAATCAGTGTTCAGTTTATATTAAGATAGCAAATCTTTATACTTTAATGGACAGGGTTCAATCTATTCCAATCTCCAATTCTTCAGCCATCCATACCATTAAAAATCTGATCATAGAATGCCCAAATCCCATAATGATACCAATATTGTTGGGATTTAGGCATTGTATCATCAGATTTTCAATGGTATGGATGACTGAAGAGTTGGAGATTGGAGTAGATTGAAGCCTGTCCATTAAAGTAAAAAGATTTGCTATCTTGATATAAACTGAGCACAGATTATATATATGTGTGGGAGATGATAATCTGGACCAACTGATAAATGCTGGTTCAGCATGAAATACATATATTGGTGATTATTTATCTTTTCTATCTGTGTGTGGTCATGTGTATCAGCAATATGAGATAGTGTGGATAGTTGAAGGTTGCTTGAAAGTCTGAGTTCAAATCCCCTACATTTGTAATGTAATAAACCACTTAACTGTATCATATAAGTAAATATTCCTTAAAAAACAAATTAATAAAAATAAATTTGAATTTATCATTTATATTTATTTGATTGTGAAAAAGTTTTCACTGATAAGTGGCAAAAATTTGAATATTGTAATAAAACTTGAGTCATTTTTGCATATCATAAAAAAAAATGATAAGCAGAAAAATATTTTAAAATTAATTTGTAGCATTAATAAATATTTGTAATGCTTTAAAAATAATTAAGTAAAAAATACATTTACATGCATTACCTATTCACATTTACTTGAAATTTTGCATTACTAAATAGTAAAAAAATTCATAGTAAAAGTTTTAGTTTCTTTGAATTCTTTTTTCAAAAACTGATCAAATATATCAAAATGATTACTTAAAAATATTTTTTGTGTTACATTTTAAAGATAAAGATTTAGCTTGGAAATTTGGAACATTTTGGTTTTTTATATTTCTTCATTGAAAATTAATAAATTGATATGACTTTTAATAAATTTACTTTTTTATAAAGAAAAAATTGTAATTTGAGAAAGTATTTTTGTATCAAATTACAATCACGTAATTTTGCATGAAAATAAACACAGATAACTTTTTTAAAAAATTTTTAATGTCAAAAGTCATAATTTTTTTGGCTTTTTAAAATTACTTTATAAAAAATTGAGATTTTCACAACTTAGAGAAAGTTTAAATTCTTAATAAATTTTTTGCTATTGATTTTATAGTAGTGAGTATTGGCTTTCATCAACAAGAACTAGTCACATGGCACAGTGATTTGAGTTCAGTTGGGTAAAACTTAAAAAAAGATCAAATAGGCTTAGGATTTCCCCCTTTTACCTAGCTTGTACCACTAATTAGTTGTAAATAAATAATAATTAGCTTTTCTTAGCTAAAAGATAAGCTCTTAGATTAAATTCTCAAATAAGACAAATAGTTTGTTGAATGTAAAATTGAAAGTAATATAATTGCTACAAGTGGATGAAATGGTCATACTACTATAGGTGTTGGGCTCAAAGTTATCTTTAATATAGATCACTGTTTTGCATATCAGCAATCTACCAGCTATCTATTGTTTCTATTATGTGTTTTCAAGCCAATAACTAGAAACTTCAATGCTGCAAGGAATTGAATTCAAAAATATTTGATTGTAAAATTAAATAGGCATCAAGTATACATTTTAGTAACTTCACTTACAATCCAAGTGCAAAAAGTTTTTACTTTTTGAATTAAGTGTAAATTAAATGAGAATTTAATATTTTGTCTTGATATGTACCATTTTTTAATGAAAAATCAAAGATCCATGCAATTAGATAAAACTCAGATCAGTCTACTGTCAGGACTACATAACTGAACATAAAATATATAGTTGTTGAAAACCTTAATGTTTTTGAATATCAAGCTATTGGCTCAGATATCAAGATAGAAAAAGATTCTATTCCTCTCTAAAAAAAGATCAATAATGAAAAGTAACTGATATTATCTGATATAAAATAACTTTCCCTCTATTTACTACCATTCAATATTCTATATTATTTACATCACTATAAAAAGTGAGAGAGTCATATAAATTATATTTACTAAAGTTAGTAATAAAATTATTGAACATTAAAAGGCTAAAAAAATAACTAAATAAAAAAACCACAATTAAATAGTTCAAATGAAATATTTAAATAGAAAGTATAGTATAACTTAAGTTAAAATGAATGATATAATTGTATGTGAAAGATGTAAGCTAAGTGGAACAACTATTCTGAAAAGCATCAGATATTAAGTGGAAGATTTAAAATAAAGTGACCATAATAATTATTCTAAAAAAAACCCAAAAATTATTAATATAATAATAAGAATGTGAAATGTATTGAAAAAGAGACACACCAGTAATTTAAATTTAGGTTTTAATAGTTCTCACATGTCTTTTAACAGTATTCTTATTAGATTTTAACCAAAATTTAAATACTAATAATTAATTAAAAGCATGTACATACAATATATTTAGTTTATAAATAATATTAGTAATTTGAAACTAGATGTAACACTTGCAACAATTTCTCCATAAAAAGTGCTAATTCATTCTAATCCAGAATCATATATTGTATATAGATAGACATTAATCCTACATCTAAATCCTCAGACTAATTTCTGGTCATTTTTTTCTTCACTGAGCAAACACTGAATTTGGATTTATATATCCAACAATCACTTTAATTGTTTGATATTATCTGAACTGATCATAGTTAGGACATATAAGTAGAAAATCAATTTATTATTTCTGTGTAGGATATTCAGATGTTCAAAGCTTTGACTTTTATGATTTATGCCCCATGAAATATATTTATAATGTAAAAAATTAATTTGAGCAATTTTACACTGGAAGAATACTAACAAGCTTTCAGGAGAAATATGCAGCAGACCTAAGAAATTTGATTGATTATAAATATTCTTAGGTGCGTTAGTCAAACCATTACATATATATTCAATACAGTTTAGTGTTTTTGTTTCATTAGGTATTGTAATGTAAATTATATGATCTTTGAAAAGTATGAGAATCAAACATTGTTTGAGTATGTGTATGTATACATGTGACTGATAAAACATTTAAGTCCAAAATTAAACAAGTCACAGTAAAGGCATGTAAATAGAAAATGAAATGAGCATTTCTGTATGGGTATGCAGATGCTTCAGCATTCAGCTAGATTGATTCATAAAATACATGTATAATGAAATATGTTGGTGTGGAAATTTTTTCAATGAACAATAAATAGCTCATGTTTTAATAATAAACTTTCAAAGTTGAGTGCACAGCAAATCTAAAAGATTTGATGGTTACAAGTTAATAAGCTGTGATTCAAAAACATTTCAACATTTGGAAATTTAGTGTATGATGTTTGATTAATTATATAAATTCAATAATAGAATCATAACTGTTTGTTTTAATAATCTCAATTTTGATAATTATAGGTAGTTTTGATCATACCATGCCGCAAATAAGCATGAAAAAGCAGTTTAAAGTTTTGCTTATAGTAGAAAATAATAATATTAATAGGCAGTTCAGCAGAAATCTTAGTCATCACTAGCAGGACATTGTCCAAGTGTCTGCCTTCAAACCTGAAAAACAATCAAACACCCGCACACTTTGCAATAAAAATAATATATAATTCGGAAATCAAATGTCAAACAATAGAAGTATCGATTCATATTTTAAAATAATTAAGATAATTTGCTAAAGAATCAATTATTTTTTATTGATAAAAAATCAAAAAAATAGTGGCTGCCCTGTCAGGTGACCAAGTGGCTGGTGCCAAAGCAATCCCCATAAAAACGATTTTATACTCAATCAAAACGTATACCAATGCTGGCAAGTCTTGTGTTCAAACAACTAATGCAAAACATAAGTTTACCTCTTAACACTGGACAAACTAAATTTAGAAAAAATAGTAAAAAAAAAAAACATCAATAACCTTAACCTGCAAACCAATGAGAGCCAAAACCCCTCGCAGGAGTACAAGAGTTTTACAAATAGTAAATACCAGCTTTAATAACCCCATAATAAGAATACTCCCTAATTCTTCAGTCTTTTGTATTATCAGCTACAGATGAAAACCTAATGCTATATAAATTCCACAGGTTATTACTTTATGAAGCTTTAACAAAAAATGGACTTTGGTATACAGTGCTATGACTAGAAGACCATCATAAGCCAAGATATCCAGAAATTGAATTTTTTTATGAATATCAAAAAATCTGATTTTAAAACTCAAGTCACAACATTAGGTAATTATGCATTGGTGGCAGGAGAATAAAGACTCACAAAGCTACATTGCATGTATACTAAAACGCACATACTTTGGCTAACTGTTCAAGATTTCCAGCATATGATGGAGACACTTGGAAAGTTTCAAATTTTAATCCAATATACCTAAAGCATACACCTACACTCATTTATAACAATTTTGAGTTCAAACTAAAGCTAAACATAAATGTAACTGCAGAAAACATACCTACGCAGATCATAGATCAAGAGGCCACCCTTTGTTTTTACATCAGAGTATTAAGACCACAATGCTAGTCCTGCTGCCAGCATGACAACCTAGAAATACATTGCATTGCAAATCAAATTATATAAGATTAGCCAACAGATAACCAACATATGCAACACTCACAAGATGAAACTATATATTCAATTCCCAATGGCACTATCGAGATAAGCATCATAAAGCCAGCTCTCATTAAACAATCCAAAAATCATCAAAACACAACTTCAAACACAGGCATATAAATACTGGTTCTATCAATTAAAGAAAAAGATAAACAAGCAAACATAAACCTGACCCAGATGACTCCAGAACATACACAAGAAACACCTGATATCCCTCATCCAATGGACAATGAAACCAACTTTGAATCAAAACAAATAGTGGCAATACCAATAATACCAATTATGATACCAAACCAGCACCCACACCTATGATAATCAACAAAATATCAATGCACATAGCAGAGATGATCATTCCATGCTTTTATCCTATAGGAGCAGCACAGCCTGAAGCCAGAAGGCATCAAGGCCACTCACCAAACAATAATCAACTAAAGAAGGCTAAAACAGAAGAAATCAACTATATAGATGACTTCAACCAGATGGATCTTACTCTTCATCAGACTATAATAGGCTTTGAGCCAAGCCATGATGATGATCATGAATCACCCAAGTACCATGCAAACACACAGAAATTATAATACTAGATTTTGTCATATTATCATAAGTATTTGGCCTTTCAAAATGGTTAGCCCCCATAATACATATAATGTACTTATACAAATCAATGTGCTGCTGCAAACCAAAATAATTACAAATGGAAACATGTATGTGATATGAAATATCTGTAAATACTGTTTAGTCCAATGAAGTTCCTTTTTCAGTATTATTATTATTATTATTATTATTATTATTATTATTATTATTATTATTATTATTATTATTATTATTATTATTATTATTATTATTATTATTATTATTATTATTATAATATTAATAATAATAATAATAATAATAATAATAATAATAATAATAATAATAATAATAATAATAACAACAACAACAATGATGATGATTGAATAATTTGTTACTTAAGAGATCATAGGGCTTTGAGCACTGAAAATGGCAGGTAAATCATGATCCATAGAATTTAAGTTTTTAAGTTCATTATTTTACTAATGATCAGTATAGGGTTTATAAAATAATGCTTATATATAAAATAGAAAACTAAGTTTCTATAGAGCATCTTTAAATGGTAGATTATATCAAAGAAAAGGACTTTAAAATTTTTTTAAACTTATCCATGCTAAATTGAACTCATATATTAAAAATATAAATTATCTGAAGAGTTTGTCTAAGCAACATGTGGATGCATTAAAGAGACAAATAGAATGATTCAAAGAAATATAAATAAAACATTCTATATATTTGGAAACTGCAGATAAATGAGTCAATAAATTTGGAATTTCACAAAATCAGATATTATAAATCTTTTGTAGCCTTATGATCTATATAAAAAATTAAAAAGAAATGATATAATAAAATTTTGTTATAACCAAAAATTGTTTGACATAAAAAAATATCAGTACACATGTTGTTGGGCAAATGTTTCAGAAAGATTCATAAGTGCATTATTCTGCAATGAAATATATGAATATAAACTTTTAAGAACCAAATTTCAGTAAAAAGCAAACTTTTATTTTAAAAAAAAAACATACTTAATTATTTGGGTATATGTAAATGAATATAACATTTGTGTAGATGTGTGACAGTAATATTCATATTAAATAAAAAAAAAACACAAATTTAATAAAAAATATTATAATTCAATTTACAAATGGTCAAATTTCTTGTCTTTATTTGACAATAATATCTTTAGATAAATATATTAAATTATTTATTAAACTAGAGATTATATCATTTTTAAACCAAATATAACTTAATTAAATATTAATATATCTAATCATTCTAAGTAGAAATCACACAATATCATTAATTTAACTACATTTACTTTCTTCTATTTATAGTTAATGTTTTAGGTATACCATCTTTTTACACATACTTCAAACATAAGTCTTTCACAAACAATGCTTGAAAAATATTAATCTAAAAGAATTTATGAGAATTTTACTAATGTTGATGTTTATTTATTTATGACTGTAAAATTTTCAATCACATAAAAAACAAGAAAAATAGTAATCTTCTATAATATAACAAGAGTAAATTTAACATAACAATAGTAAGTTTAATAATGAAATGTTAATAGTCCTAATGATTTACTAAAGTGATTCAATAGCAAACTCTGGAATTTAAGCTCCATATAACAAGGCTTCATCTCTGTTTCTTAAGAATTTCTTATCAATAAATCACTTAATTATTATTACCCATCTCAAAATCAAACATTTCATCATTTTAAATTATACGTTCACACTCAATATTATTTTATTTGTGATAAATGATGAGAAGACTATGAAAGTTACATCAATTTAGTACAGCAAACTTTCTGCCAATATTAAAAATCTCTGACAGTTCAAGGATATGTTTTCATATCACTAAATTTATGTAGAGTTAGAAATTACTAAACACAAATTAACTTAATATTATGAACAATGATCGATATGTTTCATAACAAAAGTTCTGAAATGTTTGTCTAAAGAAGTTATAAAAAAATGTTTTTAAGAAATGAATTCTGCCTAGTCTACAATCAGAAAATTAACTGATTTCTAGAGTATATTAAATGAAAGTAATCATTTTTATTTCTGCTTTTCACA
The DNA here is from genome assembly GCA_028023455.1 of Epiperipatus broadwayi. Lineage (NCBI taxonomy): Eukaryota > Metazoa > Onychophora > Udeonychophora > Euonychophora > Peripatidae > Epiperipatus > Epiperipatus broadwayi. The sequence goes on along the minus strand of JAQFVV010012398.1, from coordinate 19,089,114 downwards.
GATTCACTGTTCTGTGTATTTGGTGCATTAGCAGAGTGGTGAATTTTAGATCTCAAAGTCCATATATTGTAGCCTAGCTCTCCATGCTCAAACTTTTTATTAACTCATGAGTAAGAAACTATTCAATTATTTTTTCCTTTGGTGGGTTCATTGATACAATAATTAATTTTAGAATATTACATATAATTATTTTAATTTATAATAATAGTATAAAAAATAATGATAATAATAATTTACTTGAATCACAATCATTATCAATTGAAGTTATGTGGATGAGAAATAGATTTGGATAAATTATTAATTGATATTGTGATATCACTAATAATTGATATTTTTAAGTATTCTCTATTATCTTATTGTTTAACTAAAATATGAGTGAATATAATAGCTAAATTGTACTAACATAAGGCTCACAGGATATGTTTCAAAGGAGATATAGTCATATACATATACAAAATCTGTAAATAAATTTTTTAATTAATTTTAATTTTTTTTTAAAACAAATATTAATGCCAAATTCATTTATTATTTTTAATAAACATCTAAAAGAACATGAGGGTGATATATAAAGAATGAGCAAAAATATTAAGCACTTTATAATTATTATAATTTTTATTGTTTATAATTTTTGTGTTTTAGTTATAGACTCTTACAATTGACATTCTGAAAATTAAATATGAATGATTTGCTAAAGTAGTAGAGTGGCATAACTAAAGAGATAGATGTTTTTAAATTGATAGTCTCATGACTAACTTGAACATAAAAATATTATCAGATTATTATTTTACTTTTTGAATCAAATAATTACAATTTTTAAAAAAAATATTACATTTTCAAATTGCTTCCTAAAATTTTTAGACTGTAATGGATATATACAATGGTTTACAGTCCAGCTGTCTCATTTCCAACATCTGAACTTCTTATGCACTTCTAAGCAACAAAGACATTTGATTAATTTTTTATTTATCATTTTGATACATTAATCGTTCATTGTAGATCTAAGCTCTATAATGAGATTCCACAAAATCAAGCCACAAGCCTTCCTTTGTACAATGATCAAAAATTTTTTATCATCTTCCCAATTTAAATCCAAATAAGGATTTCTCCCTAATGGTAAATATTCTCTTCTTGATATAAGTCCATCTTATTATCTTCATTTCAGTTTTTTTTAATTTTATAATTATGTTGGTAATACTTATTTGAGTTAATTTCTTTTTTTTTTTAATTTCCCTTAGTTGATATATATAAATGCGTGTGTGTATTTTTGAAAGTTTGATATTATAATGAGATGTAAAGTAAATAAACATTTAAAAAAACAAGTCATAAAAAAGTCTGTGATTAAGGAAAAATCTTTATACTGTCAAAAAAAAAAAAATAGTCGTAAAGGAAATAAAAGAGAGAGAGGAAACATTAAAATACAAACTAGGATCATTTGCTTCAAATTGATTTTAAAGTTTTTTTTTCTGTTTAAAAAATGAACATGTTATTATTATTTAACAAAATAATGCACAAAAGAAATAAACTAATATAAAAATACCCGAAAGCAAAAGTATGCACAAAAACACTATATACGTTTTATTTAAAAACAAAACAGAAAAACAGTAACAAACTAAACTAAAGAACAGACACAATTATTAATTTTCTAAAAGGAAAGTTTATTGATTCCTAAAAGTCTCCTAGGAATGGAGGACTCATGTCATGCAATAATTAATATGCTTGTCTATTAATTGTTTTTTTTTTAGATAATTAATGTGCTTGTTTATTAATTGTTTTTTTTTAGAGGGGAGGCATTATAACATTATGTGTATTTATAACATATAAAACCATTTATTTGCTGTTCAGATATGAATGGATAGTGAGGATGCTTTTGACTTCTTAATGCACTGATCCAGTGATGAATTCAAAAGCTAAAGGTTCTTGAATCAAATAACAATCTACCATTTCTAGTACTCAAATGGACCTCTTGAGTGACAAATCATTTGATTAAACTCAAAAAGCTAAATGTAAAAATGGTTGCTAAATGTGAGTTCAAATGATCCTTCTAAATGAAGGCAGCCAATAACCAGGATTTGAATATAGCATTATCAATTTAATAACTATTTATTATATTACTCAGGCTTATATATGTCTCTGAATTGGAATAAATATGGTAAATTATTATAATGCTAAACATATCTTTAATTCTCATTTTTTCTTTGTGTTAAATTAAAAAAATCAAATATAATAGATGGTGTAAGTATTGCATTTTAATAATAAAAAAAAATCTATAATTAATGCCATTTATTTACGTTATTTTTAAATTCTCATGTCAACAATTTTTTTTTTTTTTGCACAATTTATGCTCCATTTCTAAAAATGTATAATCTCAATTCTTTCACTTATAGATAATACAATAAATAGTTAAAATAATGATATCTAAAATAACTGAACGTTTGAGCTAAAACACATAGGGCATTTGAGGAAATGTAGTGCATATGATTGTCATGCTTTTGATCTTGAACCCATACAAAGTAAACTTGAAATTTTTTTCAACAGATTTGGTCTCTTAATCAACTTAGCTAATTCCATATTAATCAATAAATGGTTAATTGCTTACTTTTAGTTAAAATGTAAATCAATGATGAAAAACAGCCCACTATCCAGAAAATAGGAAACCTGAGGAATATTGATTATTCTTTCACTGTTCATTTTGATTTGCCATGCAATAATATTTTCTTTAAAACTATTTTTTATTTTTACCCTGCACTCAGATCAAATGTTTACATAATACATTGCACTGAAGAATTGATGTATTAACACAAAAAAGAATAAAACATCAGATGACCAGATTAATTTAAAACTAATATATTCATTTAAATACATCATTTTTAAATGAATCTTTAAATATCTAAAGTTCAATTATTATTGCATATTTGATTTAAATTTAAAAAGTTTCATAAATGGCTTAACTCAAATAATAAAATTCCATTATTTGTCTCTCTATTATTTTGTATTATTATTTTTGCTGTAAAATATATTAAAAGTAAAAAAATTTAGATAATGGAAAAAATAGTGAATCTTTTAATCTTTAAAGGTACTATTATTCTAACATTACAATATAAAACCAAAACAATTAAATAATTGCTTACTTCAGAGATAACATCTTTCTTCAATATCTTCTGCAGAAAACAAATGAAGAAATGGTGAGGATTTTATGCTTTGTTTTTTTTTGTTTTAAAATAAATGTATTAAACATAGTAATATAGTAATATACAATTAAACTTTATAAAAAATTACATAGCATTCAGAATGAAACTTGTTACAGCCAAAAGAAAAAAATTAAATAAAATAAAATAATTATTTGGAAAAGGTCAATGCAGAGAAAAAGATATCTTAATAAGACTAAGAGGAAAACAAAACTTTGACCCAAGTATCATCATGTAGAGTTTTGCTGCTTGACCTGGTCAATGGCCTTGATGAAGATAGTTAGAGACGAGTCCTGAGAATGACCAAAGATGAGCCTGTAATGTGTTAACCTTAAAGAAAATGTAATAAAGATAGATAATCTTGTTGCCACAAATGATCCCTTCTTAAGAGTATTACAAACAGAAAGAGCATCCCTAAGATCCAGAGAGACATTTGCAACAATAAAGTCCCTAATCGACTTAAGAGCAGGACAAATATAGAAAATATGGTGTATTGTCTAATCATACAATCTACACAACTGACACTGAGATAAAATCCCAATGAAGTCCCTGTTGGTCACTAAAAAATAACTTGTTGGGAGAGCATTTAAATTCAGTTTAAGTACAAAATCAACATGTCTTGCTTCAATGAAAAGAAGTTTCATTTTATGCAAGAGAACTTTACTTGAAACACCTAATGAAGTCAAAAGAGGAGTATAATATGGAAATTTTAATTTATAAACATCCCAGAACATCAATTTCCCATCAGGCACAACTTGAGCCAAGCTATCGACTTAATAACTGACTTTCATAATCAGCAATCCAATAACTTGAAAATGGAGGTGGCATATCTGTGGGATCAATAACTAAAGGAAGAGATAACTGAGCAAGCTTTTGACAAGTTACATAAAGAAAAGATATATATCTCTGGGGATATAGAGTTGAGACCGAGTACAAACCTAGACCATTTCAAAGCTTTGGCATTTGAATTTTAGCAATACTGATGGCTATCCCCTTGCTTTTCCAAAATAATTTTGAACAAAGCAAATTTATAGTCCTCTGAAAATGCTTTGTTGGCCTAATAATTGGTAAATAATAACTAAGCCTTGAATAGACCAAAGAGTTCAAGAGTGTAACCTTACCCGTAAGCGAAATGTTTATATTGACAAGCGATGCAACAATCCTCTTTGTTTTATCAAGAATAGTATTTTGAATCTGCCTTGTAATTACTGAAGGAGATAAAACTATTGGAAAGCCAAGGAAAGACTGAGGCTTGGCTGTAAAAGTTAAAATAATTGACAAACCAGATTTAATTTTCCATATTGCAAATTTTGTGACATTAATATGAAGATTAAAAGTATTAGAAAAAGAGTCCAATATTTGTAACAAAGCCAGAAGAAAAGATTTATCTGGAAGAAAGACAGAGACATCATCAACATAAGAAATATGATGAATAGTCTGTTTAAGAGCAGGAACATAGATACCAGACAGTTTAGATTCCATCTGTAAAAGTAATGGATTTAAATATGTAATAAAACATAATGTGGCAAGAGGAGATCCTTGTGGCACTGAGAGATGCAGACGAAAACCATCTGCAAGTTTACCATCCAATGAAGTAAAGATGGACCTGTTAAGTAGAAGATTGGCTATGTTACGGACATGTGGAGTAGAAACCTGATAATACCAAAGAGTCTGAAACAAAACAGAAGGCAGAACACAATCAAAGACTGACGTGAAGTCCAGCTGAATGACCACAGGTTTCGATTTATTATGACACCTAATATACTCAATAAGAAGAAGGAAAAGATGAACAGCTTCAGTTGTTGAATGACCCTTCTTTTATTTTGCCCTTTAGTCAAAAATAGTTAAATGCCTTTTTATTGACCAATAATATGCTGGTACACTATGTTAATTATGAGTTTATTTAAAAATAATTTAATACTGATTCAAAAATTCTCAATTACCTGAAAGAATAATTTCTAGAAAACAGACACACGTACATGTAATCATCTTCTGGATTCTTTTTTTTTTCATCATATACAAAGTAATATGACTGTGTGTGATAGTATAAATATTAAAATATTTTATCATAATATATATTTTAAAACAATACAAAATAACTTTAAACATAGTAGTGTTTTAAATAGTTACAGATAATTTTTTTAAAAAATGCTGATTATTACAAATTTGCTGCTAAAAACAACCTACATGTCAAGCATTGGTGGCTGAGAGGTCAGCGATGGCTGCTTTACAAGCAGTTGTCCGGAGTTAGCGGGTTTGCTTCCCGGCTGATGCTATGACACATGAGGGAAAAAAAAACAACCTACATTTCACTACTAAAAAATCAATACATATTTACTGCTAAAAACATATATCCTAATAAAAATAATGTTATGATTGTATGATTTTCATTTTAGATTATATTATAAAAACAATTTAAACCTAAATTTATATATCTATTATTATATTACAATTTTAACTAAAAATAATATTTATCTTTTTGGTCTTGTAATGGCGTCCACTTTTTCCTTTAAGACAACCTTTATTTAACCAGTTATACTTTATATATATTATAAAGTTTATAGTATACTACAGTTTTTGATAAACAAAATTTAAATGTAAACTGTTTACAGGAATTGCAAAATATTGAACACAAAATTTCTTAGCGTTTTAAATAATGATTACATTTGCTAGGATAATCAAATTTTACAATATATATTAATACTATTAAATAACCTCCACACCACCACCCATTCTTTTGAAATTATATAAATAAAAATACAATAAAAGATAAATGATTCTCAAGATGCACTTTGTGCTGAACCATATGATAAATATATATGAAAGATGGTGACATCTTGGTGATCATTTGGTCTTTTATTGTATCCTAATTTATATGGTTTCAAAAAAATGTGTGGCAGTGTGGAGATAATATATTTGTAAAAGATATTAGATAGGGAGAAATGTGAATAATTTCGTGTGTATATGTTTAATTAAAAAAAATTATATTAATATTTAACTGAGGTTTAAACTTTATATCTGAGTCAGAGACAATCTCTAGTTTAGTAAAGGATTATGATAATCATTACTGTATTTATCTTGTAAATCAAAATGTAACAATTATATATTAATGAATAAAAAGAGATAAAAAAAATTGTGAAGTTACTGTTGAATTGTGAATGAGACCAAATTCCTGATAACAGCAAAAATGTTTGCTGGTGCAAGGGTTTGATTTCTTAATTACCTAATTTAATTAGCTATCTGCATACCTGCACCCATTAAAGTTGATGTCAAAACTCATCCCATTAATATTTTTATTTACTATAAAATATAGACCTATTGTGTTTCTTATATCATAGAGATGAAGAGATCATGGAACACTTTCTATTGTAATGCCTTTCTTTCCAAATACACCATACTCTTAAAACTGACATTTCTCACACAAATATTAATCAGTCTCATTAATAGCCACACAGAAGTTTTTCTTTACAATATTACAATAATAATTTCATTTTTTTCTTCACATTTTGGTTAATAAGATATTAGCTGATTATTAATCTCTCATTTTGTAAACAATGCTATTAATTTCAATAGCAATGTTCCTGCATATTTTTATTTTTGTTATTACATAAATACAATTTTATGAAATGCAAGAAACTTCACTTTTTGATAAAAATTGTAACTAAAATAAATACATTGGTTTATGTGAATGAATTGGTGAGTTTTAAAATCAGAAGCAAACATAAATGCTTTCATGATATGAACACAGCAAAACATTTGGGCAATAGTAGTGGCATTTTGAAGATTTGTGTAAACTCCAATAAAAATTAGCATATATTGATATTTAAGATAGATTAAACAAGCCATTGAGTGGACAGTAATGGTGATTTAAAGATGCTGACTGCATAATATGAAATTTAGCAACAAGAAAAATGTGCACAGATAAACCTAAATTACATGTCCACATCTTTTATTCATAAAAATCTTCACTTCAATGTGTGTGTGTGTTTATATATAGAAAGAGAAAAAAAATAATTATAGAGACATAGCTAATTTTTAAAGCAATATTATTTGAATATTATATATTAGAAAATATTTATTTATATACCATTTTATAAAAAAAAAATGTCATTGTGTTTTCTGTGATAATATTGGTAGTTGTTCCAATTATATAAAAAAAATATTGAAATCAGCTTAGGTCTTATTTTAATCTTAAGAATTTCTATTCATCTTCATATTCCAAAAAAGGATTATCTTTTTCTCTATATAATTATGTGATTTCTTTTATAGTGCCACATTATTACTGAACATCGTAAGATGAGTTCTCATTGATAAAATATTCTGATATTTTTAATCGGCAAAAAATAAAAGAAAGTTAGATATTATAATTTTTTTAAAAAATTTTTAAGAGATTTAAAATAATATTCATTAAAAAAATACGCTTAATTTTTTTTTAAGATAAAGTAATAATGTTAGCTAAAAAAATCCTTCTTGGTATATATAATAAAGATGAATGGAATAAACTCGATACTGATTGTATTACCATCATCACAAAAAAAACATAAATACTTGAAAACTCTAGTGTTTGAATCTGTTACTCTTCCATTTTGCTAAACTATATTGTACATTACTAAAAAGATTTTCCATGAAAGTATAATATGATATTCTGAAAAATACTAACCCACATTTCTCAATGTACTCTATATAAAGTAATGACTATAGTGAATTACAGTCTACATTAATTCCTGCATGTTTGTTCACTGTCTATCATTGGAATAAACACTAATGTCTAGAATGAGTTATAATTTACAAGCAATCTTATATGGAGAGCTATTAAAAGATTTCAAAACATTCCAAGGAAAAGTTTTTTTAGATCTCTTCACAAAGACACAGTGAGGATTACTTACTAAAATAGACAACCACGGATGACAGAGGCTTTTGCATTTTTCTATATATATATATTTTATCATGTAATGGTTATGTGCTACTTGAAACGTTAATCCTAAATTTTCAAGAAAATATTCAGGGTCCAAAAATTCTATCTATATTTAAACTCCAGATCATCCTATTGTTTTTTCTTTATCTATATATAGTATAAATACACAAGTAGACTACCACTAATCTGAATATCATAATTCAAAACTTCAATTATCTAGGGAGGGGAGGGCAACGATTGTTTGTTTTATATTTTAATTAGTGATATACAAAATTTTTATGCTGATATAAATGTTTTTGATATTAATAAAATAAATTTGTGCAGTTTGTAAAAGATATTTTAATATATACAAACTATAAAATTTGTTTGTTTATATTTTTCACACAGTTTAATGTTCACAATGCTGAGGAAAAGCTTTATTGTTAAAATTAAAAAATTCACAAACAATAAAAAAGCCTTATAATCAGAGGTTTCAGATTATTAATGATAGTCTATCTGTACAAACCAAACATTCCTCTACAATTTCATTATCAAAAGACTTTTTCTTTCCAGATTTCTTGTAAATAACACATTTAATACGTTAAAACTTTTTAACAAAGACCGTGAAAATATATGTATATTTTTACATCACACAACAAATCTAAGAAAAGTCATTATACGTTGTTTAAACAGAAATCTCTGGAGTCATTTTGTGAATTAGCTAGACAGTCACTCAGCTAGCAAGCACCTTTCAGGTAATAAAGGTCAACTTAACAACAAATACAATCAGTCTAGTGATTATAATGTTTGCGAGTAAAAAAAAAAAAAAAAAGTAAAAAAATCATAAGCAGAAGTGATGCAAAAATTTACTGTAAGCATTTTTCTTAAAGTTGCAACAAGATTATTTATAATATAATATTAATTATATAAATTCGGAATTTAAAATATTCCCTGCTTTATCTATTTTACTTTTTTTTTTAAAATTTCAATTTTCGTCCGCATTACATATATTCAATATCAATAATGATTTATTTATTTTTTGTTCACTGACACACTCAAACATGTGTAATATAATTTTCTTCTTGATTTTCTTATGTATTGTTTTCTACTTTTACATATTCTTGAAAAGTAGAAAACAATAAATATATAGGAAAAGGAAAAAGAAGAAGAAAATTATATTATTTCCATAAGAAGATCAAGAATATAAAGAAGCAGACGGAGTTGGTTTTGGAAATAGAATTGCAAAGAACTTTGATATGACTGCAGGACAGTCGAAACTGTTAGAATAAAGTTTTGATATAAAAAATAAAAATTGTTAAAGTGTTTAAGAAAGTTGTTAATGGTATGATATATCAAATGTGTACATATTTAAGATCCTATGTTAGTAATATGCAGGTTAGATGCTAAAGCTTTCTGTATTGATTTTCAAATAACAAAAGAAAGAAATTAAACAAAATCTTGCTTAATTAGGTACAATAGTAAAGTGGTGGACTCTTGAGAATAATGTTCATGCATCACATCTTCATTTCTGATGCTTAAAATTTTTATTTGAGTAATAACTCATTTGATGCATATTTAATGAAAATGAAGAGATAATCATTTTTGAACTGTAGATAGTACTACACAGTCAGACCATGTGTTTCTCATGATGATGCTGCATTAAAAAATAAATCATCTGGTGATGCATGGTGTGAATCTGATAGTGAACATATGCCATAAACTCATTACAGCAATATTCTATTGTGAAGTTTTTTTTATAATGATGTTGCAAAGATAAGAAATGTATGAATCTGAATGAGGTATGGAAAAGCAATACTAGATATTTGTAAATATGGTCTCTCTCCAGAGATCTGTATAGAGAAAGAATAAATAAGGCAATAATTACTAGAATAACTAAGTGCTGAATGATGAGAGCTTTTTCTTATTTTATTCTCTAGATAACAAAAGTTAGAGCATGATATAGTGCAGTGGTCCCAACCTTTTTACACTTAAGAGCACATTCTATAAGACCAACCAGGTGGCCACCATTTTTTTATTTTTTTAATGTAAATTTATAGTTAGATATTGTTAATGATAGATCCTTTTACGCCGTAAAAGTATAGTATGACCTACAATTTGATTACAATATAATACAATAATTTATAAGAAATCTTAAAAAGTAAATTTCTTTGTATCAGATAAATAATTTTTTATCATGTTCGGATAACAGCGGGCACATGTTAAATGGTCTGCAGGTGCCATGGTGCCTGCGGGCATAGGGTTGGGGACCCTGATATAGTGCAATGATAAAGTAGTAGAAGGTGGAAATGAAGATCTATGTATCATAATTCCAGACCTACCATTTATGATGTTCAAATGTCTAAGAACTCTAAGCATTGGTGACCTAGTAGTTAGCATAACTACCTTCCATGCAGCTGACCCAGGTTCGCTTCCTGGCCAATGCATTTGACATATGAAAAAAAAAGTAAGAAATTGTGTAGTAAATATTTTTATTACTATTATTATTATCAGGTGTGTATTTTCTTATTAGACATTTTATATTTGTGTGTGTGTGTGTGTATATATATATATATATATAATGGGAAGCTCATTTATGCTATATTTAAACTGCTTTTAATATCTGTTATTATTTACAGTCATTAAAATAATTGTTTGTTTTTTAAAAAAATCTGGAGTCTTTGGTCGTTTTCTTATCTTCTATGCATTATTATTATTAATATACAATGTTAAACATCATGATTTAGTGTGTGTGATAAGTGAATATCTATTAGTTACATATATTATAGCTAACTATCACATGAAAAACAGCATAATAGGAAATAATAAATATATGAAAGAAGAAAATTGATTGTTTGTGGGATGATGGTGTTATACTTCTAAAGCTATAGCTGGTTCTCACAAATCAACTCCTGTTTATCTTAAACTCTTTCATTTCAATTGAACTTTGGCAATGCATTATTTTTTTTAAATACAAACTGGATCTAAAAGTGGGTTTAATACAGTAAATCATTTCCAAGTATTAAGAGAAGTTATAAAAAAAAATCAATGAATATGAGTTGCCATTATGCTTTGGATTTGTAGATTATGAAAATGCATTTGACTATATAAGCATTTCTTCAGTGATTAAAACATAGGACCATCAAGATATAGATCCAGAATATTGTCATATTCTGAAGAATATTTATAAAAATGCAACACAGCAGCAATTAAATTACATAATGATACTAAAAAAATTAACAATGAGAAGGGTGTATGACAGTATGCCTCCATGCCTTCAAAACTTTTTACAGCAGTTTTACAAGAAGTATTGTGTGGATTAAATTGGAAACTAAGAGAATAAAAGTAAATGGAGATTATTTAAGTCTCTAGATTTTGCAGATTATAGAATTGTTTTTACAAATAAGGCTTTAGAGTTTTAGGAAATGTTGCAAGAGTTATCAGATGAAAGTGAGAAAATAATATTAAAGATAAATGTTAAAAAGACTAAAATAATGTTCAATGAATTTTCTCAAAAGAAAAAAATAAGGATTGATAATGATGATTTAGAAGAAGTTGACAACTACAATTACCTTGGTCATATTACTATTACATATGGAAACATAATTAATGAAATTGATCATAGAATTAAACTTGATTGGAGTGCTTTTAGTAAAAATAACTTAATATTAAAAGGAAATATTGATAGGTGTTTGAAAAGGAAGGTTTTCAATATTTTTTATTAGTTCTTACTTATGGATCTGAAACTTGGGACACTTAACAAAAGAGCAGTACAAAGACTTCAGACCACTTAATGAAGTATGGAGATATGTATGTTATGAGAAACAAGAAGAGATCGAAAATGAAATACATGGTTGAGAAAGCAAACAGGTGTTACTGACATCATTGAAAGGATTATAATACTGATATAGAATTGTGATGGACATATTGCTAGAAGAAGATATTCCAAGAGACATTGGTTTGAATATTTTTCTCAACCCTTCCACAACACATCCCAATACAAATGAGAACCTGACTGTAGTGTGAATATAATCTCAACTTCTAGTTTCCAGTGCTACAAATGGCTACCTAACTTGCCACAATGTAATGAAGTCAGCAGGTATGGATAATTACATTTAGCAGTCAACTAGAATAAAAATAAGGTGAGATTGTATATTTTCGTACAGATATAATGATTTTATAACCACACTCTATAGTATACATCTTGACAAGAAAAGTGTTATAATGTTTGCAATTGCTTAAAAGAAAAGAACAATAAAAAAGAAATATATAAAGTCAACACACACACACTGATATACTCTACATAAAGATAAAATAGACTTCTCTTTCAAGATAATTTTATTTGACCTATAAGTGATTACAAAAACAAAAAGATAACAAGAATTAACCAGACGAGGTTACCGATTATACAAAGAAGAAATGATCCAAAAGTCAGTAGAATATAAAATGAATGTTAGTGAAGAACTTAGTCTGTGGATGCAAGGTGAATATTATTTGTCTAGTCTATAACAAAATACCTTTGTTAGTAAACCCTGTTTTGGCAAGTTATGGTTGGAGGGTTTTATTAAATCATAATAGTTATTTTCATATAAATTATTTAGAGGTTGGTTGGAGAGGTGCTGTTTAGGCCAGTTGTGAATTCCCATGTTAATATGGCCAGGTATGGATCAGCCTCTCTCTTGTCTGTTTCTTGGATATTTTTAATTATGTTGAGGAAACAGTTAGTGATTTCATCAAGTGGTAATTTTTGAAAAATCACCTTGCATCTGGTCAACCAGATGGCAAAGTTTATGTAAGTGGCAAGCCTGATTTCAGCAAAAATGCCTCTATTTAAAACCCCTTGAAGAGATGTTAGGTCTGGACCATTATTAGACTTGTGAGAATAGAAAAATAGTCAGGAAGGTTTTGGGTAAATAGATAAGAGAGTTGCATTTGAAGATTGAAGTAATTGCTACATTATATGATCACTGAACTCATAATAACTCAGAAAAAGAATATTTTTTGTTAATGCAAACTAAAGGGAAAAAAAGAACAAAAATTAAAAAAGTGTGTATTGTAAATAATAATAATAATAATAATAATAATAATAATAATATTATTATTATTATTATTATTATTATTATTATTATTATTATTATTATTATTATTATTATTATTATTATTATTATTATTATTATTATTATTATTAAAATACAGATTTTCTTGACATTTTACATTTGTATATATATTTTTGTATAGAAAAACACTAACTTGTACAATATTTAAACCCCTTTTAATAACTGTTATAATTTTTATTTATTAAACTAATTTAATTTTATAAAAATCTAAAGTCTTTAATCACTTTTCTTCTCTTCTATGCAGCAATAATATTAGTATATCATAATAAATTATAGTATTGGTATATGAGATAAATAGATATCTATTAATTACATATTTTATGGCAAACTACCATGTGAGAAGCCAATAGCATGATTGGTAATAACTAACTTTGAACGTGTAGATGTATTTTTTGTGTGATGATAATGGTACAATACTTTTAAAGCTATAGTTGGAATTAATAATAAATCTAAATGATCATTATATTACTCTTATGCCTCTAATGGTTAATCAATTCCTCTTTGTCTGTAAACCCTTTAATTTCAGTTGAAAATTGAAGTTTGGCATTATATTATTGTTTTTGTTTTAATAGATCCATATCATATACTGTTAAAAATGGCACAATCAATGGGTAGTTTGAATATCTTTTCTCAACTCTTTACAACACGTCTTGTTGCATTCATAAATACAAGCATTCATAAATTTTCTATTTAAATTACAAAATAACTTCTATACATAATTGAAAAATAAAATAAATAATAAAACCAAACAATAATTACACAAATTAAAATTGAATTTAAAAAAAATAATTGAATGCTTTATTGCTTGGAAATTCAATAAATTCTTAAGCACTGAAAGTGTTAGAACTAATCATGATCAAAGGACATTTTTAAGTTTTGATTTTGTGTAATTGTTGTTAGAAGCCATTATTATTAATTTCATAATATAAAACAGTCATTGTATGTTTAGATATTGTTATTTAAAAGTTATGTTTTAAAAACAACTTATGTACATGTATGCAGAGATACATATGTATATATTTGTGAATTTATATATTTTGATTATCTGTATATAAATAAATATTGATTAGTTTCAAATAATAACTTTATTCACACTAAGAATATGGATATCATTTAACCTCTTTTTATTATAGGTTATATGCTTACAATGTACAGTGGCTCTACAATGAAAACAATAAATAAGAAAAACTAATGGTAAAAAATAAAAAAATAAAAATTACATAAATATAAGCTACTTAGGAATTATTTGGGTCAATTTGGTGACCACCAAATTCAGAGTTTTAACAATAAATAACAATTAAATGGAAAGGGCTGGATTATATTATGTGACAACTTTTAGACTCTGCATAGGAGTCATTATGTCCAGTTTTTTAATTTTGCCATGACAGTACTATAAGTACCTAAGTGTTTTGATCTTCAGATCTCCAGTTGGTTAGTGAATGAATTTAAATGTATTAATGATTAAAAGTAGTGTTTCAGGATTTATTTGTACAATTATTGTTTATTATTTTGATTATTAATTTTTCAAGTTTTCTTTAGTGAGAATAAAGTTTTACCATTAAAAATAAAACAGTCGTTTGTCTTTATAATTGAAATTAAGACAGTCCAATATTATACAATTACTTGTATTCTTTTCAAATTTTTACTTTATTACATGTATCATCTTGAATTTTTATTATTATTTCTAGCTTTAATGTTATTAATTTTTCTGCCACCTGACTGACTATTTCCTTATCTATTTCCTTCTTTCTTATTTTAATTATCTGCCTATTGACAGCCTGCCCATCTATTGACTTAATTGTATACCTACACTCCTACCATTTACCTTTTATTTACCTATCTGTTTAGCCTCCATTTCATCTATTTGTCTATCTCTCTATATACTGACCTACCATTATCTATATATTTATTAATTTTATAAATTTTAATAAATATTTTATAATTTAGAATATATGCCAAATAATTTTCTGGATATGTGGGTTTGCTATAAATAGATTTGATTTTTCTATATGGTAGTCTTGTCACAAATAACTTTTAAGAATATCAACTTTTGTTTTTGTTCTAATTTCTAATATGAATTTAACTGAATGATATATGTTAGGGATATGCATCCAGAGGATTTATAATAATCCTTTAAATATGCCCATACAGGAAATGTAACATCAACATAATGAAACCAGACTTTTAGTGAAGATGGAGTAATGTTTATGACTGTAATTTCAATCTATTTCATGTAAAAATTGGAAGATGGCATATGTTGATTTTGCTGAAAGAATTCTGTGTTGCATTGAAAATATGTTTTTGTTATGCACAATGCTGCCTATTTCATTATACTGTCAATAGGAAGAGGTTTTCTGGCATGTATTTTAAATAAAGATGATATCCTATAAATCAAAATATATCTTCATATTTATAATATAATATAAGTTAATTTTCTATATAAAATAAATATTTTTCTTGAAATAAACTATGTTTCATCAATGAGTACATTACTATATAAATTTACTATATCAAGGTTTACTAAGATATTAGTTTTTCCTATTTTTATATCCATGCTTAATTTCCATAAAATGCTTAGAATCTCAAAGGATTGTGACTTATATATTAAAGAAGTAATAATCCTGAGAAAAAATCTCGACAAACATGGACATGATAAATTTTTAATATTTATTTTATGAATTTTAAATAAACCACAAATTTAAAATTTTAATAAAATTTACAGATCAGTGAAATATCTTCAATGCTGTCTGACTAAAGCTTATAGAGAAGAAAACATAGATGTGTCTAAAGTATCAAATCATGTGTATCTTGGTGAAAATAAAACTCAAATGGAAAAAACACTAAAATATTAGGCAAATAGAAAAAAGTAAAAAGAAAAAGTTTAAAGATATTGCTGACATGATAATGACAAACAATCCATAAATTAACCTAGTGTAGCTTACCTTAAAAAAAAAAAGATAAAGAAATCAGGAATGTCTATAGATAAGTACATGAATTGTTACTTTTTACAGAATAACCTAATTATTCAAAGCATCATCTTAAATTCATTATTTAAGAATTTTAACATCATTGGTTCACTTACAATGCTAGCTGTCACTGGTTATCATAGCAATAACTGAAGTAAAGGAAAGAATACTATTCAAAATATTGTAATGTTATATTATGAATAGCCAGGTCCATTTAAAAAAGTAGATATAAAATAAATTTTTTAAAAACATTTAACACTTTAATTATAGGATGGTAATAGTCCAACATACATTTAAAACATACATGTTCACCAATCCTGCCCATAAGATTATGTTGACTGAGATTTTTAAAAAGCCAGTGACACCAAAATGTGTGGATACTGAACTGACTTAGATCTATATAAGGTAAGTGAAAAAACTTGCAGTGAAACCATTATGTGTTTTCATCTTGAGTGCATAGCTTTACAGTAAAAATAAAAGATGGCTGCTGGAGGGTTGCATTAAATCCTAAGTTCTAGATGCAATACTCTCAGATCCAAGGCTCTTAACTGATGAAAGCTACAAGCTAGAAATTACTCTGGTAAAATTGGATAAATAGATACTAGATGGAAATTTTATGCACAAACTTTGCATTTAGTGAATACTAGTACTGGCACTGGGTGACACTTTTATGGAGAGTTTGCTACTGTATCAACATATATCTACAAGTAACATCCTAAACTGCATTCCAAGAGACTGTAAAAAACTTACAAAGCAACTACATGTGAGTTGAAACCATAATGGATGTAATTAATTATAGAATTAAACTTGAATGGAGAATTTTTGGTAGAAATAATTCAATATTAAATAAAATATGCTTATGTGCTTGAAAAGAAAGATTTTTAATAAAAGTGTTTTATCTGTTCTTACTTATGGATCTGAGACTTTGACATTCAACAAAAAAGCAATAAAAAAAAGTCAGATAACTCAGTGAACTATGGAGAGATGTATGTTAAGAACAACAAGAAGGAAATAAAAATGAGATACATGATAAGAAAACAAATAAGTATTATTGACATCGTTGAAAAAATTGAAAGACTGAAGTGGAGCTGGAATGGGCACATTACTAGAAGAGATAATAATAAAAAGACAATCAGAAATCCTAAATCATATCCTAAAAATATCATAGAAGAAGTGCACATTTCTAGAAGAGATAATAATAAAAAGACAATCAGAAATCCTAAATCAGATCCTAAGAAATATCATAGAAGAAGTTGCTTGCATGATACAGAAAAGAGAGGCTAGAAATAGGATAAACTGGATTAATATTGGAGAGACATTCATTCTGCAGTGGATTCATAATGTTTAAAATATGATGATGAAAAAATATCAGTATCACAAACTTTCAGATAAACATTAAATACTCAGTGTGGACTCAATACTATATAAGACTTTAGGAATTATGTCTAAAATTGGAAAAAATAGAAAATCAATTTTTCTATCCAAATGTCTATCTGATGGAATTGTAACTAAAGATCTATAATTAAAACAATTCCAAATTATTAAGATTCATTCAATGAAAAAGTGAAATTGTATTAAGAAAATAAATAAATGCAAAAGGTTTATCAAATATCAAACCTCATGTTTCATTAGCAACATAGAATATTTACATGGAAACTTCACAAAAGTTATTAATCAGTAAAAAAAAATCATATTTTAAATTATATGAAAAAAATAAAATAATATTAAAAATACAAAATCTTGTAATCCTAAATACCCTACCCAAAGTCACATCTAATCAGACAAACTTAATTTCAAACATCTAAATGATGCTAAAACTTTTGTTATAAGACAGGGATGAAACCTTGCTGTATATTTTATTAGATATAATGGTAGCAACTGAAAGAACCACTCAAAATTATCTCTGGAAGAATTAGCAGAATTTTATTGAAAAACTAAAAAAATAATTAAGACACCAGAAACCCAAGTCAAACATTACCTATGTCAAAAGAAAAGCTATTTAGTCTCTCAAACTAGATAAATATATAAAATATTTTTACTGTTGACAAAAGCAATGGTAGCATTTTAATAATTATGATTGATCATGATACAAAATAAGGCATTCCACATAAAGATCAACAATAAAGTATGGCAAGAAGTCCTACATTAGGTATAGAAACAAAATTGCAGGCATCTCTCAAAAAGCATCAGTTGGTACTTAACCAATTCTGAAAAAAAACAAAACAAATTAATAGCTTATTTCAGCAAAATTTCACTGTGTAATGTATATTTAACATCCATAATAACAAGTTCCATTCATTATGTCCAATTTTGTCAAGATTTTTTTCTCATCATTTTTGACCTTTTAGCATATAAAACATAGTCCTTGGTAAAGATTTTAATATTTTATAAATTAATCAAAAAAAAAAAAAAAAGAATTCAGTAATTGTCGAAAGGTTATTCACAAGTGTACTCAAAAATGAAATATTGTCTTTGTATATAAAAAAGATTTAAGTGAACATGATAGTCTACAAACCACAATAACTCTTCCGATTAATAGTATAATGGAGTTTTTAACATTCTGTCTAACAAGAACAAACTTTAGGTAACTTCTTCCAAGAAATAAAGGCATGGTTATAAATCCACCCCTGTCCTCAAGTGATTAACAATATTTGCATGGAAAAGCTTGAAACCATAACCATAAATACTATATGATTTTAACTTAAAAGTATGCTTTGCTATATTGATGATACATTCATTATATAGTCAAATGGTGAGAGATTATTATAAATGTTCTAAACATCAACAACATATATCCTTTAGTGAAACAAAAAAAAAAAATACAAGCAGTAACAAAAATTGGAATTCTTTGTTAAGACTATTTCATGACAAAATTAAATTATTATTAGCAAAAAATACACACAAATATGAAAATACTTAGCATATATATATCTACTCATGACAGAAGTACAAAAAACTGTATTTACAGAATGAAAAAAATGTTCAGAACCCAGTAACTCAGAAAAAGAGAAATCCAATATTGAATAAAATTTCATGAAGAATGATTATCTTTCAGCTATAATTAAAAATACCTTAAAAATTAAACAAAAAGTAGCATCATACATAATATCAATGATAAATATTGTAGTGTATTCAAACATATCAGGAATAAAAACAAACTCACAAAAAATATACAATCAATGTAAGTAATATAGAACAACTTCCAAAATCATGTTACTTTGCAAAAAAAAAATTAATTTCTAAAAACCTAATCTTGACATGTTGAAAAACAAATATTGCATCTATGAAATACCAAGTGAATATGGAAGGACATATGTAATTAAAATTAGGCACCACCCCAAAATGTCTAAAAAAGAAATATGTCTAAAATAGCACATTATTCATATCAATGAATCTTATGTTCAATTGAAAAAAGTACACAAATATTTAATAAAGGGAAAATGTCTAAAAAAGTTGCTCATGTGATAATGGCAAATAACCCACAAATCAATGATAATCAATAACATTTGAAAACCATTCATTATCTCTGTCTTTAAAAATTGAAAATAAATGGACAAATCACAAAATATATATATATAAAATTCTTTTTATTAGTGATTCATATATATATATTACTTTTTATACATCTCCATATATACACTCTATTGCAAATTTTTTTATATAATTCCTTTAATTTTCTAAGTTTAAACTGGCCTAAAGTTTTCATCAGAGGAATTATATTACAAAATTTGCATTTATAATGGAGAGTTATAAAAAGTAATATATACGAATATATGAGGAAAGCAAAAAAAGTAAAGGAGATATAAGAATCTTCTAAGAAGAAGAAAAGACATGAAGGATTTTATTAGTGATTCATTAGACTAGAAATTGTCTACTTAATGAAAATAATTCTGTAGTTTAATTTTCACTACACTAGTCTCACACAAAGTAGGGATTGGTTTATATCAGCTTTTAACACCTTGTGAAGGAATGTAATGATAAACATATGACTGCAGATACATGGAAAAAATATAGGATTTCAAAGATGCCCATTTTGTGCAGAACCAGCACTCATTAGTTGGCCCAGATCACAATCCTTTACACATATCTTTATCATTGTTCAGTATATATATATATGCCCAATTACTACAATTTAATTGTAGTGTCAAACTTCCTGCCCTCACAACTT
Organism: Epiperipatus broadwayi; assembly: GCA_028023455.1. Lineage (NCBI taxonomy): Eukaryota > Metazoa > Onychophora > Udeonychophora > Euonychophora > Peripatidae > Epiperipatus > Epiperipatus broadwayi. The sequence goes on along the minus strand of JAQFVV010012398.1, from coordinate 19,068,787 downwards.
TGACACAAACAATTTAATGGAAGTATATTAATAATTAGTCATTTATTAGAGATTTCCAATTTATTGGATAATATTTCTGTAGTGTAATTTTCACTTACATTACTCACACACAAGATAGTGACTGATTTATATATGCTTTTAAAACCTCATGAAGTGGTATAAACATAAACATATGATCAAAGACATGTAAAAAAGATGTATGATCCCCAAAATATGCACTTTGTACTGAACTCATTAAATGGTTTGGGTCAAAATTGTGAGGGCAGTAAGTTTGATACTTATCAATTAAACTGCAATAATTGGCTATATGTACTGAACAATGATAAAGATATGTATAAAGGATTGTGATCTGGGCCAACTAATGAGTGCTGGATCAGGTTAAAATTTGCATCTTGAAGATCATTTATCTTTTTCACATGACTTTGACCATATATTTATGATTACACTCTCTACAGGGTGTTAAAAGCAAATAGAAACTGGTCCCTACCTTGTGGGAGAGTTGTGACATAAAACTGCATTACAGAAATATTATTCATTAGATAAATATATAAAATTTTTATTGATTGATAACTTTGATAAAATAGCCTAACTGGTTCGAGCATCATCTTAAATTCACTATTTAATAACCTAACAATTACTGAATCAATTACGTCACTGGTCAGGCCTCAAAATCTGAAGACAGCAAAATGATACTATTTAAAATGTTATATTATATACTAATAGCTACTTACATAACTAATAGTTGACTGTATTTAGAAAAATGTAAATAAAGTTTGAATTTTTCTAAAAACATTTAACATTTCAATTAAATATTGAAATAGTCTATTGTATTATTATAAGTATACATTAGTTTATGCATGAATAAATTGTGAAGCCATTCAGTTTGAAAATCATAATGTTGTTAGTGTATAATCTATATATTAAAAATGGGGGGGGGGGGTCTTCAATCCAATATTTTATAAAATGAGAAAAAAAAATTAACAAAATGCGTTTTAATTTTAATTACAAATCTTTTAGAAGGTATAAAGTAGTGATTCTATTAATGTCTCATCTATAAGTGTCTGTGTGCAATATATATATATATAGAGAGAGAGAAAGAAAGAAGAGAAAATATTCATTACAGTACGTACTGTCATTGAAAAATGGTACTATTTTTATTATGATTTTTAGTAATCGGTGATAGATGGATTTCTTAATGTTAGTTTTAAAAAAGTTGAATATTCTTTGCTTTTGGTCAGATGAAATTTTACATCCCATTCACTTTCTAGTCAGCTAACTCTATTTTTGCATTATTTTCTTTTTTATCAACACCATCACAGTGGCATCAGGTGGACTGTTAGAATGTGGACATACTTTTAAGTAAAAATTGGTTCACAAGTTCAACCAAGGATTGGGTTTTACCATTGCTGACCCTTACATAATTGAGGTCATATAGGATTGAAGGTCTATCATGAAATCTTCTTTTCTTCACCCATCTCAATTTCTTCTTTTTCTTTTTGAACTGCCAGACATGACAGAGAATAAATAAAACGACAAACAAAAGGAAATTCAAAAGCAAGTCCTGCATTTCGCAGGGAAAAAACTTTTCAGTTTTTGAAAAAGATTTACGATTTGTAAATTTATTTCACGAAAACATTAAAAGTTACTATAAAATATTTGATCAAATAGTATATACATAAATATCTTGGTTTAGCGGCTAGTATACATAGTATATATTAACGCGGTTAAGCTTATATTATCAGAATTAATAACTGGTATTGGGTTGTTCACTTTTTAAAATTGATAAAGAATATACGCTTGGGTGCTAATTACACATGTCTTCTAATCTTATCTGGTCAGACAATTGAACAGCCTAAATATACATATCTGATGGTTAAAAAAATATGAACCTTAAAAATATTTTATAATCCAAAAAAAAACTACATAATCATCATCAGTTACATAGTGTCAAATTGTTTTTCACCAAGAATACTTTATAAATGAGTACTGAAGATTATTTATAAAATATTAATGCCGATCTATATACTTTATAGCTGTGGTAGAATGATGGACTTAAGTGGTAAACAATCCAGACAGTTTAGTGTTTGAACATCACATGACCTCCCAAGTGAATAATCATTTCATTGTTTTATTAACTCTGACATTATGAAAGCTGTATATATGAATACACATACATAAATGGAAATAAAATCAATTCTTTTTTCCAGAATTACATTATAATATAATATTTGTCCAATTGATTTTATCCAAAAAAATAAAATGATAACATTGAAAAAAGATCTTATACACAAAATAACAATATAACTGAGTAAAAAATCTTTTAAGCATGACAATACCAAAGTATTTCCTTCTAATATAATTTTGCCTAGAAAATAGAAAACTTCATCATCGTGCTACTTGCCCTTATCATCATGAAGCATTTATTTTTCATAGTTCATGAATTTTCTTTCACAAAAATAATAATTATTATTTACAGTTTTGAGCAAATAGATAGAATCTATTATATTTTTTAAAAGAAAATTGTATTTGCTCAATAGCAAAGATAAATATACAAAAGAAAGCTGAAACTTCAATTTTGTTTTTAAAATTATAATATATTAATTGTAATATCATTAAAATCCAGCTGACAGACAATCCTAATATCAATACAATCAACAATTTCAAACTGTTGTCAAGGCAATCTCTTTTTAACAATACAAACTGTTGTCAAGGTGGTGGAACCCCACCTTTATTAATGGTCTAATATACTTATATAGACACTAAAGATTGCAACTTGACCTCATAAATTGAAATTATTGGTACAAAGAAGTTTAATTACATTTATATAACCTATTCTGAGTGCAGACTAATAAATAGTCAACTATAACATTATAAACTGCATTTATAAATTTCAAATTGCATCCAAACTATTACTTAAATAATAATAAGAATAGATAAATGGCTCTGCCATCTACATGTTGTTCTAGGAAAACAACTGTAACTATATTTTACCAAACTACTGCAAATATTTAGTATATTGGAGTTGTGTATATATATATAAGTGTCTGCTTATAATAATAATTTAAGTATTAAGATAGCAGCAGTCTTAGTCTAATAACTTGAAAGGGGAATAACTCCTATTCCAAGTGATAGCATAACCTATCAGTCAGATCTAACTTATGCTAAGGCTGTTAAATCAATGATCTTTTCTCCACCAAGTAAAGCTCAAATTAATAATGAAGTTGTTGCAAATAAAAATAATAAAGTGAGTAATGCTGGCAGTCTACAATCAGTGATATAATTAAAATTGATCTTTTAACACAAATATCTATAGCAGTGAACAGCGATAACAATAACTTATTTACATGGACCAATGAAAGCCTCAATTATACAATAGAACAATTTAATAACACTATTCCAAGAAAGTACTTTGATTCTTTTAAACATTTTTTCTCAGGCAAATCAATTATAATGGTGGTTACTGATATTTATTGTTCATTATACCACTTTCCAAAGGAATTATTGTATGAAGCTTTAAGCAGTTAAAATGTGGGATTCTGTTTACTGGATCACTGAGCATTGAAAACCCAGATATATTGCTCTTGAATTTCACAATGAAGAGCAAAAGGATAGATTCAAAAGAATGTTAAAACTCTCAGTAATTATGTGCTCATTCAAGTAAACCAACATCATATAAACTATATTATTGGAGTTTTAAAAAATACATTTTTTGGGAATAGTAATTGGATTTCAGCCTATATACCTAAAAGATATACCAGTACCAATTTATAGCAATATATGCCAGTACCAATTTATAGCAATCGTTTTCAGTTTAAAGTCAAGCTTCACAAAGGAATTGATCCCAATAACTCACCAACACAAATATCAGACCAGAAGGCCATACTGCTGTTAATAATTCAGCGGTTGAGACCACAATGTTTTCACTGCAAGTAGAGAGAGCATATTGTGAATTCTTGCCCAAGTCTCATATGCTCACGGTGTGGCTTGATTGCAACTACTTCTCATCAATGCTCTAATAAAACAACATACAAAATGTAACAGATATGACTTTGATTTTAATAGGCACTACATCCAATGTTGATAATTAAACAAAATAAACTTGATGCATACTCTAATAAAAATAACTTGTAACAAAACTCAAGAAATATGGATACCAATGTCCACCAATTAATCAAACATTAACAAACACCATAGCCTTTCCACTCCTTGCAATATTCCAATTAATAAAACCACTAGAGACATTTTGGTCACATCAATCATGTCAGAATCACAATGTTCATTTCCCCAGCATTGATATCACCTTCAAAAGAAAATCAGGTTGTCCACAATGTAAAAAGTGAGGGCAGAAAAAGCCAAACAATATAACAAGTGAAGATGAAGATTTTCCCACCTGTTGATCTAAATAAGAAAATTAAAACTATGACCAATAGTACACAGAAATCTGATTTTAATCTCACATCTGAAAGTGAAGAAGTTGTTAATGTAGATACGATCACATCTAGCTTAAACTCAACCATGAAGTAATAGCTGGAGGTCATGAGCTCATGACTCTTTAGCTATAATGATACAAAATCAAATCTTCATACAAAATAAACAGTTATTTGCCTTGCTGCATTTTTATATTGGACTATTTCCATCATCTAATATGTGTGTTGAATGTCTTTAGAAAAGTTTAATTTTAGTTAAATATTCCAAATGCATTCAACTGTTAGTAATATCACAGCAAACAAGTTAGTATATGCACCAACTGTTAGTAATATCACAGCAAACAAATGCTAGTAATATCATAGCAAACAGGTTAGTATATGCACTAACTGTTAGTAATATCACAGCAAACAGGTTAGTATATGCACGTTTCGAGAGGTATTTTTCTCCCTTCTTCAGGTGTTGCTGGCCTGATCAGTGACAGTACTAGCATGGGATTCGAACCTGGGTCCTTTAGATTCTTGATTATTGAATTTTAAGATAATGCTCTACCAACTGAGCCATCCTGCCAAAGGCAACAGTATGTAGTAATTTCATATACTTATCTATGAGGTTCATCCTGATTTCTCTACTTTTTCCTCCAAGCAAAGTTGATTAGTGGTTTCCATACATTATGTATAGTCACACTAGGTTGGCTTATGGGATTTTTTGCCATTGTCATGTGAACAGCTTTTTAAATTTTTTTCTTTGTACCTTTTCTTCTTTATCCAATATTTTTGTTTTTTCCCAATCGAATGTATGTGTGTATACTAACCTGTTTGCTGTGATATTACTAACAGTTAGTGCATATACTAACCTGTTTGCTGTGATATTACTAACATTTGTTTGCTGTGATATTACTAACAGTTGGTGCATATACTAACTTGTTTGCTGTGATATTACTAACAGTTGAATGCATTTGGAATATTTAACTAAAACTTTTCTAAAGACATTCAACACACATATTAGATGATGGAAATAGTCCAATATAAAAATACAGCTAGAACACCATCATCACAAACCTTCAGAAAAACAGTTATTGGCCTTGGTTTGATATATATATATGATAACAGATGGCGTTCTACCAAAAACACCGTCAAGCGTAGTTTTCTGTTTACATAAATGTCAGAGCGAGTATTCACTATCTCTAACTTTAATTCCTCTTTCAGATCATGATTTCAAGCTATTTGCTATTGTCAGTGAAAGACAGGAATAAGAAACTAGATCTAAACACAAACTCTGAGCATTTATGAAACAGTTTCTATTCAGCTTGCAAGCGTGAATCTTTTAGACACGTTAATGTCTTCAAACTCAGCATAGCAAGCCAGATAACTACATGGATCTGATCTCAGTTCAGCATCACCACATAGTAGAAGCCTCTGCAATATACATCATTGCAAGAAAGACCTCAAAGGTACATTTATGAAAAACAAAAAAACACAAGTTAAAAAACTTGCTAACGCTTGTATTTATGATAACAGATGGCGTTCTACCAAAAACACCGTCAAGCGTAGTTTTCTGTTTACATAAACGTCAGAGTGAGTATTCACTATCTCTAGTTTTAATTCCATTTTCAGATCATGATTTCAAGCTATTTGCTATTGTCAGTGAAAGACAGGAATAAGAAACTAGATCTAAACACAAACTCTGAGCATTTATGAAACAGTTTCTATTCAGCTTGCAAGCGTGAATCTTTTAGACACGTTAATGTCTTCAAACTCAGCATAGCAAGCCAGATAGCTACATGGGTCTGATCTCAGTTCAGCATCACCACATAGTAGAAGCCTCTGCAATATACATCACTGCAAGAAATACCTCAAAGGTACATTTATGAAAAACAAAAAAACACAAGTTAAAAAACTTGCTAACGCTTGTATCTATGATAACAGATGGCGTTCTACCAAAAACACCGTCAAGCATAGTTTTCTGTTTACATAAACGTCAGAGCGAGTATGATGTTTATGTAAACAGAAAACTACGCTTGACAGTGTTTTTGGTAGAACGCCATCTGTTATCATAAATACAAGCGTTAGCAAGTTTTTTAACTTGTGTTTTTTTGTTTTTCATAAATGTACCTTTGAGGTCTTTCTTGCAATGATGTATATTACAGAGGCTTCTACTATGTGGTGATGCTGAACTGAGATCAGACCCATGTAGCTATCTGGCTTGCTATGCTGAGTTTGAAGACATTAACGTGTCTAAAAGATTCACGCTTGCAAGCTGAATAGAAACTGTCTCATAAATGCTCAGAGTTTGTGTTTAGATCTAGTTTCTTATTCCTGTCTTTCACTGATGATAGAAAATAGCTTGAAATCATGATCTGAAAGTGGAATTAAAGTTAGAGATAGTGAATACTCGCTCTGACATTTATGTAAACAGAAAACTACACTTGACGGTGTTTTTGGTAGAACGCCATCTGTTATCATAAATACAAGCGTTAGCAAGTTTTTTAACTTGTGTTTTTTTGTTTTTCATATATATATATATGCCAGTTCTTATATTATTCTTTATGATTTTTAAATTTGGTGCATTTAATGTTAGGGTTCTTAACCATTCCAGTAAAATCTTTCAGCTATCAAAATGGATTGATATAATTCAACTGCATCTACTTGGACTTAAAAAACAAAAATATACAATGCATCACAGATAGACCCATCCAAGTATCATTGTAATACATGTTCCTCCATCTTTTCCAGATTAACTCTCCATTCGTTGGCCCAGGTGTCTTTATTTCCAAGATATGCCCTTTTAAAGCAATAAATACTTTATTTGGACTCTAATATTAATTATCACAATGCAATACCCATCCATAACAATGAACATAGCCATTGTCTATATACCATCTGGTTCACACATAAATAATAAATTAAGTTTAAGTAATATTTATCAAGGCTGTAACCTTAAAAATAAGCATCTGAAAAATTCAAAGGTAGGGACCTCTACAGGTCTTAGCCACAAGCTTACGCTTGGAAGAAAAGAGGGTACCCATGTGTGATCTTGGGAGATTTCAATATGAGCTATGACACATTTGTATCAAAATGGATTCATAAACTATCCTTTCCTCTAATGAGTGGAGAATGCTTCCTTTCTAAGAACTCAGTATCTTTTGATAATGACTGACATATATCATTATGTTTCTACACACTGATACTACATCACATGATTCATTTATCTTTTAATAACTCATCCTTTTCTGATCATTTAGCATTGATAGTCACACTTCAACATGATCTCTCTCAAAAAATAAATTTTAACACTGGCAAAACCATTTGTTTATGACTGCCTAACCATATGTCTGAATTTTCCAAAATGTATATTGAACTCTTCAAGACCCAATACAGACCTGGATTGCTTATGCACATAGTTTATCATTCACAATTACCTGTATCACAAGAGCTTCTCTGTTGCTAGCCAGACTTCTCAATCTAGCAGATGAAGTCCACAAAAAGATTATACAATCTACTTCCACTAATGAACAGACCACAGAAATATCTGCACTAAAGATCCTATAAAAATCCACATGTAAAACACTCAGATAATATTTGGCAGTCAAAAAAAGAGAATATATATTAGCAAACTGCATACATGGTCAAGAAGCTACATTTTCTGGACACTTGGTCAGGCCCCTATCATTAGAATACCAGCAACATTTAAAATTAATGACACACTTTGTGCAGAAGACAACATGTTAAGCCCCCTATACAGCCCCTATCAAAGATTCCTTCAAAGCAAATCAATGTTTACTCCATTACCAAACTTTTTTGGTAACTCAACAGAAGCAGATATCATTACAATAGATGAACTCAAAGCAAAAATAATTTCCACTTCAGATTCATGTCATCCAGCTTTTCATGAGACCTCCCTCTTTGTATATTACCATCTAATGCATTTTACAACAAAATACTTGGCTGATATGGTCAATTTCCTATCAAAGTGTATATATACAATACAGGGTATGTATCCAATATCCTTGTACCTTTCCTCAAAAACATATAAATATTTCTATCATTGATAATCCTAGACCCATTTCAATGGCAACACTAGGGATAAAACTGCTGGAATCTGCTCTCTATTAAGTTCAATTTGCAAAGAAGGACTCATCTACAAACCAGGTTCATCCTTGTTTAAAACCACTATAGACTCAGGGATGATAAAAAATGTAGTTCATTGGTACTCCAGCTAGATAGTAAATCTGCTTTTGAGATGGTGCATATAGATCATTTTATTAATGTATTATATTAGTGGATGCAGAGATACCTACCTCATTCCTTTATATATATCATAAAATACATATAACATTAAATGGGAAAATTTCACTCATAATTTCATTCCTTATTGCTCAATACTGCAAGGTTCTCCTCTCAATGCTTTATTATTTGCTATTTATATCAATCCACTTATCAAGGAGATTGAAAATCAAATACCCGGTAACTTCATACAGTTGTTCAACCCTAACATTTCAGTGACTGCATATATGTTTGACATATCTGTGTTTCTATCCTCTTTTAGACAAATCCCAACTGTCATTGGAATTTTTTCAAAATTTACTCAGGATTACAAGCTGGAATTAAACATTGATAAGTCATGTGCTTAGTCTATATATACTGAAAAAATTCAAAAGAAGTTCTTCAGAGGATATTCTGAACTCCCTTTCTTGGTTTTCCTTTTCTTCTAAGTTCCTTATACCAAATGCAGAAAGTGTGTAATTACAAAACTGAGAGGCTGATTAAATCACTCTCCAAATTTTACCTCTCTCTTTACTCTAAACCATCACTTCTTAATCTACTAATCATGACCAGAATCATATACTTCTCTCCCATTATTATTTTTACTAAAAAATTAATCATGCTATCTACTCTCTACTTAGAAATCTTCTTTGGATCAATCATATTGGTGACAGACATTTCACTTAATCAATTTCAAAAACCCCTATTTTTAAATGGATTGGTCTTCATTATATAAACATCTTTAGGATTCAAAAGACTATCAACCTTATTATCTCTTTTAATAACATTTACCCTAAGTTAAAGATACTGCAGAAAATTATCTCTACAAATAGACCCCCAACTGTTGTTGGCTTTTAGAAAAACTCATTCTTCCCCTTCAGGTTATCTCCAAACATGAACTCCTGTCTACATCTAAAAAATTCAAATATTGGGAAATCTATAAATGTTTTCATGGTGATCATTATGATTCCATTAATACTCTAATTTTATGCCTAAATAACAGAACAAATCATTAATAAATTTAGAGATTGGTCCATTGAACCTAAATATTTTGATTTCCTTGTTAAAATTAACCTTGAAGCATTACCTACTTTATACTTCTACAGATATAAAAGAAATTGCAAGGGTGTGGATGAACACTGCAATCTTTGCCATAAAGATATTGAAAACTAGCATCACATCTTCTTTGAATGCACCTGTTTTGATAATATTTGAAGAGCAATTCTTCTATTAATTAAAAATTCAAAAATTAAAATTTACATATTTTTTCAAAGTTTTAAACAAGATATATAAACCAATATTCATGCCAGCACTTTTTTTTTTTTTTTGCATCATGGTGTACTAGATGCACCTTTTTATACAATAATAACCCAAAAAGGCATCCAAATACCTTTTGGAATAAATTTGAAAGCATTAAAGAGACAAGAAACTAGTCTCTGACTCTATACATAATTCAAAGTGGATTCTTTAAAATCTTCAATGAACATTATATAGACTGTGATCGGATCTCATTGGAATTTTTAAACAATGTTTCTTCTATTATCACCACATGAACATTGATTAAGGTCTTATTACCTTTGGACGTGATAGTTATCATGGATTCTAATATGTAGACCTGTAATCTAAATGTTTGTAATGCATGGATTTAATTAAATTAACTATATTTCCTTCATAATGTAAATATGAAACATGTATATCCAATGTAAAAGTTTAAACAGATGTAACTTTTTCCTTTGGTTAATAAAGTCCTTTTGAAAAAAAAATATTATAATAATATGAATTTTTTCTACAGTACAGGATTTTTTCATACCTGCACGACTCAGACTTTCACATGACCCTCAACCAACGATGCTATCTCATACTGCTGATACACTTGATCACACACATGTTGAAAAGATAAACAATCACCAATATATGTATTTTGTGTTAAACCATCCCATGTGATTTGTTTATGTCGTTTAAACGTTTCTTTGCTGACCGTTCTGTTATCCTTGCAATTACAGATATAAATTGTTTGCTGCATAGATTTCCTAAGGATTTGCTATACGAAGAATTAAGCACAAATAATTTATGGGATTCTATATTGCGCATTGCAGATCACCCAAATCCTCACTATCTTGCTATTGAATTCTATAGCGAAGAACAAAAAAACAAATTAAAAAAAAAAAACAATTAAAATGTTAGGGAAATATGCTTTAATAAAAGTTAACCAATATAGAGAAAATTTTATTTCCAGCACAATCAAAAATACATACTTTAAATAACTATACAATAAATGACATCAATAAATTAATGCAACCATTCGGCATTGTTATTGCCTTTCAACCAAACTCCGATACCGATCTATGGAAACAGTTATCATTTTAAAGTTATATTAAATCAAAACGTAAATCCAAATGATATTCCCACCTTAATAACCGATCATGAAACGCAGATACTCTTAATAATTCATGGACTTAAACCACAATGTTTTCACTGCAAACAATGAGGGCATATTATAAATGCATGCTCAAAACTTAAATGTAAACACTGTGATATGAGAGCAACCTCAAGTCATCAATGTGGAAATGCACCAGTAAATAACACAGAATTCACTCCTCAACCGATAAGTGAATCAACTACAATTTGTTATCAAAATAATCCAATTAATGACGATGTAACAGACAATCTAAACATCACCAGAGAGCAATCAGTAAATGATGAAAGTGAATCAATTTTACCCAAAAATCAATCACGAAATGATGAGGATAAACCAGCGTTACAAGAAAATAGCCCATCTCAACAAGAAATACTAAAAAGTGATTGCCAAAATCACAAACAATCAAAAACACCCCTTAACAAAACTTCGCAAGATATTATAGACTATCTAGTGCCTTGCCTGCCACCTACAGACCCAAAAATAAATGACACTGCCAACCGAAAACCAGGCAGACCACGAAGCAGAAAAAATGCAGCAGTGCCTATTGATCTCAGTGAAGATGATATGCCCCAGACTTTAGATCATTAAAAAAAATAAGAAAAGCAAATATGAGTTCAACGGATACCGAGTTTGAATACACTTCAGATGAAGACCTTAGCAGCATATAAAAAAGCAAATGTGCAAAAATTATCACAGGAGGGAGGAAGTAGAACCTCCAAACATAAAAATTCTGTCATAATTTGTACAAGTTATCTAAACTATATAAAATTATAATCTAATTACTGCATCAGGTGTGTTCTGTTTTAATTGAGTGAAACTGTAATGAAAATAAAAATAGCATCATTAAACATCTATCAATTAATAAAATAGCTTGAAATTATACAACCTCATTTGCTAGGGCTACTTAAAACAAAAATTTATAATAAATCTCAGATTAATCCATCTAACTATCTTAATAATCAAGGATACTCAGCATTCTTCCAAGCATCATTTTCACCCTCAGCAGGAACAGGAGTAGTAGTAATGAAAACCTGCCCCTTCTATTCATTCAAAATAATATACATAGATGCACACATATTAATTAGAACCTTGCATTTGTTTATTTACCTCCAAATCATACAGCAATTAATAAAGTCATTCAAATTATAAATTCCAAAATAGCATCCTCATCACATCCATTTTACTTGGTGATTTCAACATGTCCTACAATGGGTTTATCACAAAATGGTTGCACTTACTAGCCATACCACTCATGAGTGGGGAAGGCTACCTCCCACAGAATTCAGTAACATTTAGTAATGGCAGGTTTTCATCATTAATTGATCTGGTCTGCTACTCACCAGTGTTACATCACATGATCAGTCTAACAATAAAAAACTCATCATTATCAGATCATTCTCCAATTATTGTTTTACTAAAGAATGATTTTATATACAGATCAATAACATCTATTGGTAACACAATTAGAGTGCTCCTTCCATGTCGAACCCCAGAATATTTATTCTCAGAAATATAATATATATATATATATCTTCAAACTTTGAGATATTGAAATGGATCCAGTTCAAACATGGATTGCCTTTGTTAACATAATTTCATATACAATTGATGTCATAACAAGGGCTACCCCAGTCCCTTCAAGGCTTCTAGCTCTTGTAGATGAAACACACAAAAGAATCACAAACAGTATTACAAATAAACAAGGATGTTCAAATGTGATTGCTCTGAAGAAACTTTAACAATCAGTCTCTGAAGAACTTAAAGAATACCTGGCAATTAAAAAAAGAAAACTTTTTTGACACAGACACACACATGGTCCAGACACTATATTCGCTGGGCACTGGGACAAAAGCCATCAACTCGCATACCGGTTTGCAATTAAAATACAAGAAGATATAATTTCTGGTTACAATATGTTGCTACCTCTCTACACACATTTCAAATCCAAACTTCAAGAGTAAGAAAAAATTCAGCCTGCACCATTTTTTCTCAGTGAGCCAGAAGAAGGTATAGTATTTACTCCCAAAGACTTTATTCAAAAATTAGCATCAACCCTAAACTCCAGTCACCCAGGAATGCATGATATACCTTGCTTTGTATTCAAGCATTTAGAAAAATTTACTGCTCAGTATCTGTGTAATCCAGCAAACTTTCTAACAAAAAAGATCCATCATATACATGGATTATACCTTATTTTACTAGTACCATTTATCAAAACACATGAAAAAATAACTACACTAAACAATCTAAGGCCCATATCAATGAGCCCTCTCAGTATCGAACTGCTGGAGTCAATCATTAAAGACAAAATAGAACCCTATATTATACCTATACTATCTAAAATGCAGTTTGCTAAGAAAGGCTCATCTACAATGCAAGCAACCTTCCTATTCAAAACAGTTATTGATTCTGTCAGAAATAATAAAAATTATAGTCCAGTTGTAATCCAACTGGATATAAAATCAGCATTTGATATGATTCCAATTGAACTCCTTGTTGAAGCATTAGCAGACACAATAATACCAAGATCCTTAATATATTTAATCACCAATCTTCTATTAAGTCGAGAAATACATATTATACTTAATGGTAAGAATTCCCCCTCTTTCGTACCTTACTGTTCAATTCCACAAGGTTCCCCACTAGGTGCTCTTTTTTTACTTTCTATATCAATCCCTTACTGAATATGATAGAAAAAGAATTATCAGGCATATACATACCTGGTCTGAAAGCAAACATCTCCTGTATTGCCTACATGGATGATGTCTCAATTTTTTAACTTCTAAAAAACAGATTCCAACTCTATTGAAAATTCTTAATTCATACACTAATAAATACAAGCTGGAGTTTAACATGGATAAATCTTCTGCGTGGTCAATATATACAGAATAATTTCACACACAACATTTTAAAGGAAAACCCAGAATTTTTGTGGGATTCCCCTTTTATTTGAGCAATCTAGAAATGCGTCGACAAATACAAAACAAAATTAAAAATAAAATAGAAAATATAATTGATTCACTTTCAAAATCTTACCTTTCGTTGTATTCAAAAGTATCCCTGTTGAATCTATTAATTATGACTCGAATCACATACTATTCTCCAATAATACTATTTACTAAATCTTTTACTAGTAAAATAAACTCATTATGTAGAAAGTTGCTGTGGGGAAAAAAGATTGTTTCAGTTTCACTAAAATGTATTCAAGCTCCTCTAATACAAAATGGTTTAGGACTACATTCAATACATATTTTTAACATTCAAAAGACATTAAATCTCATTTCTGCATGTGCTTATTTATTTCCATACATGAAAGTGTTCTTCAAGATTACCCCAACAGATAAACCACCACCAACCATTGGTTATTGGAAAACCTTGCTTACACTAATTCTTAACATTCCAAACATTATTTTTTCACCACCTCAAGATAAATTTAAATATTGGGATGTATACCAGATAATTTGCTCTCCCCTAAATGATAAAAGACCAATTTTAAATATTAACAATAAACAACTAACCCGAAAATTTAAATTCTGGTCATTAGAACCCAAATATTATGATTTTCTACTCAAATTAAATCTTGAAGCATTGCCAACATTACACTTTTGTAGATATAAAAGGCATTACATAAATACAGAAGACATATGCTGGTTATGTCATAGAGAAACTGAGACACAAGAACATTTTCTTTTAACCTGCCCTGTATTTGATAATATTCGTTCATCCATACCATCATTGTGCAAACAAAGAAATTGTGACATTCAAACCCTTTTTCAATTATTTGTTAAGGGTAGCTACCCACATATTTGAGCAAGTATTTTTATATTATTTTCACTATGGTGTACAAGGTGCTCCTTCATGTACAACAATAATCCAAGAAGACATCCAAACACATTTTGGAACAAAATGGAACAGCTCCGCTTAAGGGGCGAAAAAATTGTCTCTCAAAAGATGTACACAGCCACTTGGTCTATATTACAACAGTACTCAAAATTATAGATGAAAAAAAAGACTAATAAAAAACAGAACTAAGAGCCTTACAAGTGCACAAAACTAATTGGATGTGTATATTTTTAAAAAAAAAATGTAAACTCAAATTTGTAAACCACATGCATATCCTTTGCCTTTGTTGCCCCCCCCCCCATTACAATTTTCAACTTATTTATACTAACTTCAATTCATCTGCATGTGGTAAAATAATTATAAATGTAACATTTTTCTTGTTATATTCAATAAAGTCCTTTTGAAAGATGATGATGATGATGATGATAATAATAATAATAATAAATGATCAAGGCTAAAGGGTCTATATAAATATATTAGACCATTAATAAAAGTGGGATTTCAACTTTATTGTTAAAAAGAGTTTGACTTGACAACAGTTTGAAATTGTTGATTGTATTGATATTGGGATTGGCTAAGTGTTGGCTGGTTTTTAATGATTATTTACAAAAATTATAACAATTATATATATATATTTAAGGTTAAACTGGTTTTTATTTATAATTTAATTTAAAATCATGCAGTATTCATTATGTTTATAAAAGTAATTTTTAATGGTAAAATTCTATTAATAGTTTAATTACTTTTTATTTATTATCTAGGACATTTTAAAAACATTATTATTTTAAAATTTCATATTATTTTTATATGTGGTAAAATATTTTTATTTATTTACAAGCACATGCAATCAGTTTTCTTTATTAAAAAAACAATTATATTGGGGGAATGGAATGTTTTTTAAACAAAAATCTAAAATAATAGTACACATTGTGTTAATTATTAACTTGTTAAAAAAGAGTAATTTTATTACTTAAAAAAAAAAAAAAAACTTTAATTGCTATATATTGCAGAATATTATAGAAAAACAAAATTACTTGATTTTACTAACTAAACAATCATACATTTTACAACATGATAGTTAGAAAAAAAAGTATTTTCATTTATAATAATGTTCATTTCAATAAAAATTTTATTAACAATAAATAGTGATTACATACTAATAAAGGATACATAAATGAATAAATTTATAATAATGTTGTATTAAAATTTGTTTAATAGATAGAATGCACTGTAAATATATGTACATTGGGGATCATGTATCTTTTTCGCATGCGTGTGGTCATGTGTATCGGTTGCTTGAGATAGAGTGAAGGTTGAAAAGATTAAAAAAGCCGGAGTTCAAATCCATCTACTTACATCCATAATTATAGTAAACTATTTTTATTTAATAGTTACATTTTATGAAGTTAAACAAAACTAAATGGTAATTGTCTAATTTTTAATATTATAAAGATGTTATACGGACTGTCTTATAAAAATGTATATTCAACACATATTAAAACTGATAATTATTATTTACATTTTCATGCACTACTCTGTGGAATTTAGTGTAATGGCAGATTAATGATATCAACAATCAATGAATCCTGGATTAAAATGCGACTTGCCACTTCTGGTGCTTGAATATTATATGACTTCTTATGCATTATTCATTTATTGTTATTTATTTACATACATAGTATTAAGTGTCAAGCAGCAAATAGGTATCTTATAGACAAAGAGAAGATTTATACCAAAATGGGTAAAACATGTGCTAACAATTAACTATTACATGTACTTTTAATCCAACACAATAATTGCTCTGAAATGATAGATATCCAAGACTACTGTAGTAATGGTATTGTATCTGCATTACCAACCGAAACTGTAGCAAATTTCAAAACCAATGACAATAATTGAATGTTAATTCAAATATCTAATGTTTGCAATAATACTTCTGGGTTCATTGTAATTTCTATTCCTTAATGCAAAAAAACACAACAAAACTATTCGGAATATTGCATATTTTCATAAGTATGTTTTTACCTTTTTAATACATTAAAACATCACTACACTTTACTTGAACCTATTCGCTAACTTTTACATGAAGAATGAAAGTAAATTAATTGCTACTTTATTTATTTCTACATTTATAAAGATTCTAATGTTTAATGGTTTGTACAATGTCTGACAATGTATTTTTATAAAAGATTTTTATTAAATAGTTACTTATAACCAATCCATCTTTGTTATATTTAATAGTAATAATAACTTATCTACTCTTATCTAAAAAGTAATATAAGACTTTGACATAAACAGATGATTAGTTTGGAAAATAATTTTTTTATCTTCAATATTCTTCATTACTTGCATAGATACTGAATAATCTTTCTCTATATATTTTTACATACATTTTTATGTTTTTTGCTTGCAGACAAGTTGAGATTACTAGCCACAATTATCTGACCAAGCAATAATTGATCATCATTATTAACAATTTGCCATATGTAACAATATACTCTAATGTCTCAATTTCTAAATTTTAATGAATTTTATGATCTGAAATGGGTTATTTAAAACTGTTACTTTAATATATATATATATGATTACACTTTAATTTATAAGAATCCAACTTTCTGTCCAAATTATCACATCGTTTTTAATCCAGAAAGTATATATATATACACACACACCTTCAATTGCAAGTATCCAACTTTCTGCACTCATAACTTTGGCACTATCTGCTTCAGACAGGTATATTTATGATAATCATTCACCATTTAAACTAGAAATTATATATATGTTGATATGAAGATTTTCACAGGTTGCATATATAAAAAACATATTTTGCGGGTTCATATGTGTTAAAAAATTTAAATATTGATATATCGATGTTTTAACTTGATCACACAAGTCATCCACTGGGTGATATATATATATATATTGACATGAATTAGGCAAAAAATATCTAATGCTCTTAATTTTTCCCATGGTGTAAAGAGATTTTAAAATGCATTTGCCCAAACCCTTCAAAGAAATAGTGAATTTTAAATATTTCCCCATATAATATTGATCTCAATATTTTAAATAAAGAAAAAATATGAAATTTATTTCATATTTTTTTCATGAGCTCTACTTTGGTATCTGTTATTGATGATGCCACTTTGCTCTCAAAAAAATTTAAAATTAATTTTGGTAATGTTGCAACTCCTATTGCATCTAAGATTGAAGTTCCTGCTCTATTTATCATTTTAACAGGAATTAAAACAGACCCATATTATTAATTAAGCAAAGTATAAATGGCTATGGTTGTCTCCTGCTGTAACCAGTTTCCTTTTATTATTTATATCAAGAACAATAATATACAACTGTATTATTACATTCTTAATGAAGACCAAATACTGGCATTACAATCATAAACAGAGGTAATGATATTATTTATATGTCCATTGAAATTTAAAAATATAGCTGCATTCAACACTTTCATAATTTAGTTGCAAACAAAGACAGTGAATGTTAGCATATCTCTACACAATTATAAACAATCAGAACAGCCTTATTCAAAAATTTGAACATTTTTGAATGTCTCTCATCTTCTCTTGATAGTTAATCTTTAGAACTTTTCCAGTTTAGTCATCTCTGTGAGCTTGAATAAATCCTATTTCTTATCAGTGTCTTTCTATCTATGTATTCCCATATTATTTTTTTATTTTATGGCTTTTGGCAGTTAACAGTTTTGATTCAGTATCTAGTAGTCTTATATTTTTTAAATTTAAATGCATCTTTTCTCAAGAAATCATCTTTTATCTTTTTTTTATTATCAAAATACTAGGCTGAAATTCAAAAACAACCTAATGTTTTGAATCTAAGCTAATTTACTTACATGATTATATAGATTTGGAATCACTTCAACATCTAATAATTGTAGTATCCTTAGTATTTTAATAACTGCAGGCATCTATACCATTTGTTCAGAATTGTCATAAAACAAATAAAACATCACATGACTTCAGATTACATAATATCTTTATGAAACAAATCTATTTCACCTAATCCAGATTCTGATATTTAATGTAAGCTATTATTTTCTAACTAATAAGGAATTTTGAATCTGGATCTAGTTTTGGGCACCAAAATATGTGACTATTGAAAGGATATCAATCTCTATAAATATGTAAACAAGTCAGCAAAATATTAAGATGTTTTTAAATTTTAGTCTAGAAGCTTGGTAATAATAAAAAAATAAAAAAGATGGTTACTGGAGAAAAGATGCATTAAATCTAAGAGTATCACATGCACTAGCTTCAGGTCCAAACCTTCAGTGACAAAAGTCATTAGATAAAAATTAGCTGGAGACATGGATAGGAGAATACTAAATAAGCTTTATTAAGCACTATTATCTGGCATCTATTGATTATTTAACTTACACTTTTATGACAACTGAAATAGGAAAAAATAGATTTGCTACTTAAAAAGAATTGAAAGCTGGTATGGTATTGTAATTCATTGCATCTATATTAATCTTAGCAAAGGCATATAGATATCTACATTTATTAAAACCACAGAGAATATTAAGTATATAAACACTGAACTGATTTCAGATCTATATATCTATGCAAGCAAGTTGACTTAAATTCCAAACATTAAAATATTTTGTAAAATTTAGCAGCAAGTTGATAGCAAAAAAAAGGGGGAAGCAAAAAGAAGGGTGTTGGAGAAAAAGTATTAAATCAAAAAATATCAGCTGCACTAGATTCAGATTTATAACTGATCACTGATGAATTTCGTAAATTAGAAATGTCTGAGAATATAAATGAGACAAAACTGAGGACTATCATTTGGAATCTAATAATTATTTAAGATTATATTAGATAACACAACTGGAGTTGGACAAATAGAATTGCTATTTGAAAGTATTGTATAAACTGGGACAATGTGATATTTTGTTGGCTTTATTACTTGGCAATTAAATACTATATATACATTATGATTTTTAAATGCAATAGTGGTTATTAAGACATTTTAAAATTTATTTTAGCAGTTCATTTATATAGATTATATATTTTCTTTATATTGAAATGGTGATTATTCACTTTATACATACATTTAGAACAAATGAAAATTTTAAATTAGTTTTCTCAACAGCTATGGTTGGTTTCCTTTGTATATCCATATTTTCTGGATTGTATATAGAATTGTATGCTTCTGGTGAACTATATTTCAATTTAAACAAAGTTTATTTTGTAATATTACTGCTGGAAACTTGGCATTCAAAGTTATAACTGTCCCAATTGCCTGTGTGGTTTAGTGTAATGGAAGAGTGGCAGACTCTGATCTTTCTAGGATCAATTCTCAGCTGTGTAACATAGTTAAAATGATAGTTCAGGAAAATAAGTGGAATTGTTATGTTCACTCTACATTTAAAGTGCTCAAAACATCACATGACTTCCTGAGCAATTAAAATTTATAATTATTTTACAACCCAAACTATGATTTGAGCTATTAGAATCATTCCTTTAATATAAATAAAAATCCATTCTGTAAACTAATTTTTAAAGCATAAGAAAAAAATGTAAAAAAAAAAAAATTGTTTTTTTTTTACTTATAAATATATTCAAGTCAATATCAAATCTCTTAAAAGGGAAATGATATTTCAATGCATCTCTTTCTTTGAGAGACTTTAAGTCTAAAAGGATAATATTTTGTGGCTTGACATACATAGTATTTCATTTTGGCTGAAAAAGCATTTCGTATATGCATATATATATATATATATATATTGTCTAACTCACAAATAATTCTTCTTTATATACTTAAATATTCAAAAATGTTTAATTTTCTATCAACTTTCTACAGAAAACCCACACTCATAGGAAAATACTTATCCAAATATGCCAGAAACATAAAAACTGGAGTTATACTTACACAATGGGATAAAGTGAAAGAAATTTCTCTAGTTATCAGTGACTTGAAAAAAAAAAACTTTCCTGCATCCCTTGATTATTAAGACTTGCACTGAATGACAGTTTGCTACTGCTAATAACAGCTTGTATAAATATCGGAAATGGTGATCATGTGATGTTTTGATGGTTTTATAACTTTCCTACCTATGGTATAATGGGAACTGTGGCTTCTTTAGAAGAGTATAAATATGGATTAGCTGAAGTATACGATATATTTTAACATAAGGTATCAAAAATTTTGACATGGCAGCACATCAATAAATAGTCTGCATAATTGTGATTTTGATAGAAGACTCAGATCTGCAGTGACTTTCATGTGATTGTTTTTTCTGTGTTTTTACATTTTTGGTTATATTTTTTTATTTATTTTTAAGGAAAGCTAGTTTAAATAGGTTTTGTTCTTCCAACTTTAATGAATGTAATCATCAAAACTTATAGTTCAGCTAATCAGTAGTTATATTCTTCTAAAGAAGCATATCATGTAGAATTTCTCCACATAGTGATAAAACTATTAGTCTGAACAACTACATCACTGTGTTTTAACAACCAAATACTCATTCTGCATAGATGTATTATTTTTAATAATAATTTCATCCTATATTACATACCCTGAATGATAATATCAGTTAAAACAACAGCAATATAGCTGCTTTGTCAAAAAAAAGTGACATTATTCCAATAACTATTTAATGTATATTTGAAATACGAGAGGGGGAGGGAACATTATTATAGAAAATATTTAAAGAAAACAAAATTTAAAAGATTATTTTTGTTTTCATAATTATTTCCTGATTAAATATATTTATTTTTCTTAAAAAATAATAAAAAATATTTTCTATTTATTTGATTTTACAATTTTTGTTATTAAAAAATTAATTACTGTTTTTTATAATAAAAAAGAAAAAGATATGTTTAAAAGATTATCAGGAGTACTGATTTATAAATGAATTGTAGATTTGAAATGTTATAATAGAGTGTGTTAAGATTAGTGAAAAACAATGACCTGCTTAAATGATTAAATGTTCAACATAAGAAGTACTACCCTTTAAACAAAAGACTTTTGGAGTCTCAAAACAATCTTTTTAACAGATCAAGTTGACATATGAAAAAATGTAATAGGGTGGTTAGTTGCATAAAAAGTTAACTTTTAACTATTGCAAATGACATGTTGAATCTAATAGTTCTATTCAGTTAACTAAACCGAGATTTTTAAAAAAATTCAATTAATAATTAATCCAGTAACTTTTAGTTTTTGAGTTTTTCAATCTGCCTTTGGACTTAGATTCACAGAATATCATAACTATATATAACTATAAGTAGTTATTATTGTACAAAAATCAAAACATTATTTATCTTTCTCATGCAAGGGAATACATATCAAATCAATGATATATTTATGTTCAAATTATAAATGTTTTATAATATATTAAAGGTAAAGGTAAAAAGCAAAATATTAAATATTCTATTGTAGGACAAAGACTTCTACAGCATTTTTTTTCTAAGAGAAATAATAATGAGAAAAATAAACATATCTTAAGCAGTAATTGGGTGAGTATCTCACTTGTGAAAAAATATCTAAACTTTCATACATATACATTAAATTTATATTCATATTACTTTATCATTATTTCATTTTCTTTTTAATGCATATATTGATACTGATAATAGAAATTTTTGCCAAAAGTCATTGTAAATAATGGTATTGATGCAGTAAATTCAAATGATCTGTTGTTGTTGAATTTGTACACAATTCATGAATTGATTACCATGACTTGTCTAATGTCAAATAAAAACTTAAAATAGATTAATTTTGCTACTATTAATTGATTTAACAAAAATACTGCACTTTATTTAGATATCTAATTTAAATCCTTATTTATTATATTTAAAACTGAGGCTAATATTACTTATATTTTTCAAGTTTTTAACATTTTACCAATGTATCTCTCGTTTTATGTTTATCACATCACAAAATCAAAAAGACAGACCATTCTATTAATAATTTTGTCATTCATTAGACTAGAGACTATTCGTTAAACAGATCACCATTTCTGATTATGCATGCATCTTGTGAATAATTTCTGATATAAAAAATAAAAAGATCTTGGCCAGATAGTAAACATAGAACAGAATCATAGATAAAAGATGTTATTAACTTAATAGTAAAAAATAATTATTTTTAGATGAAATTTTGAGATAAGGGATTTTTTAAATTCAGTATTAAAAAATAAATGTTTATGGCAGATGAATATATAAAATCTAAGATTCTCTTTGCATGTAATCAATGCACTCATCTGCCATTCCTATGAAATAGGGTTCAAGTCCAAATCATGTAAATATTGAAATTTGTTCAAACCACAACATAATTTTATTTCACTAGATGACTCGCAAGAAAATTAGCTACAAATTCAATAATGATTGGATTATTGACTACCTAGTTATCTTAATTATGACATAACATTAAATTAATTAATCTGGTCTGATGAGCATATAATAATGGTAAAATGTGTTTATACTATGATGCAATTTTCACTGTCATACTCCTATGAACTCGTAATTATCTTTATCTTATTGTAGAGAAGTTTTGGAAAGATCTTTGCTATGCAGTGGTCTGTAAGTGACAATTGCTATGTGGATGTCTGTATGTGCATCTATTTTTTTTCTAAGATAAAAAAAGTTAAAAATAATCAACTTTAATTGCACATCATATTTTTACAAGGCTAAAATGTAACCATTCTGATTTTTGTATTGGCTAAAGACGACTTTATTTTAATATAAGTAATTCAAAAATGAAATGAAATAAAAAATTATATTTATTTTATTATTTTTAAATTGCTAACATGGACTAATATTATTTTTCATTTCTTCTTTGTACATTATATATTAATATAAAATATGCTGTTTATACATCTGTGATATTTATGCACACACAACTAAGACACAATTTAATATAAAAGTATTTAAAATGTGTAAACATCAATAAAAATATTTAACAAAAAAACTAGAATAATGAAAAAAATAGCAAGGTATCAAATCTAAAAACAAAAAAAAGACCAACTACTTGGATGACTGAATGAGTATAATAAGACAATAGCTGTATGTGGTACTCATATATGAAGATGAACTTATAAAATTTGCGAGTTTTTTTGTTGTTGTTGTTGTTGTTTTTTGCTTATTCCTTTTCCAAACCATAAGTAAATGAAGCTTCGAATTGATTTGTATAGATATAGGAAGAGACGGAATACGATATTACAATATTAAAATAAAAGTTAGGATAATTTCTCCTCAACTCATCTTTGTCTTTCCTGGGTTGTTATCAAAAAATAATAAATCCACATTTGAATTAAATAATACACAATAAAAATCAGTTTATATAGTTGAGGGTTTTTATCAGAAATATCCAATATCCTAAATTCAACAGTGAGCAGTACCCATTGGATTTAACTTGTATTAGAGTAATTTTTTTTTGAAGTGTACACCTGGCTTTAAATGATTATATATGTTTACAGTGATTTTTAAATATTATTAATTTTAATGACCAACATTCATTTTCATTTTTATTTTTTTTTAAAAGTTCAATTCTGCTTCTACATATGTATGTATGTAAGTATAAAGGCAACTTATATCACAAATATTCATATCTTTAAAATTAAAATACATTTTTAAAAAAAATAATATTGGGATCTATATATGAACATAAGTAATTGCAAGCATGCACGGGTAATGAATAAAATTAATAGCAAAAAAATCAAGTGCATGGAATATTAGATAAATAAGCGAAAAAGAATTGCTTTACCAGCTATGTCTAATTTTGTTTCCTCACCATTAGTCACTTATCTCTATGAAGTATTTTTGAAAAAGTGGTATCAATATAATGTCTTTATAGTAATTTAAATAAATATATAAATGATTTAAATAACATTAAGTCAAAAGCAGTAGACTGGTCAAAACGATAAAAAATAAAGTTGACATAAAAGTTCAATAGATTAGTTGGAGAAAGCAAAGAAAATGTATATCATACTTTTGGATTTTGGGGACTAAGAACATATCCTCATGCAAGAATTGACACATAGTATGTTAGTGTGTGTGCAATACTGTTAATATGACAATCTGATAACTGAGTATGTTCAGATAACCTATTTTTCCTGTTACTTCATAGATAAGAGTTGGTTCAGCAAAGACTAGTTTCCCCCCCCCCCTAATATAATAATATTTTTGTCTCCTCTCTATGCTCTTTCTCTTATTCTTTACTTTTATTTTATCTTATTTTCTTTTCAGACAATTATTATTGTTATAGATTAAGATTATCATGCATTACCCTTGTTATCAATCAACTTTACACATTAACTGTGACAATGGAGGTGAGAACTCATGTAACCAGGATTTCTATTATTTAATTACTTATACAACAATAGTAACTTAAATTTGTATTGAGACATTTAGGAATAAAAGAAATAGCAGACATGGAAGGATGTCAATTCAAACTATTTTAACCCAAAAAATCTTTTATAGTTATATTGAATATTTAAATTAAAAGGGGTTTGCAGAACAACATTTAATGTGTAACCACAATGAACTAGATTCCAAATCTAATTTTACAACTTTTCCATAAATATGAGCATTTCCTGAGTATGGTTAGGATTTTATAAGGTTACTTATAGAAATTTGATGAGTCATCTAAAATGGATTAGTAAATGGATATCTATTTGTTGCTGGAGATAAAGATTCTAAATAATGTGAATTACTCAGATAACAATAAAAACACATATTTGTAATATTTCACAATGTATGAGAGTTGATTCTATAATTAACTCATTTTTTTAAATGTTTATCTATAAATAAGTTCTTAATTTTCCTTCTATTTATTGATTTGTCCATCTAGTAAATGTTAAAACAGTTTCTAAATCACATCCTTCAGGTCAAAATGCTTTCCAGAAATCCATTTAATAAAGTGAACGATTACTTACTAATATATTAAAATACTATTTAAATGGTGTATTATAAAGATTTACTGTGCTTTTTGCTTGAGTCACTTCTACTAAGAATAATTAAATACTCATTTTCTGACCACCAACGGAATGGTTATTTGGATTGGCGAAGATTGGCTTATAGGCATGGTAGGCAGATATGTGTTATTCACAAAATCTATCTATCTATCTATCTATCTATCTATCTATCTATCTATCTATCTATCTATCTATCTATCTATCTATCTATCTATCTATCTATCTATCTATCTATCTATCTATCTATCTATCTATCTATCTATCTATCTATCTATCTATCTATCTATCTATCTATCTATCTATCTATCTATCTATCTATCTATCTATCTATCTATCTATCTATCTATCTATCTATCTATCTATCTATCTATCTATCTATCTATCTATCTATCTATCTATCTATCTATCTATCTATCTATCTATCTATCTATCTATCTATCTATCTATCTATCTATCTATCTATCTATCTATCTATCTATCTATCTATCTATCTATCTATCTATCTATCTATCTATCTATCTATCTATCTATCTATCTATCTATCTATCTATCTATCTATCTATCTATCTATCTATCTATCTATCTATCTATCTATCTATCTATCTATCTATCTATCTATCTATCTATCTATCTATCTATCTATCTATCTATCTATCTATCTATCTATCTATCTATCTATCTATCTATCTATCTATCTATCTATCTATCTATCTATCTATCTATCTATCTATCTATCTATCTATCTATCTATCTATCTATCTATCTATCTATCTATCTATCTATCTATCTATCTATCTATCTATCTATCTATCTATCTATCTATCTATCTATCTATCTATCTATCTATCTATCTATCTATCTATCTATCTATCTATCTATCTATCTATCTATCTATCTATCTATCTATCTATCTATCTATCTATCTATCTATCTATCTATCTATCTATCTATCTATCTATCTATCTATCTATCTATCTATCTATCTATCTATCTATCTATCTATCTATCTATCTATCTATCTATCTATCTATCTATCTATCTATCTATCTATCTATCTATCTATCTATCTATCTATCTATCTATCTATCTATCTATCTATCTATCTATCTATCTATCTATCTATCTATCTATCTATCTATCTATCTATCTATCTATCTATCTATCTATCTATCTATCTATCTATCTATCTATCTATCTATCTATCTATCTATCTATCTATCTATCTATCTATCTATCTATCTATCTATCTATCTATCTATCTATCTATCTATCTATCTATCTATCTATCTATCTATCTATCTATCTATCTATCTATCTATCTATCTATCTATCTATCTATCTATCTATCTATCTATCTATCTATCTATCTATCTATCTATCTATCTATCTATCTATCTATCTATCTATCTATCTATCTATCTATCTATCTATCTATCTATCTATCTATCTATCTATCTATCTATCTATCTATCTATCTATCTATCTATCTATCTATCTATCTATCTATCTATCTATCTATCTATCTATCTATCTATCTATCTATCTATCTATCTATCTATCTATCTATCTATCTATCTATCTATCTATCTATCTATCTATCTATCTATCTATCTATCTATCTATCTATCTATCTATCTATCTATCTATCTATCTATCTATCTATCTATCTATCTATCTATCTATCTATCTATCTATCTATCTATCTATCTATCTATCTATCTATCTATCTATCTATCTATCTATCTATCTATCTATCTATCTATCTATCTATCTATCTATCTATCTATCTATCTATCTATCTATCTATCTATCTATCTATCTATCTATCTATCTATCTATCTATCTATCTATCTATCTATCTATCTATCTATCTATCTATCTATCTATCTATCTATCTATCTATCTATCTATCTATCTATCTATCTATCTATCTATCTATCTATCTATCTATCTATCTATCTATCTATCTATCTATCTATCTATCTATCTATCTATCTATCTATCTATCTATCTATCTATCTATCTATCTATCTATCTATCTATCTATCTATCTATCTATCTATCTATCTATCTATCTATCTATCTATCTATGTAATAATAAAGGAACGTACAAACAAACGATTATTATATTGTCATTTCATTGATTGTTTTTTTTTTTGCAGTTAAAAAAAAAGTTTTAAAGTTTGTATAAATCTAAACATATATAATAAATTAATTTATAGACAGGTAAAATAAGGATCAAAAGTTGCCCGAATGTCATTATCGATATTTATGAAAATGCTTGTGCACATTCTTATGAGATATATATCATACTTGTATAGATTTGTAAACACATAAATATATATTAGCTATGATTTTTAATTTTTATCATTAAAAAAACAAGCGATTAAGATTATTAAATCTTCTGTTAATCGCATAGAAATCATCATTATATATTAGACCATGTCTACCTGTCGAAGAAGTCTATCAATAAATACTCTCCCTTTAAAGAAATGTGAACTTAAGTCTCGTCTTCAAAGTATTGTCCAGCGTATTAATTTTTTCCAGTACATATTTTTTATAGCTGCTAAAGAAAGCTTTTTATTACTCATGCCATTGTAAAGTTGCCACGTGCCTAAAATATTGCCATTTCTTGCACCACTTTCAAAAGAAAAAAGTAGTGAAGTGTGAAGACAGAACAATGACGGTACTGGGAAGCTGTCACCGCAGCTTCCACAGCCAACTGAGAGCAGCGGAACAAAATCGATTAGCGGGAGTTTTGTGTTATGATTGTGTTTGTATTTTATTTGCTCTCTCACTCATAACAGTGGACATAAAGAACCCATAGTTCTGGTTTTGTGTAAATCTAATGGCAAAAAGAAATAAAAAAATGCAATCGATCGGGTGTATTTCAAAATGAAATAAAGAGGAAACGAGCACTTTAGCAAATTTTTGTTGCTTTAAAAAAAAAAAAAATGAAAAGATTGTTAAGGAAAAAAGGGGATTTAAAAAAAAAAAAAAATTAAATTTCAGTCTAAACAGTGACAATAGTAGTGCTTAAGGAAAAACATTCAGAGTGATGAAGGAATACTTAGAGGAAAAAAATAGTTTCTTTTCCACACAGTCAATACTTAGTTGTTTTTTTATTAACAAAATACTTATCCTTAAAATACGTACTTTATAAATAACAATATATATATAAACTGTATCTATGTGTAACTATGTCGTAAGGCTTAACCGAAATTTTAATATGAGTCTTTTTAAATTAAATAAATGAGAACAAATTTTCTCGCTCGAATAATCAATAATATACATAATAGAATAATTAATCACTCGGGAAGTTATGTAACATTCGAGAATCAGTGATAGATGTGAGATTGAATTCATGAATCTTTAGATCTCAGTATAGGCAACCTTCCACTGAGCTTAGGTTGCTAAAGAAAACAAAATAATGGAAACATATATTATGCTAATACTATATATTGGAAATAATGAATCACTGGAATGAAAATACATACCAATACATACTTTTGGTTTTACAGAAAGAATTATAGAAAATTTTCAAAAATATATCCAACATTAAGATGGTCAGTTTTGTACCTTAAGAGGCAAAGTATTAAATCTATCTCAGTTTAAAAGAAGACAAATGTGCGTGTATATATATAATAAACCAGAGCACTTTAATGGAAGATCATTGAAATGTTTATCGTTTCAATTATTCAAAGTCATAAGAATCATTTTTGAAATGGCATTCACGTAAAGATATGAAAATGAAATCAATTACAGTCAATATTGGGAAATGAGTATATACTGGTAAAAACTGGCTTACAAAGTTAAGAATACACCTCCCTTTTCCCCTAAAAAAAATGCCATGGAACAAATCACTACACAGATCAATACCTCTCTTGTTCTATCATCCAGAATAGCAATACACTTTACTACTATTATAAAGATGCTTCTGCTATGACTTATACATATATTACATTTGCAAACTATTTAAACATTTAGGATACTAAGTTTCTATATTATTTCAAGACATCATTCCTCAAATACTTCAGAATAAAATATTAATTTAAAAAATATCTGATAAATGCCAAAGCTGTCAAGGTTGTTTGTGTAAAAATTTAATTCTTACATAAAGATCTTATATTATTTGATATACATATAAACTCAAGTCATCAACTAGAAGCTCAATAGACAGAGAAGCAATCTCAAATCAGCCTATATAATTATTGCTAATTGATTTTGAAATAACTAATATTTAACTTTACAGAATAGAACTATTTCACTTAATTTTAAAACTTTGTGTACAAATAGAAACATCAAATATGTAATAACAAATAATACTTTCTATAGAAAATATATAAAAGCAAATGATAATTTACTTTGTAGATTTAAATATTAGTAATTTCCAAATCAATTTGTATTAAATATTTAAGCTGATTTGAGATTGCTTCTCTGGTTCTTATAGTTCAAGCTAACACTTTATGAAAGATTGAAAAATATAATATAAAAAGGTCATATTCCTACTGTAGAAATTTATAGAAAAAATCAGAGGTGAGCTCAATTATTAATTAGCCATTCAGCCATTAATATTTTTTCAAACAATTCTCCTAAATTATGCATTTTTATTTTATTTTATATTTTTATTAAAGTTTAAACAATATTATAAATATATATCCCAAAAAATATGCTTACAATTGCTCTTTCAAATGTGTATATATTTATAGGAAAGATCACATGTTTGAAAATCTATTATAAAAAAATATTCATGTAAATTAAAAATTTTGAATTCTATATATATTACAATTTTTAAAATATTATATAAAAATATAATAGATATAAAAGCAAAACACTTGAATTCTAATATTTTCAAATAAATTATATATCACATGGCTTTCAAAATATACAATAGAAAGTCTGTTTTTTTTTAAAAAATTATTATATATCTTACTTGTCACGATGAATAAACAAATGCAGATAAAAAGTGAATAATAACTACGTTTACATGTGTTATTTTACAAAATGTAAAAGGGATGCCAGAGAAAGACCAAGAAAAATTGAATATCTATCTCATTAATTGAAACTACCACTTACATAAAATTTCATAAAGTATTTGAATACTATATGCATGTGCTGAAATAAAAAATACAGGTTTATATTACATACAACTAAATAATGACAATGTTAAACATTACAGCATAAAGAAGCATTGCAAACAAAATGAGCTAGGTAGTACTATAATGTAACTTTCAGATGATTTCTTAGATTAATTGGAAATTATCATTTTTTTTAATATAACATTTATCCTTATATATTTGACATTTGTCTATTTGTATACAATTTTAAAAATAAGTGAAATAGCTCTACTCTGCAAATAAATAATCATTTCAAATCAATATACATTATACTTATTTACAATCATTACTTGCAGTAAACTTTCTATAAAGGATTGAAAAAGACAGTAAAAAGCAGCATTTTTCTAATTGAAAAAAGTTTCTGAGTACAATAGAAGATAGTTCAATTATTAATAAGTTGTGTTGGGAAAAACTCATTTTAATATTTATGTTTTAAACATTAAACAGTACATAAATCATAAGTACCTTTGTTTATTATCAAATAAACAGTGTCACATATATATAAAAAAATGAAGACATTAACTCCCATATTGCACTATTTCATAATATCATTTCTCTCTCCATGCTTTGTGAATTTTCATATTAATACATTGATCATTAAGTAACTTACTTTCTTTATTAATAAAAAGTTTTTTTTATCCTTATTTTGTTATCCATTTCATGTAATATTTTTACTTTAACCAAATTAAATAGAAGTTATCAATTATATTAAAGTTTGTGATTATTAAACACAGATGTTTGAGCATTGTTTATATTGTGTATTTTAACATTCTCATATAGGAAGTGATGTTTTTAAATCTCTTTTCCAATAAATACCATGACTCACCAATATAAAATGCCTCATAAAAACAATTGATTATATATATATTAAATTAGTTTTATGCTCTTTATCAATGCTAACTTTAGAATTTTTAAGAAGCCTGTTTAGCTAGATGACTCACAATGATATTGAAAATACACAAGTTTATACATATTGAAGTCCTTTTTTTTAATTATTATTGACATCTAATTTTCTTCTAAAATTTTCTATCATATTTTATTGGTGTCATTTTCTGTGCATAATGTCTAATATTTTTATTCTTATAATTTTTATATTTACATAATGTATTATTCCTAGTTTTAAAAAATCATTTTAAACCAGCCACTTTATATATGAAATAAACTTTAGAGTCACAGTGAATTTATCCTCTCTCCTTATCTAGGGTTTATATATAATTTATAATTTAAATTATCTTCAGATTAGCTTACAATTATATCCAAATACTTTAATTCTCTTTATTCAACATTCAAAATTCATTTATAAACTTTTTTTAATATACAAATACTTTCTTGTTTTCACTTATATATCATATACTGTAATCTTTTTCTTTTCATTTCATTTATAATTTCTTATTCATAAATAAATAAAATATAATTGCACATTTGAACACAAATGGAAAACTGATTGGCCAACATTTGTGTATTTGATAGGAATCATCTTTATAAGTAACAACAATATTATCATTTATAATTTTAATATATCTATTATAAACTTTTTTGAATAATAATTAATATATTTTAATCAAAGCTTTCTCAATAATTTTTTATTGATTTTTGAATATTAATTGAACCATATAACTCTTTTACATTAGGCAATATTATACCAACATCCCCAATTCTTATTTGTTTAATAATATTAATAAATTGAAATGATAAAGAGACTATAAATGTTTTATAGCCCAATATATCCTACAATAATTTATATATTTTATAATATTATACAAAAATATATCTCCAAAATCAATTATCCAAAACAGAATATTGTGTTTATGTAACAATATTTTCAAACATTTTTGTACAAATCGCAGTAGATGAATACAATTTTAAATTTATAATTCTACTAAACGCTCTTTCCTATACAAATTTTAATACAATATTAATATATTTTGTCCTTTGAAAAAATTCCAAATTACAATCAATTATATAACAAAAACTCAACATCTGAATAATTGCAATGCTATTTTTTCAGGGTATTGTCTTTACAATATTAATCATGACTTACTGTTTATGTTTTCTTTCAATCAAATTATTTATTTCATTTTTAAATCTGTCTTTAATACAGCAACAGCACTGTACCAAATACTACTTTTAAAACTAAAAATTATTGATAAAATTAAATGATATATATGATTGATATGAAAAATAATATACATATATATAATTATTATTACAACAGGTTTATAATATTAAAAACAAAAAACAACAACAAAACAAGATTATATCTGGAAAAAACCCATATAATTGTACATATATATACACACATATAGTTATAATAATTATTGAAACAGCATAATTTTCTTCATATAATAAAAATAAAAAATACAATAAAAAAGTTACATACTAAGGTATATTAAAAACAAATCAAAGAAAGTTTTATTTTCACAGTGGTATCAATAAAAAGACTAAGTTCCAAGTACCTGCAAAAAATCCAGGAACACAATAGCATAGTCCCTACTATATATTATTGTCATGATTTTTGTATATATATTTCCATACTTCATTAAAAACATCATATTTCCCATGATGGTTAAAGTACATTCAGTAACATAAAAATATTTCTATTTCATAATATAATGAACAATTTTTATTTAATTGATATAACGTAAAAATAATACATAAAAAGAATACAAAAAAAAATGAAAGTAAAAAGTGATTTTTATTAATAAAGGAAATAGCTTGCTTAATAAGCAAGACATCAATATAAAAATTCACAAAGTATGAGGGAATTTCTAAAATATACCTATTTTATATTCACAATAGTTAATAATGTGTACGTTGTAGTAATTAAAAATGCTTCTTCAGTTTATATATTTAATATTTAAACCTTAAATGTTAGAGTGATATATAAATATATTGTAACCAGACCACCGTACAACCCTTTTATTACCTCAGTTGTAACTATTTCCTGATGAGCATGTTGTAGGAAGGAACCATCAATCAGCTTTCCCCAATACAGATGTCACCACCCTACAACAATATTTTCTGCTCATCAGAGGATGTAGCACCATAGAAACTGGAAACACCTAGAAATTTCTGTGTTTGGTTTCACAAACAGCACCACTAGAGTTCCATCTCACTACAA
This sequence comes from Epiperipatus broadwayi, assembly GCA_028023455.1. NCBI lineage: Eukaryota > Metazoa > Onychophora > Udeonychophora > Euonychophora > Peripatidae > Epiperipatus > Epiperipatus broadwayi. The sequence goes on along the minus strand of JAQFVV010012398.1, from coordinate 19,034,649 downwards.
CCTGACTTACCTAGGTCTAGTTATGCCAGACATAGCTCAGGAGGCATGAAATTCTCATGAACAAAAGCAATGAATAACTAACTAGTGATGCAAAAAATGGAACTGAACAACTAAAATTAATTTTAAGTAACAACAGTTTTATTAACAATGATATTGATAAGTCCTTCCAATAAAGTTCATCCTTCATTTCAAATGAAGGCTCATTTTAATTTATCTTGTGTGAGAAGAAGTCAAAGAGTCTTTTATCAAGTAGACATCTATCATTACTGCATGAATATTTTTAACTATTTGTTCCATATCTGTATATCCTTTTTAGGTAGGTAAATAGGTAAGATGAGCAATTCCAAATTTGGTAAGCTTCTATAATTCAGTCAAGTATAGATGTGTATTTATACACATAAGTCTCATTATATGCATGTAAGCATTTGTAATTCATATAGTACTTCATTATTTTTAAATTTATCACAGGTAGGTAAACAGGTAATATAACAGATTTGTGGACTATTCATAATCCAGTCAAGTATAAATGTGCATTTATATGCATAAGTTTCATTATTTTATTCATACACAATCAATATGAATGTAAGCATTTGTAATTCACATAGTACTTCATTATTTTTAAATTTATCACAGGTAGGTAAACAGGTAATATAAGCAATTCCGGGTTTGTGGACTATTCATAATCCAGTCGAGTATAAATATGCATTTATAACTTTTATTTAATTATTCTAATATATAGCATAAATATTTTTTATTTGGTCTGCCACAGATGTATATTTCTACACATAAGTTGATCAGCAGTTTCGTTTATAATATTAATTTAATTATTCTAGTATTTAGCATTAATATTTGTTATTTGGTCAGCCATAGATGTATATTTCTACCCCTAAGTTTATCGGCAGTTTCATTTATAATTTAGTTAATTATAGCTATATGTAATAGCTCAGTATTTCTAATTCTTCCAGGTATACTTATTTGTATATCGGCAATATAAGTAGTTATAAGTATTCATTTTTATTTTATTTTAATTCAGATGTACCTACATATAAAAAGTTAATCATTTATGATTTACCTTATTAAAAATGTCTTTTGATTATAGACATTTAAGACATTTATGTATTTATGATTTATTACCAATAAAACATATTTTCACATAGCTATAATTATTCATAATTTATTTTAAGAAAGACGTTTTTTTTATAAACACATATAAGTATTGAATATTTCATGAAATTGTTACCTTCAATTTATCCAGTTTGTTCCTTCACCTCAGGTTACTATTGCATTTCAAAAAAAGGTCAGTTTATTTGAGTTGAATGGCATTATTTACTTTCCATGATGTTCACTCAGGCAAGTCTTGGAGATTCATGGCTATGGACAAAGAGAGGAAGCTATTACGATTAGCCTTCCATCCTTATAATTTCCTTATTAATACTTTCTTTTTTTATCATTAGCAGTGTGGCTGTAAATATTATATTCCAAGGTGACTAAAACCAGTTGTCAAATAAACAGTTAAGCAACACTTAGATAAAAAATTTTAACTTTTTTAACTCTCACTTTTCTTACTTTTTAACTCCTTTTAAAATCTCCTCTGAACTTCAAACTCAACTATTTATACCCTGGTCTCTGGATTGATTCAGAAGCACTCCCACTATATCTGATTTATTACACAGCTTTCATTTAAGCCTGAGTGCTTTTCTCTTCTTAAGGATTGGACACTACTTTTATGGGACAGATAAGGGATCATGAGGATTAAGCCATGTTTTTCAATTTGATAGCTTTGCCTCAAGTGATTATTACACTTTGTATGATATCATTTCAAAAATTAAAAATGTAATATTTTAATAAATGCCAGCTTTAAATAAATACTTAGACATATTTATATCATAATTTAAAATTATAAAATCAATAATGAAGGTTTATCTTTTTTTTTTCAATTATAGAAAATAATGATTTTCTTTTAACTTTAAACTTTTTGCTTTATTTTTTTTTTAAATATAGGATCAACTTCTTTCATATACATCTGCCTATTTTTAGGTGTAAGGGTAAAATAAATCTTAGAATAAACATGTGAAACAGAGTTTCTGTTTCAATATATATATTGTACCCTTTTGACTAGGTCCAAATAGGTTTAATAAGTTAATTTTTGAAAAATTTTAAATTAAGGGAAAACTTAAATAGTATAACTGCTGTATAATATTGATAACATTTTTTTAAAACTTTGTTAAAATAAAGTTGAGAGTTGTAAATATGTAAAACACTATGTTAATATGCTAAAATTATAAAGTAAAGCTAAATATTATGATTATTGTATGGTTGGGAAAACTGGCCATAGTAAAATAATATACTAAAAGTTCTCTTAAACAAAGTGCTAAAAGCTAATTTTAAAATAATGATTTAAAATTAAATAAACTAATGTATTTTAAATAAAAATTAGATTTAATATTTATGTTATAAATTATTTATTAAAAGTATAATATTTTATGGTTAGACAAATGTATTTAATTTGTTATTGCTTAAATAATTTCAAATTTTATTATTCCAAATTGTATTATTATATTTTATTTTTTATAATATATTTTGTAATAAGATGTTTAAGATATTTCTGTTTTCAGACAGTAATTATAGAAATTGATACATATTGTCTGGTTTTAAGTCATGTGACCAAAATACTCATACTTTGTGCTTACAGGTTTCTAAAGAAAGTTTCAAAATTGCTTTAGAATTGTTTTAAAAAATTGAAACATTTGTGTATCATAAAAGTAAATGTTAGTGAAATTATTTAAATTGGTAGCTTTAAAATAAGTGTAGTTAGTAAAGTTAAATTTTAAAAATAGAAACATTAGTTTGACACATGGGAAAAATAGATACATTAAAAGTAAATATTGAATAAATTAATAAAGTATTATTTTTAAAATGTTATTTTAAAGTGTTTAATTTGTTTAAATAAGATTGTAAAATTAATTTAGAATTAAATTTTGTAATGGTATTTAATATGAGTCATAAATTTTATTTCTAAATTTTAATAACCTAAATTTAACAGATATGTAAATTAGATCATAAGTTGAAGATTGGATAACCAATTAAATTGTCAGTTCGATTTGGTATAAAAGTAGATGTTCTCATTTTTTTGCTTGCTTGCTTAATAACTTAATAACTCTCTTAATAACTTAATAACTTGTTGACTTATTATCAATATTAATATCATATATCAACATCAAAATATTACTTAGTTTACTTCTTAATATTATTATTTTTAAAGAAAAGTTTTTGAAGGATTAATAATTTACTAAGTTAGAGTAATAATGCATCCTTAAATTCTAAAAAATTCTCTACTAGTTATTTTATTGAAGCTTAAGCCAACTTCATGGTAAAAAATATGGATTTAATACCAAGGATAATGTATTCAAAAGAATTAATGATGAAAGTACAGCTAATAAAGAAAAGTATAATTTTAAATGTATTACAGAAAAATTTATATAATCATTTATTTTTAATACTTGGGATATTTTCAAGAGTGTTGAGCAAAAATATTTTTCAAAAAACTATCATTTTTATGCATTATATTTTAAAGATAAATAACTTTATTTGGAGAACAAAAAGTTATATGGAAAAAACTTTAAATTTTAATATTTTTGAAAAAGTTGAAAATTAATTTAAGATTAAACCTAGAATAAGAAGATACCATTTATGCTTACATTAGTAACTACATATATATTTTTTTCTTCAGAAAAAAAACAGTTGCAGGGAATATTTTTTAAAATATTGACTTAAAAAAAGTTTATTACAAATCTCTCTTGAAAAATGATTAAAAAGAAAAACTGATATTATTACAGATATAATTTTTTATGATAAAGTATTGTTGAAAAATACTGTAAATTATTTAATATCATAAAAACTGGTTTTAAACTTATTTGTCAGAACAAGAAATAAATGGATAATTAAAAGAATAAATATATTGTCCTGACTAAAGAAATAGAACTTTATAAATGACTTTATCTGAATTACTATGAAATGATATTTGAATGGAATATAAAAAATATGTATTTTCTGTAAAAAAAGGTGCATGGATTTATATTGCTGACATCGGTGCATCTGAACCCAGTAGGATCCAAATGAATGGGAAAAAATTCTGGAGACCAGTTATAAAATCTTTTCCAGTGATCACTTTATTAATTATTATCCTGGAAGCTACAGACAATGGACTGTAATTTATAGACTTTTATAAACATGATTAATAATTATTCTTTGAAATATTTTTGGATTTAAAAGTCGACTTCATTTTCATTTTTTATTATTATTTATGAGTTTACATGCCATGAGGAGGAGAGAAAGTTTTTGTTCTAAAGCTTTTGGACAGTAGCGTCATTAAGTAACAAGTGTCAGGGGAAGAACTTCTATGAAAATATTAGAAGGAAAAAAAAACTTTTTAATTTGAACTTTATGGAGAGAAGAGTTGGAGTTTTAGTAATTATAGTTTTTATTATCATTTTACATACTAATTGTAATAGTAAGTTTTATATATGTTAAGTAGGAAAAATTACATTTAAATATTTTATTTAATCTACCATAATTAATATTTTAAAGAATACTTTAATATTTTGTAGAGTTTTTCATAAACATTTTTAAGGTATGATAGTGATGCTGAATGAATGTTATTATTATTTAACGTTTTCTTATATGGAATATTGGTCCAGAAAATGTCTATTATTGTGACTGACAAGTGAAGTGTCACTTGGTAAATGTTATAAAATATATTAATTGTATATGATGTATATTTTATTATCATTTACTAGAATTGCTTGGAATATTTTTTATGATATTGCTTTGTCATATGAATGTATGAACATGTGTGCGTGCATTAATTGCACATAAAACTTTATTACTATTCTAGGGATATAAGCTATGATTTTTTATAAAGATATGCATACATTTTTCTTTTATATTACCAATATAATATAATTTATTGATATTCATAATTTTTATATGATTCTTTAATGAATGAATCCTTATTTTGGAAGTATTTTGAATACTGATTTTAATATCTTAAAACAAAATCATTTGTATTTTTATTGCTGAGTTTTTAAAAGTGAATAAATCTTTTCTTGTAGTAGTTTTGGATTGTTAAAGTCATATACAACTTTTATTCATTATTTGGAGTAATACTAGTAATTTTGCAATGTAGGTTATTAAATCTATTGTGAAGTTTTAATCGATAGTGACATTGGAAGTATTGTAAAGAAACCTTTGGATGCTTATATGTAGGCTCTACGGAGAGAATAGGAAAGTAACCTATATTGTTATCTTATTATTTTATGCAGGCACAGATAATATAGCCCTGAGTTTTGTATATATTTTCTGTGGACAGTGTTTTTATTGATATTATGTATTTTAAAATGTTCGAATGAGTGCTGTATAAATAGCCTGGACATTATTATTATATTTGAGATTAGACAGAGAAGTCATACCTCTTTGTTCACACTGTATCCATGTAGATTATCCCATATATTTTATACTATTGAGTCTTTATTCTAGTTAGTTCTTCATGCCTACACATCATATTGCTATCTTAATTTCAACAGTTATTGCATGTATAGCATTGTATTTTATGAAAGAAAATAATGAATAATTTTGAATTGTAGTATTGTTGTTATTTTGAAAGAAGATGAGATAGGTTTTTCTTGTTTTGGTTTATGTTAAGGTCAAATACAAATGAGACTGAATGTAAATGCTAACAGTGAATAATAAAGAATCAGATCTTTTTCATATTTTTATTAAATTATTTTTAAAAAAAAAAACATAAAAGAGATGATAATTAGTCACGAGATTTTTTGAATAATTTTGATATTTTGATTTTACATGTTAATGCATATTTTTGAGAAAAATAAAACATCCAAAATGAACAACATAAAATAGAATGAATGCTTATATTTTCTGAATATTATTTTACATTTTAAACATACATGAGACACATATATAAGGATTTTTTATTTAGAGAGTAGTACCAAGCAAAATATTTAAAAGAACACCAATAATATTATTTTATTAAAGCCAATTTTATTTATCGAATGAACTAAGATAAATATTTAAAATAACACTAGGACTATCATATTAGATAAGTTTAATGGATTTATTGTAAAAATATTTGAACAGATTTTAACGATGAATATTATTTAAGTACTTCATATTTTATATTTTTTGTGTACACTTACTAAAACTATATGTTTAGCTATGTTAATTAATAGATTTTTTTTATTATTATTATTATTAAACTATAAGAGTAATTTTAAATTTGTATTTTATTTTAAATAAAGCTGCCATAAAAGTATATCAGTCAGAGTAAAGGCTTATTTAAACTTGTTGATTTATTTTTTAATGAGGAAGTATATAACTTAATATTATTTTCATTAGTTTGATATTTGTTAGGTTTTATTAAACACGATTGTAAATAGTGTATATAGTTTGCTAAATGTATAGGATAATAAAATTTGTTATACTTGTTTTATAAAACTTTGGGTTATGTTGAATTATTTCCCATTACAAATACATAATTGACAGATACCAAAATAAACATATTTGCACAGTACAGATATAATTATTTACTTAAGAAATCACAATGATTCAGAATATAATATACTTGAGAAATTTCTTTTTGCATTAATATTATTATTATGGTCATAATTAATTGCACAATTTATTGCATAGAATTTCAACGCTGTTTATTGCCACATATTTTTCAGATTGCATCAAATTATACCACATATTCTATTTAAGATGCCACATGAAAACGAAAAGATTATATTATATTATTATTGGGAGTCATCATAATATTGAAACAGTAAGATTTGAATCCAAATCTTAGTTTCACCTTAGTTCTATCAATTTGTCACCTCTCACCTATTAGCACCATTTTACCTAAGTTCAAACCTCAGATATTGGACTGTGTGCAGGTATTATTATAAAATATATGTACATTTTCAGCAAAAAAAAAATCATATATACGCACACACTCTGGTATAAGAGATACGTTTTAAAATTATATCAAATTATTCAAATAATCAATAAATTAATAAATGCCAATAATATAAAATAAAATATGTTTACAGTTAAGTTTATTTTAACTTAATATCCAAAAGTTATTATTTTAAATAATATTTTATTAAGAAATTTAAAGCGTTATAAATCAATGTAAATAGAAATCCCCTTGGATTTTCTGTCAAAATTATAAGTTATAGTGGAAGGGGGAAAAGAAATAGAACTGAAAATTATTCCTGAAACGAGTCATTAAGTAATTTTGTTAAAAGCATTTTAAATAGGTCAAATGTAAACAAAAGAAAAAAGAAAATGTAAAATAAAAGTGGTCGGATTGAAATCACGATTTCACCATGTGCTTCTAATCTACCAAATCGAGGTAGAGAAAATTGTGGCCAGATTGAAGTTGCAATATCAACATGTGCCACTAAATCATCTGTTACCTGGTGGAATAATAATAGCGCTGACCTGAGAGACTGATTGGTTTTATGACACACTGTGTTGATGAATCCAAAAGGTAAGAAAGTAATAAAAGCTAAAGTTTCATATCATAGGGGAGTTAAATAAAAGAAGTGTTTATTTTGTATAACGTGACAATGTGCGAGGAGTAGAGGCCAGCGCTACAATCCTACAACCTATGGCTATGGAAATGCTAAACTTCCCATTCGATCTAAGTGAAATAAATCAAAGCTGGAATGCTGCCTACGGATTCATAATGTGAATGCTTATTGGAATAATAGAACTGTTGCTATTAATAAATGAACCCTGGATTCTACAAACAGAGTGTGCACCTTCGAATAATCTAAGGTAAACAATACCCAAGATTAAAGACTTTCTTTTAGGACTCTGTGTTTTAAATTTCCATTATATTATTTTTTTGTAAATTTGAAATCTTACCCTCACTTCATAAATCATAAATGAAATTCTGTTTAATGTATTATGTAAAATCTAATTAAGCCTATCCTTATCTTATCTGTTTACTTGGGTATCCATTTACTTACTATTGTTTTGTGTTATATTTCATGCCTACATGATTTCCGAGCTGATATTATATCATAAATAAACTCGTTAATAATCGCTGCTCATTGGCACACATTTCTATTTTGCAACATTCTTTTATAAACAGTCAGCTCTGGAGTTATAAGTTGATTACATTATATTTTATTATAAATGATATTGAAGCAAGATTATATAAATTTTAGTACAGCGTGTTGGCTATCTTGGCCATCATCCCTGCTGTGTTGAGTTTTGTATTGGATTGTAATATAATAATCTAATTAATCCGTAATATCACCACATTTTGGGCAAATTTTAATTTAGTTAAGTGGTGTGGGGGATTAGAAATGGATTCTCTATTTATAAAGCATAATAATTATTAATGATTACTTTAACTTGTGAGTTGTGCTAGAATGTACAGATGCTAATTATTTAAATCGTGGAAACAGAGTAGACGTATCCTTCTCCTAACTTTGCTCCCAGATAATAGGACATAAAGAAATGATCCCATGGGTGCTGAACTTGTCATGCAGTCAGAAATGGAAAGGCAAAGATCTCATGCCGATGACGCTTATGTGACTACTCTGAAGGGTTCAGTTCAATGTTTGACCGTTCTCTTGTCTCTGGAGTTTTCAAATGCTTTCACAATCATGAAGTCCATTATCCCTAAATACTCGGCATCATTTGTGCCTATCACAGATCATTATTTTGTAGCTATAGATATCTATGCTAAAGTCATTTCCACTCCTTGCACATTAAATGCCTTATTGATGAACCCAACTTAATAGATTCTTTCTCAACATATGTACGGTGGTTGCTGGGCTGGCAAATGCACACATTTTTGTCTTGCATAATAATCACACAAATTTCATATTTAGCTGTGAGGCATGGGATGTAATCATATACTGATACCCGAGTAATGTATAAAATTAAAATGTAGACTAAGATAAAAGCTATACAGAGTTGTATTTTATTCTTGTAAGTTAGCTTATGAATGTTATTAAATATTGTTTTGATTTCTATATATATCTGCTTGTCTGTTATTCTTAACATTATTACTCAAGGTATCTCATCTCAATCATGAGTAGGGCATCAAACCATAGTGTTAATGTAATACATTAAGGTCACTTGTTTTACCTGACCACTGGGCCTATAAAGATGTTTGTTATTGTTGTGGCAGGCCCATTGTCCTGTAGTTGTTTGTTGTGAAATCAGCTGTTTAGGTTCGAACATGGTATCACAGGCCCTGAACCCACCTGTTGTGCTGCTTTTTGAGCCTGGTGGTGGAATTCTGCAACAGGTTAACAAGGGATATGAGTTCTGACCATTATAATATAGAACAATGGATAAGAATAATAATTATTTATCAAAGATTATTATTATTATTTATTATTGTTGTTATTATTATTAGTTAGGTGTAGTTGAGAATGATACAAAATCCCTTATCATACTTGACTACAGGTGATTATAAATTGATTAGTTATTTTAAAGATCCTGAGATTATTATAATTGCATTGTTTTAATAATGAGATTAGAATTTATTTAATAGCATTATACTAAACTGATTGTTAGATTTCACATAGGTTAATTTGTAAAGGAAATAGTGCATTTAAACAGTGGAGAAAACAACTACTTCACACTTCCAAATCAAGATGATTCAGATTCACTTTGTAGTATTTGTAAAAATGGCAGACATTTTTGTGCACTCCAGAAAAACTAGAATTTATTCGTAAGGCTGTTTTTAGATCGCGCTCTGATAGCTGAGGAATTTAATTAGTGCATTGACGTAATGGCGATCGACAATTCCTAGAAGTATTTGCTAATTACAAATGCTTCTAGATAAGAGATGTTACCTTATTGGTCAGTGCACTAATTGAGATCGTTGCAATTGTCAGAGAGCGAATAGAAGACGGTGTAACATCTAGCAGGAATTAGAGGACAACTCCAGTAGAGAGCAGTCACGCAGTAGTGAGTAGCGAGCAGTATTGGAGAGACATCTGTTTAACATCAGCAAAGATATCTCGCGTCAGTGCTGGCGGTAAATGACTAGCACACCCAGTGAAAATGTAGTTCACGGGTGTAGCTGAAAGACACCACAGCAGAGAAGAGCATTAGTCGCAAGAAGAGCATTAGTTGCAAGAAGAGCATTAGTTGCAAGAAGAGCATTAGTTGCAAGAAGAGCATTAGTTGCAAGAAGAGCATTAGTTGCAAGAAGAGCATTAGTTGCAAGAAGAGCATTAGTTGAAAGAAGAGCATTAGTTGCAGAGAAGGGCATTAGTTGCAGAGAAGGGCATTAGTTGCAGAGCAGAGCATTAGTTGCAGAGTAGAAGCATTCATTGCAGAGCAAGGCATTCATTGGAGAGCTTCGTTAAGAAAGAACAGCGTGGGAATTGTATAACGTTATTTGCTGACCGCACAGTATGACTTGCAGTTATAACCTTGGCACAGTTGTAAGTGCGGATACTACACACTTATATAAATGGACATTTAGTTTAAAGATAAGATGGCTATCCTTATCTTTATAAAAGTCAGCATCTTGTGCCATCGTTTGGAAGATTCCTCTATCAGCAAAATATGCTTGATTATTGCGAATTTTAAAGTGCATTAAATACAGGTTAGTGCCTGTTCAGACTATTAAATTGATTGTTATTATTTTAAAGTCTTAAGAATGCTATGAATATTATTATTTGAAATAATGAGGGGGGATAGTATTCTAATACCATTGAGATTGTATCCTGTGGGATATTGGCTCAATGTAAATCTTTACTGCTTGTACTCCACTTTATTGTCTCATGATTATTAATATTTTATTTATTTATTTTTTTATAAACCAAACCATTTCTTATTTATTAATCAGTTAGAGCTAGTTAAATAGTAGATATTAACATAGGATATCTGTATTATTGATCATATGCATTCTAGCCAAGCATAATCATTTTATCTGGGCTAGTCGTATTTTCCTATTATTATATTTTTAATTAGTGAGCATACAATATATATAATATTAATAAATGGTATGAGATTAATTTATTAAAAATAGCTTTGGAAAAACATTTAATGAGATATTTTATTTTTCATATTTTCTTGGTTGTATTTTTTAATGAGAATAAAATATACTTATTTTCTATTTTATTTTTCTAATTTTTACAAATTGAATTAAAACATAAATTTAATAAACAAAATAGATCAGAAAATAAAAGATTAATTTTGCAAATAAGTTAAAAAATGTTTTAGCAAAAAAAAATATTCTGTGAAAAAAATATTTCTATATAAAACATATTTAATTAAAATAAGAATTCAAATAATGAAAATTCTTTTTAAAATATTAAAATTCAATGTGCATTTACTTATAATTATTAAAAATAAAATAAAAACATTATTGATGAGAGACATTTTCTACTTTGTTTCCTGTTTGATGTCAATAAATTTTGTTTATTAATTTCCTATTAAAAAGCTAATAAATAAAATTTACATATAAATATCACATACTTATTTGAAAACAAATAGTCAATAATTTTATAAAAATAGTAATAAAAAGATAAACATTACTTATATTTTTAATTTTATGATATAAACAAAGGTTAGGGCTTTACAAATATTATAGTGTACACCTGGGTCTCTTTTTACGTGGACTTATTTAACATGATTTTGAAGTTACACGATTCCATGTTTCACCGGAAGTCAAACTCCGAAAATGTGCTACTACTTTAAATAATAAATTTTGCGTATATTGAAAGTAATAGCACATTATTGGAATTCGACTTTCATCTTAGTAATTTCAATATTTTCAATGCTTTATAATAGTAAGATTTTATGCAATAATGAAATTAAAATCATGATTTCCACATTTTATGTAAACACACATTAAATTTTACAAGATTATAATGTAAATTTGTTCAAACATTGTGCATGTTAATTTTGCATTTTAAATCGCATTCTGTTTTTACTTTTTAAAAAAGAAAGTAATCAATTATTAATCATTTAGTGTCCACAAGTTTATTTTTAATCAGTAATAGCAGTGAGCACAATTAAAATTGAAAATTAAAAAATTAAAGACAAAATAAGAATTTAATTTTTAGTTGTTAGATTAATTACTAATTACGTTGTCACCAGAAAACTATTAACAACATGAGAGTGACATTGGTGCTAGTTGTATTTTCTCATGTAAAGAATCTGATTTTTTTATGAGTTTGCAAACGAACTTGTTTATCAGCAAATCACGATAATAATTAAAATGTGTATAAAAAAATGTAAATTACTGTAAATTATGCATAAAAATATATTGTTTTGAATAAAATTAAATATTATAGTTAAAAAAAGTTTGTCTAGTATCAATTTTTTTCAAATTTGAAATTTTTTATTAGTCATATTTTATTTCCTATTTTTTTTTGCACAAATTTTAAAGTAATTTTATGTTGGTGCTTTGCTTTTATGCAATTTTTGAAAAATCTCAGTCCATATCCCCCCCTTTTTCAAGGTAAGTTACGTCTACTTTTGCACGATTTCGTTTGCGTGTGTTTTCTGAGGAACCTATCTATCATGTAAAACGAGACCCAGGTGTACTTTTGTGTTTGTACATCATGGACTGTCTCTAATTGTCTCAAAACCCTTTCTAATGTTTCAGTCATTCCTGATATATAGACAGTTTGTAAAAATTAAAATTTTTATAATTAAACATTAAAAATACATTCCTACCATTAAAAGACTATATTGATTGAAGCAACAACAAATGGCTACCATGTAAATCAAATGAAAGTTTAATTATAATAAATGTGAAGATTGTATACTCTTTTGTATTATAAATTTTAAACTTGAAAATCCAGAAAGATGCTGAGAAATTAACAATATAAAAGAAACAGATTAATACTTTCACACTATATCTATATCAGCTTCAAGTTTTGTCAAAAACTATAATATATCTCATGAAATTAGTGCATAAGTAAAACATATGCTATATAAAACTAATGGTCTTGTTTATTTTTTATAATGAGGCAGTCATTAGCATTCTAGATACAGAAAAGTTTTATCTTTACACTAAAAAATAGTATAAATTCTTTATATTTATCACTGTTAATCACAGTGAATTTACTAATCTATAATTTGGCTTTTAAATTAATTGCTAGGGTCCAATAAAATTTAGAATGAAATTAAGATTCTCTCAACTTTACAATGTAAATGCTTAATATTGTATGATTAGTTTAAACATAATTTAAAATTGCAGTCATGTGTAAAATATCTTCACACTTTAAAAACAAAATTAATTAAATTCTAAAGAATTCTAACTTACCTTTATAAACCTTGGTTGTAAATAAAAATATGGACTTGAAAGATGACTAATCTGCTTATTTTATGTTTAGATATTCTGAACTTTAATTTTTTACTAAGAATATATATATATGAGAGGAAACCACTCTTTCAGACATGCACTATTGGTATTAATTATATATCAAACCGTAAATATTGTGCTGGTCAAAACATATTTATCCATCTAACATGAGCTGGAACTCACAAAATGTACTTCAAACCCAGTCAAGCCTGAGATTTAGGTCAGGGACCAGCCTGGATTCAAACCCACTCTCTAAGACCCAGATCTAACATCTAACACCTAATGAATAACATAATAGTGATGGCACATGATAATTAATTTTAATACAGCCACTAGCAAAGCGGAGAAGACAATGAGACATCTGTTAACTATGACTAAACTAAAATATATATAAGCATGGCTGTACATTTGCAAGTGGAGAAAAGAGGAATTTGAATTACTCAGACAAATTGGATAATAAAAATTAGTTTAATATAATGACAAATTGTTTACATACATTTATAAATTAATGGCCTACATTAGTATGTGCGTGAATGAGCAAGCGGTCTACCAAACGGTATATAATTACATAATGTCATTCACACTATTATTTCTCATATGCTCTTTTATTAGCTAAATAATATATCATAAATAAACACACATCTTTGGTGGGTCCAATATTAAGATGCCAATTGATTATTAGAAAGGATTTACATAAAATTGCTATTAATGCTTTTATATATGGTTCTGAAACATGATGACTAACATTATTTCGAGGAGCATTCCAAGATTCATTACAGATATAATACAAACTATTTTCACACCATTACACACGTGAAAAATACTTAATGAAACTTCTTTTAATTAGCGCTGGTAAGAAGAACGCTTTATTTTCCACAAGGCATATAGATACTCTTAAATACAGAAATAAGTTACAATGGTGGGATTGTATAAGACTGCAATAAATTTAATTAATAATACTAGAAGTAGTTGGCATTTATATATATTTTAAGCAGAGTGCAATTTTAATTTTAGAGCATTAAAACTGGGTCATGAAGCAAAAGAAATAATACGAAGAAGTTTGCAGTGCTGACATAATAACCAAGAAATAACTGAAAAAGTCATGCTTCTGAATGAAAGATGAAGTCTAAGACCCGCTTTCTTGGGTAATGCTAAGAGAAAAATAGATAGGCATGCCATGGATGTCACAGACATGCAGGCCCTTTGTACGAAAATAGTAGATAGGCATAGCATGTGCCAGACTTAGGGAATCACCGCCAGAGGCCCTTTTATACAAAATAAATGGTCCTGGGAAGGTTAACTATTCTCAGGACAAGGCTTGAGAAGAAATCTATGGGTTCGAACTTGTCGCAACCCCCAGATTAATAAGCACATACATATAAACACAAAGATAAGGCTGAATGTCAGTAACGCAGTACAGATAAATGTCACTAATAACATTGACTAAGATTTACTGCTTTAAAAATAAATGATCCTTGTTTGAATACCATAATTTAGACAAATAATACGCTATGCAGTTATATATATATATATATGGAGAGACAAGATTTTACTTAACTAAAATAGTAAAATATACATTAAAATGTACCCCCTTCCCCGTCTTCTATTTAAAATGATTCAATGCCACCTTCATGTATTTCATAACAACTGAGAATATTCAAGCATATATTTTAAGAGTATGGAAAAATGAAAGAAAATAAGCAGTTATAGAAACTAATAATAGGTCACCTTTTCAGAATTAAAAAAAAACATTTTAAAAGATTTCACAGTGTTAATTAGCCTAAATTCTGGATTCACCCTGGGTAGAAAATCCAGAGTTAAACAAATATATTTTTATACTAAAGCATAAACAAAATGTTGACGTAAAAACAATCTGGCAAGTGTATTAATTAATAACACATTATATTTTAAGGTGACATTAATAACCTTGATTCATGAAGGTTTACTTAAAAGGAAAGAAAAGATTTTAGAAATTCAACTCATCTGATTATTTGAGATTGGCATATTAATAATAAAAGTATACATATAAAATCAAGTAATAAATAAATGACTGCACCAAAATTAAAGAAAATTAGAGCGTATGAGAGAGAATAGAGTTTATAGAAATTATTTGAGAGCAATTTACATATTAGAAAAGTTAAAAAATTAAATTATACATTAGGAGAAATTGATAGTACAGTTTGAGACTAGTTAGGCAAGCTAGATTTAGTTTCAGTGGTGGCAGTTTGAAATAATTTACCTTGCATCATTTTAAGAGTCCATAATAAAAAATCCAGCTCATGCATGGCAGTTCTTATGTGACAGCAAGCATTTATTCAGCATTCTAAAGTTCTCCATCGGGCTTTTACTTCATTTCACGGGAGCATATGACACGGTGGTGGCAGATAACCCTCATGGGTCAGAAAGATGATGAGCTTTCTATGCTTACATTTCAAACCATCTTGGATTATGTTCATGGCAGCTTTTTCAATAGTAGCTAATCTATCTGTTGGTGATTGAAAATTCATCCATTTTATACTCCTCCCAGGTATTTGAAGAATGCTTTCAATTACTTAGTTTTAGCTTAAAATCTAATCTTTAATCTAACAGAAATTTTTGAAAGATGCAACTGTTAGATAACATTCCAAAAATATATTCAAATATATTTCCAGATTAGAAATAGATTTGAAAAAAATGTTTATAACAAAAGAAAATCTTTAATCTTAATCCCCATTTTATTTTAAGTAAAAACATTAATTAAAAATATTTTCCCCAGATTAAAACAATAGTGTTTCCAACCCGTTAATTATTTTTGGACTATTAACTTGCATCTTCCATCTTGGATTTTATAAAATATACATTTTAATAGGGAAAAAAAGTACTTTAAAAAGAAAAAGTTTAAAAATGATGTATAATAAAATATTTCCAAAAAAAAAAAAAATATCAATATTTTGTTAGTATTTTGCTCCTATATATATATATATATTTGAGCCGCACCTATGTACTTTAATAAAAAAGAACTAATAATTAATAAAAAGAATTAATAATAATTTTAAAAAATGTTATTGAAATGTTAAAATTTTATAACTTAGGCGCACATCTCAAATATATACATAAAATATATATACACAACAAAAGAAGCAGGATAGGATATAGGGTTTGAATACAGGTTAATAGATGGAACTACGAAGCACAATCTTAAGCTAAGATTGACTGCTTCAATATTAATAATTAATGAGTTATCATATGAAATCACATACCACACCTCTCATACTTAAATAAACTAAAAGAATATAAGCAATTTGTTTTCAAGGCAGCATTACAATTATATAGTAAATGAGAACCATTTTCTAATTGTAGTATAGCCTTTATTAATGGATAGTTTTATATTTTATTGATACATATATAACTTCTTAGCACAAATTTGAAACTATTATACATAGTGTAATAACCGCATATGTATGTGTGTTTATTTAAATATTTCCCAAATAAAAATGACTGTTTATAATTATTTGATGGAAAATACTGTATATATGTTTGAAAAACAATCGTAATTAAACTTATAAATGCCTAAATAGCTGTTGGTCTGCACTACTTTTTGTTGTGTTGTTTGAGTTTAAAAATTTTCTTTCCACGTACATGATAATTAATCATAACATAAAATAGCTTTATAAAAAATTAAAGTATAATTAATGTTTCAATGGGATAGCAACATACTTTTTCAGAGCTCTCTTAAACTATATAAATTGCTTATAGTTTAAGAAATAGAAAATTTTAAACTATATTTTAATTTTTTCTGCAAAACCATTTTATTTGAATATTATCATGCAATTATTTCAGTCAAAATCAAATAACACAGTGAAGATATTTTTTCACAGACATTTGCTAAATCCAACTAAAGTAGTTTTAAATTCTATTCAAATAATTTTTTTATTAAATAGTTGCAAACAGATACATTTATGTACATTCAATGGGGTATTATTTTTATATTCTATTTTTTTTGTTTCTGTTATTAAAAATGCTAACTTTTTTATGTTTTATATAGTTTTTATTATTAAATTTCTTAGGTTTTAATTATATATAGTCCATAAATAAACAAACAAATTAAAATGGTGAAAATATCAAAATCAGATTTTCATTATCTCCCATAAAGATTATCACTCACATCCACATTCCCTATACATTAATTACTGAAAACTAAGAATGTCATAATATATAGAAACTGAACTGGTTTCAGATATATATGACTATGCAAGCAAGCTGGCTAAGATTGAAAACATTTGTTGTTTTTTTTAAATTTTGGGATGATAGCTTGATAGTATAACAGATAGTTAAATGATAGATGCCAGAAGAAAGGTACATTAGATCCTAAAAATCCAGATGCACTGGTCCAAGATTCAAAGCTACTTATTGATGAAAACCATAATCTTGGAACTTTTCTAGAAATATTGAATAGGTCATCACAGGACAGAGATTTAACAGGCACTATCATTTGGCATCTATTATTACTTATTAAGGCTTACATTAAGTGGCATAGAGATGATGCAAAATTATTCTGTTGAAACAGCAAAATTTAAGCTAAAATCATATGATGGAGTCTGATGATATTTTATTAGTTTATTGCTATTCTTTTATATAATTTTACCACTTTTTTTCTTTTTCAAGTTATATATATTTTTATTTCTATCTTATTTTTAATGATAAATTAAAACAAAAATTATTTACTAATTTCATTTAAAATGTTTTTGATGTTAAATTTTCCAAACTTTTTTTAAAAACATGCTCAATTGCCATCTTTTGTATTAAACCCATGGTGAGATTTTGGAGGACTTTCTTTGACAATTTATAGTATTTCATGAATCTAATTTTTTTATTTAAACTAATATGCATCTTTATCTCTGTTATTATTAAGGCAAGAATTGCATTTATCTATATAAAGTGATTCATTCTTGGTAATTTTTACAAATTTAATCATTTTTATTGCATAATTTTGATATAAATTATCGATTTTTGTCATTTAAATATTGTATTTACTGCATAGGTAGTTATTTCTTACTTTTCATAACAGACATTCCATTTTATTTCATATATACCTCCTATATTTTCTCCATCTGTATCTTTATTTAAATTTAATGAACTATGTTAGATTTTCTTTTATATAAACATTAGAATTTTATATCGTGATTATATTTTATTTCATTTTTTGATGATTGTTTTCATTGTTTTATATATTTATTTTTAAAGGAATGTATACATTATTTTTTCATTTTTTATTGCTCCTATTATTTTACTTATTTTTGTTTTTTATTTTATTGAGATATTTTTATTGCATATTTTTCTACACTGGATTATAGATGAAGATTAATTGGCTTCTTTTAATAAAATTGATTTCATTTTTTAAATAATTGCTAGAAATAGAAGAAAACAATTATATCAACATTATGGATATAAATATTCATAAAAATATATTTGATAACAAAATAAATACTGTATATACTTTTTCTAAATATTTAACAAATTAGACATCAGATATTGATAATATCTATGAAAACATCAACAACAAAAAAAACTTAATAAAACAAAAAAAATAAACAGAGCTATAAATTTATATTCCAACAATCAATTATTAATATATATATATAAGGAAATCACTTACAAAAACATACAAATAAAAATATTTAATAAAATAAAACACAACAATAAAAAAAAGTAAGAATGTATACATTCGTTTAAAAGTAAAAAAAAAAACTTACAGATAAAACAATGAATGAAATCATCAAAAAATAAAATAAAAAATGCAAATAAGATATAATTTTTTTAATTTTTATAGTATTTTTTTTATTTAAATAAAAGTATAGATTGTATGAAATAAATTGAGACAACTATGAAAGCAAGAAATAATAACTATATAAGAAATACAAAAAATAAATTATAAACCAAATTACAACAACATTTAAAAGATAAAAAAATCAATAATTCATAAATATAAACAAGAATACAATTTGTAAAAATTACATAAAAAGAGGTATTAAACTACTATTACTACATATAAATATAATTCTTGTCTTAATGTTGATAGAAAAAAAAAGTTTTATACTTTTAAATAACACAAAAAATATGAAAAGTAATAATAGTCTATAAATTGTCAAAAGTGGATAGTGCTTTAAAAATATCAATATAAATTTAACAAAAAAAGATAGCAATTTAGCATGTTTTGAAAATTTATCAATAAAAAAGTTTAAACAAGGCCAATAATTAATTTTTGTTTTAATTAGTCATTAAAAGTAATTTAGAAAATAATAATTTTACAACTTTAAAAAGATATGTTTAAAAAAAAAGTGTAAAATTATTAATAAGAATAGTAATAGAAAAATGATGTTTATAATACATAGGAGATGTAAATGGGTGTGATAGTGTTTGTGGGAAGTAATGAAAATCTGATTTTAATGTTCTCACTGCCTTGAGTTACTTGTTTATAGTCTATATATAATTAAAATGTTAAAGATGATATATAAAGAGATCAAAATGTAGGAAATTTTATAATAACTACATAAAACATCAA
Source organism: Epiperipatus broadwayi (assembly GCA_028023455.1). Lineage (NCBI taxonomy): Eukaryota > Metazoa > Onychophora > Udeonychophora > Euonychophora > Peripatidae > Epiperipatus > Epiperipatus broadwayi. The sequence goes on along the minus strand of JAQFVV010012398.1, from coordinate 19,014,754 downwards.
AAAAGTTTATATTTTTGATAATAAAAGTATAAAAATATAAGTATGAAAATAATACTATGTAAAGAATAGCAATGAAATATGATCAAATCACTAATTTGTAACAAATATCAGAAAATAGAAGTTTATTGAAAGAATATGTGCGTGTGAATTGAAATAATTGTTATATGACATTTTTATTAGAAGTAAATTATAAATGAGTATGGCCCATTCTAACTCTAAAAAAAAGACAGAAAAAAAAAGAAGAGATAGTATTGAGATATTGTATCCTTTCAAAATATCTTTGAAAAAATCTTTAAAACATTCGCACAGTTGAGTACTCCACTAAAACCATGCTCAAGGTCACCATAAGAAACTTTTATAGAGATCTGTTACTTGGTAAACTCACGTCAATAAAAATGTGATTCTGTAATTATGGATTCAATATGATTACATCCAACAAGCTGTAGAACATATTGATTGGTTATATGATATTGTCATCATCTTTTTAAAATATTAGAGAGCATCTTTAAATGAAACTTTTCAATGTTTTGATGCTGCCTTAACAGGAAATCCACATCTTCTTTGCCATATAATATATTTTCCATTTCCAGAATAATAATCCTTTATTGCCCTTAAGATCTAATTCCATCTAAAAAAAATTAAAATATGTAAGATGATAACAATTTATATTAAAAGTTGCTGAAGATTTTTTTTATTACTAATTAATACTTACATTTTTTGAATACTATTTATAAAAAGATTTTTTTATGCTGCATTCAAAATATTGGGAACACTTCATGTAATATTCTTTAAATTGGAAAGAATATTCATTATACAAAGAATTGTTTATTTAGAAATATTTAATAAATTGAGAAAAATATTTTTACTTTTATTTGATTCAATTTGGAAATTCCATTCAGAAACATATTTCACATCTTGATACTTATTACAAGAAGCTTAACATTAACAATTTCTAAACTTATTACCAAAAAGAAGACAGGAAGAATTGGAGATAGTAGACATCCCTCTTTAATATTAGTTTTTATTGTAGATTACACTCTTGCAACAATACTCTCTTTTATAGTATTAAATAGTTACAAAATAATTTTCAGTGGATAAACAGCTATTTCCAAAAATTCTACTGATTTCCTTGATTAAATGAGTTAAATACTTTGAGAACAGCATATATATATATATTTGACATGATACTTTATTATTACTTAGTAAAAAACCTATTGCCATTATATATTATACATAATGTTAATTATAATTCATGAGTATAGTATGAAACATTAATTTAACAATATATAGCAAGAATATTCTGTTCTGGGTTCATTTATTTAACATAAAATCATTTTCATAAGTAAAATAATATTTGAGCATAAAGTCGACTGGGTCACAACAATTCTATTCAATTAGCCAAAATAAGATTTTTTTTAATTTTTCTAAATTGGAATTTATTCAGAATGCTTCAGCTTTTAAATATATCCTCTATTCACTCTACTCAACACTTTGTAATCTGTCATTCACATTATTTGGAATTCCAACAAATTATCATATGATTTTTTTTTTCAGTCAGTCAAAACTGAACTACAAAATGATTTGGAATTCCTATCTACAATACATGCATGTATTAGTGGTTGTAACTAAGAATGGAGACCATCATTTTCTAACTATAATCCTAGATAAATTAAATTAATACAGAACAAAATATACATATGTATATGTCTAAAGCAATTTTTCACTGTAAATGGGGATTTTATCAAAGTTGAACATCTGAAGCTCTAACAAATAATTTACTTCTTACATTGAACATTGAAATATAGACTACAATTTGACATGGTTATTAGGTTTTCACCATCATTTTTTATATAAGTAATTAAATATTACTTTATATCAAACAATGCACACATATTTAGTTTTCCATTTTTTACATACAAGTGTGGCATCTATTTTGTTCAGCATTTCCTGATATCCATTTTACTGAAGATAAATATCTGCAGATGATATTTTAGGAAAAGAATGATTAGTGTCTGCTTTTATATTTGAAAGTAATATGCTTTGTAGTAGTCACTGTCAGAAATATTTTGGTAGACTAGAAAAATAAATAGGTGGACATGAATTGAGTAGAATTATTAAAAATAGCAATGATGTTTTCAAAGTGAAATGAGGTGATTTTTTTAATGAGAGATATTAAAAGTAAAATGTTTGGAATGTTATAATGTACGCAAGAAAACAGAATAATTTATGTAGTGTTCAAATGGATAATGAAGGAAATGATAACAAATACATTAGGTAAAAAATATTTTATAATATGCGAAATTAATGGATGATTTATTTTCTTGTATTTATATAAAAAATGGAGACAGATAAATTAGTTATAGAGAAAAATTAGAATTATAGAAAACTAATATAAATAAAAAATAATTTGGAATTGTGTAAAAATAAAAATTATATTAAATAAAAGCTGTCTGTAATAATTTATTATCATTTGTTACAATGATAGGAGATTTACATGCCAGAGAAAGAAGGCAAAAATCAAAAATGGAATAAGAATTTGGGTTATAAATGTAATTTATGTGGAGATGAGAGCAAAAATAGTAAACATTTATATTTGAAGTATAATATATTGGAAAAAAGGAATGAAACAGATTGAGATTTTATGATCTTAATTTTTTGTCCAGGTCATTATAACAAATTGAAGAATATGAAGATTAGAATCATGGAACTAATGAAATAGCTTTTATTAAAATGAGATGAGGGGGAAATAAACCAGAATTAAAAAATACTTAAATAAAAAAAAATAAAAAGTAGATGTGTTTGTTGTGGTATATAAAAGTTTTATGGCTGATCACATTGATTTTGTTTAAGAGAAGCCATTTTATATCACATCACATTCAAAACTTACAAGCTGATAGACATACAATTTTTAACTGTTTTTATAAAGTTATTATTGTCAGACATTTATATCAGTGTTAGTGTAAGAAGTTAGCTTAATATAATACAAGCTTGCTAAAAAACAAATATTCCAGAGTTACCCATAAAGATTGTATGGGGATTGTGTATGAAGTACACTCACTACTGATAAAACGATTAAAATAACTAGTTGCCATTTATAAAAAGAAAACTCTAAATATAATAATAAAAAAAAAAACCAATTATTTATTGTTAATAAAAAAAAATTATATAATGATAATAACATTGATAATTATGAATTTCAATTAAAATATAGAAACATTTACATACACATATATAAGAAGTGACTGCACCTTTCACTGAATTATGTAAATGTCAATCAACTATGAAAAGATAGAATAATACCAATTTACTATAGAGTAATTTTCACTACAGAAATAATTTTCATTATTGGATAATCTCTAGTCTAATGAATACCTAATAATAATTATTAGTGTATCAACCTACCCTTTAGCTTTTTTGATATTTAAGCTTTATTTATTGACATAGTTTTAAAGCAAAGACTGAAATTTGACTATTATTTTAATTTATGTTCAGAATAAATTACCTGAATTCACTATTCAACAAATTGAGAGGATCAAGGCAGAGATAAAGAATAAATTTATATCATTCTATCTTTTCACTGATGATTGATATTTAATAGCTCAGTGGGAGGTGTCATTACTTCTGTTTCAATTACATGCCATCAAGCCATGAATATTTATTGTTACATTTATCAAAACTGATGTTGCATTTGATATTTGGAGGTTGTTAAAACTAAGGGATTGTACTGTTTCTTTGAATAGTTAAACAATTATTTCTGTAATTAAAATAAGAGATAGATAATGTCAATGAATTAAGCTATTATACCAACAAATCTAAAGAATAGATTGATATCATTCTATTTTTGTATTGTTGATTGATGTTTACTTAACTCAGAAGGCTGTGCAATTCTATTTCAGTTATATACAGTTAAGTTATGAATATTTATACATATAACTATAAATCTGTATTAAATTTCATTTCCATTAATTATTTATAATTCATAATTTTGTGGCAGGTAGATTTATTTATATATTTAAAATAGTTAATTAGATTATTATATATATATGTAATATAAATGAAATGATAATTAAATTGTAATAATTTCATGTATTAATTTACATTATTTTTGCAAAGAGTATTTTCAGTGCAGAACACCACTTTCAAAAAACAAATGTTAGATATATAATATATTAAACTATTAAATGCTATACAGGAAAATATATAGTCAAATTACACTCAGAGCCAAAAAAGATCATACAATGTGATGCACGTTTTTGGAGCATAAAAAGAGTGTGAAATTCTATATTTCATGATAATAATGCCACAATGCTAATTTAGTGAATTAGGGGAGCATCATTTCTAGGAAATGATCATCGCTGGTAACACTTCCCATATTGCTGATAAATTGATACTATATAATCAAAATTTTACAGTCTTTGCTAATTTCTTTTTAAATTGTTCTTTGGAGATAGTATTTTAGCAAAACAATGTATGCTTACAAACTATCAATATTTCATAATAGAATGAAAATAAATCCACATGTTTCCTTGTTCAGCTCATTCTATGAATATGTTTACTGTTAAGGATGAAGGAAATATTAATGAATGACATTTTCAAAACAATTCTTGTAAGCTACAAGATTAAAGAATCAGATTATCAGTCAGCAATTGCATAAATCAAAAATATTAACTCATTACTATTTCATGCCATGATATGAATTCTGGACATAGCACATGTATAAAGATATATTTATTTGAAAACATATGATAATTAGTCATAAAATAATAACTATGTTTATTGCTTAGGAGGTCATATGATATTTCAGCATCAAAATAAAGTGTTAAGTACAATAGTTCCATGTACTTGATTAAACTTATTTGTTTTTAGCTTTTGAGTTTACCATCCAAATACTGCTATAAAATGCAAAGAGAAAATTAATCTTTATTTTATTTTCATAATTTCTTTTAGGTGATCTTTGTAAGACTAGCTCTTAAAAAAAAATGATAATATAAAAATCATTATTAATCTAGTCAGGCTTATATATTTTATATAGATAACTTTAGTTTGGTTTCTCAATTTTAATGCATTTTAAATTTTAAGTGACTATATTGAACTATATGCAAACAAGACACATATCAGAGAATTAAATAATCAAAGGATACTAAAAGGTAATACAAAATCAACCTCAGACTAATTTCTGGCTATTAGACTTTATCTAGCAGACAGCTTTGTATAAATCTTTAGCTTCTCAATGATCAAAATCTGTATACAAAGGTTAGTCTAGAATTTGATTAATATTATTTTTTACTACCTTTCAATTATTCTGGCTTTATAATTCCTGATTTTGGAGAGAGTGAATAGAGTAGATCATTCCTGTTGATCAAATGTAAGCTGCAAGAATCATATTATACTTCATTTATTATATTACTTAAATAATATAAGTACCGAAAAAGATGACCACTTTACATAAATATAAATCAATGTATCTTGTAGAAAAAAATATTAGCTAAAAATGGATCTGTTTATCTACTGACAATTCAAAATTTATTTTTACTTTGAAGTAACAACAAAAGTCATCAGGGATTTAAAAAGATTAATATTATGTGATGACTGCTTTTAACATTTTAGGCAAAAAAGTAATTATCTATGCTCTTCTAGAACTGTAAAAATTTCAAATATGTTTAAACTCATAACATGAATTGACAGAATCTATGCATTTGCAGATAGAATCTGCAATGATTATTTCATATGTATTTAAGTATTAAGTCCACTTTTTACACCTCTTAAGTATTCAAAACAAATATTATATTTGCATTAATAGAAAAATAAATGTAAATGCCCTTAATGGTAAATAGTAAAACAGACTTTAAATAGTTAGCTTGATGTAGGACAAAAAAGGTCATATTCAAATTTCCATTTGTTGACTGATGAAGATTTGAGGTTTTCCATTTTTGTTTTTAATGAATATCTAACTAAAATATCTAGATACTCGTTTGCAAACCAATACTGAATGGTTAATTGTACAAATTAAAAACTAATTACTTTAAAGAAAAATGTCAAGCCAAGCACAGATTTTGAAGTCAAACCAGAAGTATGCATATGGATCCATTATTATTGTATCATGAGCCCTTTTGCTCTTAATATATATTCTTATGTATATATAGTAATTAAATATTCATGTATTTTATTATTTGCATGTATAATATATACATGCATTTTTTAAATGTTTGGAATCACTTTTGAATAGAATCACACATTTCTAATTTGAATATTTTATGTTACTGATAATAGCTGTATATTGAGTGAGGTTGAAGTTTTATCTAAATCACTATCCAATTACAGATTAATATATATGTATATCGAAGTAATTGTCAGTATCTTTCTTTTATATTGATGTAAATTTATATACTTCTTTACGTTTTGATTAGCTGTTTTAATTACATATGTCTATGTATATGTTCTTCATTATTACTTATATCTAAAAGGAAGTTTCATTGGATATAATATGTATATACACAAAAATTTTTAAATCTCATTATATTAATTCTTATTTACTATAATAAGTGAGATCTCAATAGTTAATTTTGATCTATTGTCAAACAATAAGGATGTGAACAAAAGAAGACACCTGTCAAACAACTCATCAAATTTTATTTAAACTGATATTAATGATTGATTGCTAAGGCTAGTCATATATAAGGCTGAAGGTTGCATATTTGGGTCAAGGGTTATAAATTTATAATATCGTGAGATGAAACATCTGCACCACATGCTGCTTTCATAATACTAATGAATATTACAATATCTTGATTTTTCATACATTTGTAAGGTTTTAATATAAATAAATAAAAATTAAGCTTAAAATTAAAAATAATAATTTCAAACAATTATAGTTACTTATTAAGCTTAAAGTTGAAAACTAATTTACTAATTTAACAAATAAAAAAAAATCTACAGACTCTATATCCATAAAACAATAAACCACTTCCCCTAAAGGCGAAGGCATTATCATATTATAATTTTTTTGTAATTATAAAAAATTTGAACACAGACTTTTAAGCTCCCTTCAGCTATCCACTCTATCTAATACTACCGATACACATGATCACATACATGTGAAAAAGATAAATGATCACCAAATATACATATTTCATTCTGAACCAGCACTCATCAGTTGGTGCAGATCATTTCCCACACACACACTCATATAAAATCAGTGCTCAGTTTACATTAAGATAGTAAATAAACTGAGCACTGATTATATATATATGGGAGCTGATGATCTGTACCACTGATGAGTGCTGGTTCAACACGAAATATGTATATTAGTGATTATTTATCTTTTTCACCTGTGTGTGGTCAAGTGTATTGGTATATGATATAGAGTGGATAGCTTAAGGAAGCTTGAAAGTCTGTGTTCAAATATCCTATAATTACAATTAAACTCCAGGCATGCCGGTATTACAAATTTTTTTGTTACTACAGGCAGTATAACAACATTTACATGAATATCCTGGAATAACCAGTCTTTTATTCTTTAACCATTGATAGCTAAATGTTCATTTACTGACCAATTTTGAGATAGTCATTGTGTTAACTAGGAGTTAGTTTCCTAAAAAACAATCATGAAGCAGCTTATAAGCTGCTTTAGAATAAATAACTTATCAACGTTTTTGATGCAGATGGCACTTTTATGTAGTGAATATGATTCAATGTAGACATTACTAATCAATACACCATGAAATCGTTTAAAGCAGTGAATTGTAATATGAAAACATTATTTTGAAAAAGTCTAAAGTAACATGGCATCATCATCATTTCCAACTATTGTCAATTGATACAGAATAAAGACCTTTCCAAGTATGTACATTATAATTTCTCTTATGCATAATTTATCTATACATCACTCCAACAAATTTCATGATCTCAATTATATAATCTACTTCTCCTATCTGTAACTTTTATCTTTATATCACTTCAAAAAACTTCTCTATCTTAATGATCTATCTCCTACATAACGTAATTCTTTTTAGAGCTTCTGCATTTTTTTAAACATTTAGTTTAAAATTTGTGTTGTCATACCTATTCTGGAATATGTCTAATGTTACTTCATTTCAGTCTCTTATTTTTTCCATAACAAGTATTTGTTCTTTTACCAACATATTCCACTTTTTTTCCTTCTCTTATTTCTCCTAAAATATATCTCTCAATATTTCATTATGTGACCTAAAGTATTTGTCATTTTTCCTATAAGCAAGAACTGATAATAAAACACATACTAATACTAGACTGTAAATTATACAAATAAATTATTTACTAAACAATTTTTTTAAATATTGCTAAATAATTTACTTAAAACCTAATTAAACATATCTATTAAAACCTTTCTTTTCAACATAGAGATTTATTTTTTTAACATTAATTTTTTTCTATTAAAATAACTCTGTCCAAATTTATTTGACTGATACAAATTGTTTATACATACATTTTCTTTCTAACTCAAGATTATCAATTTTTACTTCCATCTTTTGAAAAAAAAAAATTGAACACTATTTTAACTTTTACTTTCATCAAATAAAAGTCCTGCAAGATATTATCAAACTGTCGGGCATTGTTTGCAAAACAGCAATAGCATCTGGAAAAATCAAATGACAAATAAATAACATGTAAAAGCTTCATTTATATTATTACAAGATGTTGTATTAACAGTGCCTACTATCATTCTATGTTCAACATACTGATTCTCAATTGATCATCAAAGGGCATGGATATCCACCTGGGGACTTTAAGCATTATAAGCCTATTTGTTTTTATTTACTTGTGAGAGTTGGTGCAATGACAGGATGATAAACTCTGATGGTCAAGGTCTTTGGAACTTTATTACTTCTGGTTCAACTTCCTTCTAAAACTCTCAAGCAATTAATTATTCAATTATCTATTATCCATATGTTAAATACTAATATTTTCTGTTTAAAACAGATTGAGATAACAACAAACTGTGATTATTGTCAATAATATTTTTTCTTTCCTTGGCTCTCTTAGCAAAATTTATTCCAGGATCTTAATAATTATAGTTTAATTACATTCAAGTAACTCAGTAATTAGAATTACACCATACATTCTAATGATTACTTTCAATTAGTAAAATTAACAAGAAAATAATAGGATTGGGTAATGTAACTATCTCTGTTGTTTTAATTTCTGCTCTTAACCATTTTTTACTTTCATATTCTCCAATATTATTTCTAATAATGTTTTTAATAGTATTTTTTTGGAAATCAAGGAAATGTTTTTATATATTAGAGGAAGAATGATATAAGTGACTTCTTAATGTAATGGCTGCAGTGGTGTGTAGTTTGAGTCAGGATAAGTAAACTTTGAAAAGTTTTTTTAAAATCATAAGAAAGTGTAAAATTTTTCTTTTACATATTTGCACCTATCTTTCCATGCAAATCTCCCAATAATATAAGCCAGAGAGTAAAGACCTCACATTAATTCAGGATATTGAGTTACACTGCATTGAAATGTGAAAACAAATTACACCAATGATATATATATCTTGCAGATTTTATCACCTATAATGGAAATGTCTTATCTTGTGGATGAAAAGTTTTTAGTTTACTGCTATCTGATGGAAAGATTCAAAAATGTTCTACTTTTATAGGTTCTAATCCTATAAATAACTTAACTGAGGATTAGTAGTAGATATATCCTACCCACATGGATACGAAGCTTCTTTATCTGAGTGATAGCATTAAAATATCTGATTTTTATGGATGAAGAGACTATAGCTTAGTTTTATTTAAGTGGTAGTATTGAAAATTTTCTATTCTTAAGAATTGTAAAGCTTAGGATTTACTTTTATTTGAGGAATAGCAATGGAATAAAAAATAAAAATGATGAATGAACAATATGATTAAAATAAGAGAATTCTATTTTGTGTATTATTATAAATTACGATATTCAATAAAATGATATCCAATATCCAATAATCATTAGTACAAGTGTATCATTTTTTGAAAAGATTGTGTCTCATCCATAATAATCACAATAAATAATTCTTTTATTAATCAGTATATTTAATGAGAGATACATTAATAAAAAAAAAAGATTATTATTTTTATATATTTATTGTTACATTCAAGACTAGTGGACTAGAAAAAAATAATTACGTGTATCTCAACCAAATAACAATAAATAATCGCTTTCTTTTCACTCTCAAATCAAACTTTTCAAACAAATGTAAAGAAAACAAACATTGACAAGAGATTTAAAAAACAAAACAAAAAAAAAGTTTTATTCTCAGCATTTTAAAATTCAGCAGAAAAGTCACAAAATTCAAAATGATTGTTGATAAAAAATGTGACCACTCATAAATATTAAATATGAAAGTTTATAGGAAAAAATCATTCAAGTGTACTAAGTTCATACTATTGCCTGTTCAACAGCTTCTGTATTCTCATAGTTCCAATTTAGAATATTTAATAAGAACTATTTTCAGCTTAAAAACTCATACGTTACTGATTACTAACAGGTCAAAAACAAAAAAAAACTTTTTCAGAATACTATCCTGTTCTTTCTGATTGATTTCAACTAAGAATGATGCTTTTATTAATATCAAATGTTTCATATATACTTATTTGTAGAATAGAAATAACTAAATATGATAACACTAACATTTTTCTACAAACCATAATGGTGTTATAAATTTTGGTCAAAGTGAATGGTGTAGTTGATACATGTGAGTAATGAGAGATAAGATTCATTATCAATCCAGTGCAGAATGAAATTCTCTCCAAGTTTAATCAAATTTCTTCAATCCATAGCCTTTCTTCTTCTCATCAAACCCAATAAACATCATTATGTCATCCACATATCTCATATATGATATCTTTTTGTGTCTTTTACATTCATTTGGGAATTTAGTCTAAGACTCCAACTGTCCATCTATTATCATGTCATCTAGTAATACATCATTCAATCCAGCTTTATTTCAGTGTTTTTAATTCTTTCAATGATGTCAAGAATACCTGTTTGTTCTCTTACTCATGTATTTTTCTTTGATCCTTTCTTTCCCTTTTTTCAACATATATCTCTCCATAATTTATTGAGTGGTTTGAAATCTCAGTATTGCTCTTCTGTTAGATAAACCATGTTTATTAAACTTCTTTTCAAAACATAGGCAGATTTCCTTTAATATTTTGTTTTTAAAAGTACTCTTTTCACGTTTAATTCTAGTATTAATTTCATTCATTATGTTTTCATCTATATTAATAATAAGATCAAGGTATTTATAAATTCATGATTATCAGTCTTTATTTTCTTTTTAAGAGAAAAACCAATGAACAATACTTAGTTTTTTAGTATTTATTTTTTAATCTAACTTTATTTTCAACTGATAATTCTTGCAATATTTCCTGTAGCTTTGACACATTATTTGCAAAACCAATCACAGCATCTGTAAAATCTAAATGGCTTAAATCTCCATATACTTTTATTCTTTTAGTTTCCCATTTTAATCAACAAAGTACTGGTATAAAAAGCTTCTTGCCATAATTCTTTCTCAATGTCAATTTTAAAACATGTTGTTTAATCATTGCTATTGCATTTTGATAAATTTTCTTCTAAATATGATAACTAATGTGCAAATTGTCAATAAATATCTCAAAACATGTAAATTCACTTTATAAAGACATCATGGTTTAGGGGTAGCAAAATTACCTATCATGCTTCTGATTTAAAGTTCAAATTAAACAAAGTAAAAAAAAAATCAAGAGATTTAGAATTTTTCTCTCCAGATGATCATTTGATATTATTTAGTAATGGATATCTAGTTATCCTCAGTTAGAGAATAAAAACAAGATAAAAAAATGTGTAAATTCTCCCTACCCAGAAACATAGGCCTACCGAGTACTCCTTCCCTCTTCCCTGTTCCTTTTTGAGAGGCTGAAGATCTCTTTGTCCTGGAAAGGGCTTTTATTAAAAAAGTTAAAATGTTTTAGCATTTGTATCCACTTTGTTCAATTCAATATAGCATTGAATAACAGTAATATAAAACTAGATCAAATAAAATCATATTTAATTAAATAAAAGAGGTATATAAATTTACTAGATATCACGTGATGTTTGGCACCAATGTGGGACTAAAATAATAGTTGTACTGAATTTGACAAAAATGAGATTCTGTAATTGTGAATTGGGTCGAAATTGTTAGCACTAGAGTTTATTATGATCCTGCATTTTTATTATACAAAATAAAACTAGTTGCGAACAATCAGTCAAATAAAATCATACTGAATTGATCCTGAAAGAAACATTCAGATTCTTTCAAGATCATTAAACAATTATTTTACATAATAATATAATGAAATAGAAACATCCTGATCAATTGAATGGTTGCCTAGTTCACTGATCCATAGAAATTTTTTTCTTAACATCATTTAAAAAAGTTTCTTCTCATAACAATCTATCTTACATATAGACTTTCTCTTAAGCTGACCAAAGCTGAACTAAAATATCAATAGAAGATTTGCTAATAGATAAAAAAAACAGGTTTTAAATTGAATTTCAAGGCTATAAGATTATATATACAGAAATATATATATATTATACAACTGTATTTTTTTTATCAATAACTTTTTTGGTCGTAATCCTTTTTAAATTATAATCAGAAAAGTCCCTGCTGGTCATAAAACTTGAAGAAGTTAGCATTCGTATATATAATAGATAAGCAAATTATAATGTCTGAGTATGGGGCACTAATTTAAATATAACTACTGAGACAAAATTCAATCTTATCTATGAATGTACTCACTGCAAATGGTTATTACACAAATCCAAGAATAAAAGATTAAATTCAATTTAATAAATAAAAAAAAAAAACAATCTAGCCACAAAGATTAGGAAAATTTATTACAGTGATTACATTTTTAAAATTCAAATTTTCTTAATAACAATAATCAAGATAGTGGAATATTAGAGTTCAACGGATATTAAATTAAGTAATGGTTGAGCGTTTGCAATGTTTATAAAAAAATGATTTCTATTATATTTTCTTGAACGAAACAAAATACAGCATTAAATATTTAAAATATTTTTATCTCTGATTTCAATTAAGTATTCTAATACAATAATTTAAGTGACAAATGTTTCTCTTTCATCTGTTTTCCTCTTATTCTAAAATGCAAGAATATTAATCTAATCTCCCTGCCGTCTTCTCACCGAGTCAAATATTTTTAACCCATTTTTTTTATTTTATTTTAATCTTTATCAATATTTTATAAAGCTTTTTTGAAAAGAAAATGTTTTTCTTTTTATTGTTTTAAATACTAGGTATTAGGTAAATTAAAAAAGAAAGTATATATATATGTATGTTCTAACAATGTAAGAGAATCTTTTATTTATGACTTAACTCGAATGTCAAAGCTAAATATAGCATGGCTTTAAAATTTGATTGTTGAATAAACAAACTGTGTTAAAAGTAAAACTGTACAAAAGTTACTATTCATTTTAAGACACTATTGTCTAGATTCCTGTATTTTTTGCAAAGAATTAAAAGTACTGTAGATCAATTTTTTTTAAAAAGGATATGTATATTGCAATATTGAAAACATGTAATTAGAGAGGATTTGAACCCAGACTTTCAAATCCGCTCAAATTATATCTAACTTAAAGTATATATACTATACATGTATTTAAATAATAATGAACTCAGTGTATTATTAATTTGGTATCAGAAAAATGATATTTTTCACATGGAGATAAAAGATGTCTTACATGCAAACATATTATTATTATTTTAAATGGCATATCCCCAACTATGTCAAGTCTAAAAGTATAAACTTAACATATTTAATAAAAGATAACAGATGTTTGAACCATTATGTAGGTAAATCAACAAACAATCTACATATTTGAATAACTAACCATAGAATTGACAGATAGATCTGCTTCTAAAACACTTTAATTTACCTAATCATTCAATTGCTAATTTAAGAGTGGCCATATTGCAGAGTAATGTTTCATTCCTAAGAGAGAGAAAACAGAAAGAAAGTTTTTTTTATTTATAAATTTAAACTTTTATAACCTCGTGTTATGAATATGAACATAGGCATTATTATATTCTTGAATTACCTAGTTTCCTAATGTTCTATTTTTCAGTCAATTATTTTTGTTTAATAAATTAAGAAATAAGATATAATATATATAGTTTTTTTTTGTTTGTAATTTTAATCCGAATATGGAATCTTGTGTGTAAACTATTTTTTGTATGCAATTTTTGTTCAGTCATATATATTGTAAACATATATATTTAATGTTTTAGTATTTTGTAAAGTTTCTTAAGAATGTAGTTTATTTTTTTCTTTGTCTTTTTCTAAAACAATAAGTCTATAAATGTACAGTCTATAAATAATATTAAAAAGCTTTTGTTAAAATAAGGTATAAATAAATCAAAATTTATTGTTGATATATTGGAATGAACTAATCAGGATATTATGCCAGGTTTACAAATGAATTCTTTTAAATAATAAAAAGCTAGGCAACAAGTTTGGTAGAGAGTGGAGTTGTTTGCAGGTCACTGGTATCAAATATTGAGGATTGTATTTTACAGCCAATGTTCAACAAAAATTACGATGGTATATATAGATGTGTTGACCATATATTTATAAATGTTCCACGAACATTCCATGTTTATGTATTTGAATGAAAATATAGATTTGAAATGGATGATGCATGTGATTTTAAAATATTTAAATGTATGAGTATCCAGAAATATGAACAATTTGATTACAATATGATTAAGAACCTTTAAATGAAATGGAATTTATATACTATTTATTATGCATTCCTTTAAAGAATACATTTACAGGATTTAAATCCTGAGAAATATTTTAAAATGGGATATAATAAGAGTTTATTGTATGATCATTTAAAATTAGTTTTTAAAAAGTCAAATTAAAGCAAAATAAGATTGAAATTAATAATGAGTGGATTTCTTGACCTTACATTTCTAATTTATATTCAAAATTGAAAAAAAAAAAAAATCAAAACATTTTAATATTGAATTTAAGTCTCCTCTATTTTTAAATAGTTTGATAAATAACACTAAAGATAGAATAAATTAGGCTGATAAGCATTAAAGTATGTATTTTATTGCATGTAAAATTTCTGAATGTTCACTATTTATTTACCTATGATAAAGCTAAGGCTAGTTTGTCTATGCATATGAGGCAGCACATTTGCCAAAAGTAAAAAAAAAAAAAATCTAATTTTTCGGGGGTTTTTAATCATGAAAATAATCCTGAGCATGATTCCTGCTTTCAAAAAATTAGTATTGAATATTATAAATCAAATGATAGAAAAAAGTTAAGGAGGCTTGGTACACTACTAATTCTAGTAATGTTCTAAATCCAAGATTTAGTAGTATACAACTGAGCATGCTCTAGAATTTTTGTTATTAATTAATGTTTTGTGTTATTATGTTTAATAGTTGTTTGCCATGATTATGTATTATTGCACCAAAAGTGTACTTGGTTATTAATATTTTTTTAAAAGATAATTAACATATACATGTGTTTTGTGCCAGTCAAAACATGTTTATCCATCTAACATGAGCTGGAACTCACAAAATGTACTTCAAACCCAGTCAAGCCCAAGATTTAGGTCAGGAACCAGCCTGAATTCGAACCCACTCTCTAAACCCCAGATCAAACACCTAATGGATAACATAATAGTGATGGCCCATGAGAATTAATCTTAATCCGGCTGACTAGCAGAGCTGAGCAAGACAATGAGACATCTATTAACTATGATTATATTAAAATATACATAAGCAAGGCTGTAATATGTGGAAGTGGAGGAAAAAAGGAATTCGAACTACTCAAATAAGTTAGACAATAAAATATAGTTTAATATAATGAAAAATTATTTATATACATTTATAAATTAAGTACATTAGTATGTGCGTGAATGAGCAAGCAGTAGATGATTACATAGTGTCATTCACGCTATTATTTCTCATATGCTCT
Organism: Epiperipatus broadwayi; assembly: GCA_028023455.1. Taxonomy (NCBI): domain Eukaryota; kingdom Metazoa; phylum Onychophora; class Udeonychophora; order Euonychophora; family Peripatidae; genus Epiperipatus; species Epiperipatus broadwayi. The sequence continues at coordinate 18,998,747 of JAQFVV010012398.1, read as the reverse complement.
TTATTAGCTAAATAATATATTACAAATAAACACACATCTTTGGTGGGTCCAATATTAAGATGCCAATCCAATATTAGAAAGAAGTTACACAATATTGCTATTAATGCTTTGATTCACGGTTCTGAAACATGGTGACTAACATATATATTACGAGGAGCATTCTGAGATTCATTACAGATATGATATACAATCTATTTTCATGCCACTGAGGTCATGAAAATAAACAAAAGACAGTTGAAAACATTATATTTGAAACTATGACAAAATATTTAATGAAATTATTTTAACAATAGTAAGATGAACGCTTTATTTTCCCCAAGGCATATAGATACTCTTAAATATAGATATATAAATTACAAAGGTAGGATTGTATATGATTGAAATAAACTTAATTAATAAAATAGAAGTAATTGGCATTTATATATATCTTTTAAGCAAAGCTTAATTTTAATATTAGAGCATTAAAACTGGGTCATGAAGCAAAAGGAATAATAAATACTAAGAAGTTTGCGGTGCTGACATAATAGCCTAAAAATAACTAAGAGGAAAAGGTCGTGCTTCTGGATGAAAAACGAAATCTCACACCCCTTTCTTGGGTAGGAAAGGGAGGATGGCGTGGCCCAGACTTTTGCTGGTATAACCGATGTGAGAGGCCTTTTATCTATACGAAGTTGAATATGCATAGCGTGTGCCAAACTTATGGGATCACCACCAGAGGCATTTTATACGAAATAAATGTGTTTCCAGATAGCTCAACTATCTACGGAATGAGGTACGAAAAGAAATCTATGGGTTCAAATTTGTCACCACCCCCAGATTAGGAGCACATAATATATATATACGAAGATAGGCTAAATGACAGAAATGCAATAATGATACATGTCTCTAACAACATTGAATAAATTTTACTGCTTTAAAATAAATGACTCTTATTTGAATACTATAATACGCCATGCAATTATAATATATATATATATATATATAGAGAGAGAGAGAGAGAGAGAGAGAGAGAAGAGAGAGATACATTTCATTTATTAAAATATACTTTAAGATTTTACCTAGTAAAAGAAACATTAAGATTTACATTTCAAATTAATAAACTATACGTTAAGATTTGATTTAGTAAAAAAAACATTAAGATTTTCCCCCATCCCTTCTTCTGCTAGTTAAAATAAATCAATCTCACCTTCGTTGATTTTACAATAACTGAAATATTTAAATACAAGATTTGAAATTTTAAGAGTATGGAAAATATAAGAAGACTGGCAGTTATAGAAAATAATTAATGGGTCACTCTTTCAGAATTGAATAAAAACAAAACATTTTAAAAGATTTCAAAGCGTTAATTAGCTTAAGTTCTGGATTTACACAGGGTAGAAAATCCAGAATTAAACAAATATATTTTTATAATAAATAAAATGTTGGCACGTAAAACAATCTGGCGAGTGTATTAATTAACAATACGTTATATTGTAAGAGGACGTTAATAAACTTGATTCATGAAGGCTTACTTAAAAAAAAAGGATTTTTAGAAAATTCAATTCATCAGATTGTTTTAGATTGACATATTAATAAGCAAGCAGATATATAAATCAAATAATAAATATATATAAATAAATGACTGCACCAAAATTAAAAAGAAGTTAAAGCATATGAGATAGGATTAAATTTATAGAAATTATTGAAGAGCAATTTACATATATAAAACAAAAAAAAAAGGCAAAGTTAAAGAATACATGAGAAAACTTGATAGTAGAATTTGAGATTAGTGAGGCTAGATTCATTCTCAAATAGTAGCATAAAAGTTACCTTGCAATTTTAAGAGTCCAATTTAAAATATTGCATGTGCATGGCGATTGAAATGCAAGTACTTCGGTGGCAGAAAACTTCTATTAGCATTCTAAAGTTCTTTTTAGACCTTTCTTCATTTCATGGCAGCAGGATATTATGGTAGCGGCAGATGATGACCCTGACCCATAGGGTCGAGAAGAGTGGTGGATTTACTGCTACATCATTTGTAAGTTTCAAGTAAAATGAAATATGTTTATAATACCTCTCTCTAAAAGTAGCTAATCTCTCAATAGTAACTAATCTCTTCTCCAAAATTCAGTCATTTTATACTTTTTCTTTTATCAGTTGTTTTTGAAGATGCAATTGTAAGATAACATCCAAAAATAAATTCAAATCTATTTCCAGATTAGAAATAGATTTGACAACATGTTTTTAACACAAGTAAATCTTTAATCTACTTAATCCCATTTATTTTAAGTAAAACTTTAATTAAAAAAAAATACCTTGCCCAGATTAAAACAATAGTGCTTCCAACCCCTAATTATTTTTAGACAATTAACAACACTTGCATCTTCCATATTGGATTTTATAAAAAAAATATATAGTTTAATAGAAAAACAAGCAATTTAAAAAGAAAAAGCTAAAAATGACATATAATAAATATTTAAAAACATCAATATTTTGTTAGTAAGTTTTGCTCCTATGTATATATTTGAGCCGCATCTATAATACTTTAATAAAAAAAACTAATAATTAATAAAAAAAATAATAATAATTTTAAAACATGTTATTGAAACATTAAATTTTATAATTTAGGCACGTATCTCAAATATATACATGAAATATATATACAACAAAAAGGAGCAGGATGGAATATAAGGGTTTGAATACGGGTTAGTAGGTAGAAACATGAAGCACAATCTTAAGCTAAGAATTACTGCTTCAGTTTATTATATATATGTAAATAAACTTATATGACTATAAATATATCTACAAACATTCTTTAAATTTTAAGAATTATAACAACAAATACTGGTTAATAAGTATATAGTATTGAAAATGTATAACAATGCATCTAAACTGTAGGCTGATTCTTATCATGACTAATTTAATGTGTTGACCCTCTGAAATATCAATGATTAATCAGATGCCTATATAAAATATTGGGTATCAGATGAATTGTGATTAATACAAGAGATGACAACTTACAAATTTATTTAAATAACTTTTTAAAAGTCTGTTTTGTGAAGAATTCTTATAAGAAATTTATTAATTCATAAATATTGTTATTTTTACAAACATATAAAACACAGAAATACACACGCATATTTAATAGTAAATTAAATGTACTACGTAATCAGAATTTTAGTATTATCTAAATACTATTTAGAGATGAGTACATGTATTTCTGGATGTTTTTACTAATGTATATATATGCAAATTAGTTTATAGAATTTGTTTATAGAAGCATACTGTTGCATATTGCATATGTAATTTTTATCAAATATAATGTTTATAATATATAATTGCACAGGCCCATCATTTGTGCAGGATATAAAAGTGCTTCATCAATTAGAGTACCATGATTATTAATAAAATTAATGTGTAAATGAAAATATTTATATTTTCAAATTATTTTATTGTTAGAAATACATTATGATTTGCAAATATGTTTTTATTTAAATATAAAAGAATTATTTCTTAGAACAAATAAGAGCTGCAATATTTAATACAAAATTTATATGTGAATGAAAATGTTTAGATTTCAAATCACTTTTAATTAAATATCCTAATTTATATATTAAAAACCATACATTCATATTAATAATTTATTTAAAAATAAATTTATTTAAAATTTTTTGCCTCATATTAATTGCAATAATTCTGTAATATATTGGACAAAAGTCATAGCATTTATTAGTAATATATTATCATAATGAATGTAGTATTTTACAGATACTGCAGTGATAAACATGCCACACTTTGGGATATAGGTTACACAAATTGATTCCAGTACTATCACAATTTATTTTTAAATACTGATATTTTTTTTAATACCAATATTATTTTTTTGTTTTACTAGTGTGCTTTTCTTTTTTATTTGGACTGCCACAAGGTTTGTTTTCTAGCTAAGAAATATTATTGAACCCTAATAAAAAACAAAATAAGGTGCAAATGCATTTTGATGGCTTCAAAAAATTTATTGAATAAACAATGTATGAAAATTTTAAAATTTTCCCCTTAAATAAATCTTTAACTCCTAAATGACAGACTGTATAATAAAGTATAAGATGAATTTGTTTAATATGACTAAGTTATTAACAAATGTTAAAAAATTAAATAATAAAGTAGAGCAAGTATTTTATTATTGAACAAATATAAGAAAAGCTAATTTTGTTAATAGAAAATGTAAACAAGTTATGTGTGAGAAATTCTGAAATAAAATTAATTAATGGATTTTTAAAACAGCTATTTTAAACAAATTAATTGGCATGCTGATTAAAGATGACTAGTTGGTGCTAGAGGAAGGTAAAAGTTACACCAGCCTTATGATTATTAAACTCCAGAAAATATAATGAAAACAAACCAATATTTAAAAAAAGGAGAAAATTAAGAATCATCTTTAATCTTCATGATGATAGATGCAGTGCAAGTTCATGCAGACTTTGTAGATGGAGATGAAGTAAGAGAAAATGCTGTTGGACATCCTATCCTATGGAATTGAGTCCGGTAGATAATGGGTTTTTATTGGCCATGCCAATCTTACTGTTTTTAATAAGCTTCCTCATGCTGTTTTCAATTATACATATATCAAAATAAATTGAGTTCAAATGTAACAATTGTATTGCAAATTTATTTAAATTTTCCTGGGGGGGGGGAGTTTTTCCAAATTCAAATTATTTATGATCTACAATGAAAGAAGAACTTACATCTTTTAAAAATAATATTCTGGGTACCATAAATATTAACAATTTAAAAATTCTGTGGTCACCAAAGCAAGGAGAATAAATGTATAAATAAAAAGGTATTTGCAAATAATGAATTTATATTTTTTAAATATATTTCTTTCTATATCTTGTTAAATGAAAATTTATTGAATTTAGTTTTATTTCATGGGACTGAGAATTTATAATTGTTTAATGTTCTACCGTTTCTGTATCTTTTGTTGAATAAAATTACATTGAATTAATTAAATGTTCTACTGTCTATTTTCTTTAATAAAATTTTATAGAATTCATTTTGTTTTAATTTACAAATTTTATTTTATGGGATTGGAGGGAGGTAGTAAAGTTTTCTTTGCACAAAGGCGCCTATTATCCACGAGTCGGTGCTGCCATTTCATACCAATTTTGATAAATTCAAAAATATAAAATAAAATCAATAAACGACACTTTTTTTGTGTACATAATTTACAAATATCTATGTATAAATATATATTCTTCCAAAAACATACATATACACACACAGACATAAAGTTATTGTAAAGTTTTGATGGAAAAATGTAGAGATTTAGGAGTCATTGTTTGAAAATCAAGAACTTTGCAAACAACAGCAATCCTATTTGATTTCACACCTCAGTTTGTTTGGTAAAAAAGATATATAGATATGATGTCCAGTTTTCTGCATTAACTTTATAAAATATATTTATCACTTCTTTTCAACTGATAACCTATAAAAGCCAACCACTTTGTCTTTGGCCTTCACTTATAGACAATAAAAAAATTTCGGAAATTAAGACATTTATGATTAATAGTCAATCGTTGCCAGTGATTTATCCAAAGCTGTCAAATCAAAGATGTTTCCATTTGCAATGACAAATTTAATAGGACATATTGTAAGAAGAAAAAATAATAGTAATGGTTAAAAAACTGGTAGCTTAAAAAAATTATTATAAATGTTTACAAAAAAATCAGCTTTATACAATACTTCAAAAAAGTATGAATGAACACATACACATATATATGCGATGCACTGAAACTTCTTATTCGGAGTCAAGAATCTCTCAGTCATTATGCCCAGAGAAACCTGTTAGCCACTTTACCTTCCCTTTCCATTCACCACCTCAAGTTTCCTATATTCTTCTTTATCCTGCTCTATCCCATTTCCACAACATAATCTTTGTCAACTCTACATCTTTATATCTAAATCCCCCTTATCTTTTCCCAAACCCAGCATAAAAATCAACAATCCACTTTCTGTATAATCACTTTGTTTATATTTATTATTCCACAACTTCATTATTTGTACTCTTTCTGTTTACAGGCATTTACATTCAATTAACATATGCCTAATATTTTCTATACCTTCCTTACACAACTTTCAGACTAAATCACTCACATTTTTCCATTTATGTGTATATTTCCTTATTGCTAAAGATCCTGTTCAAGCCTTTTCTTGCTATTATCATACATTAATCCACACCCAATATTCTGTTTACTTCTACAAATATTTAAACTCTTTTTACTCTCCATACTAGTTTTCCATCTCTCCAACTCCCTGTTCTTTAATGCATCTATTCTTCTATCTCATTCCTTTGCCATTATAACACTCAACAATTCTCCTAACACACTCATCCCATCTTTTGTATAAACATACTGACAAATTCTTTATCCAAATCCTCTGCATACTGTACTAGCTTTCTCACTCATCTTGTTGCCTGCCCTTTACTCATAATCCAATTAAATACAATTTTTGCTATTTTCTTATATCCATAAATTGCAATCTACCAAATATTTTCATTCTGCTTTTTGCATCTCTCATACAGAAACTTGACCACCCCATTTCTCCTTGAATTGCCTCCTTTGCAGTCCACACATCTGCATCTAATGCATATATATATAAGTGGTACTACCATGGTGGCATCTAGTTTAATAAAAACTATTTATTTCGTATTTCACTTACAATAAAACTAATTAACACATTTGATTTATTATATCGATTTTTGAAACACAATAATTATCTATTTTTATATATTTAGTCAAAGTTTAAAACATTCTATCCAAGATCACTTCTTTATAGGAGTAATGAGTTTTAACAATGTTATGCATTGTTAGATTTTGCTTACAATAATTTTTGATTAGCTTGCTGTTCAGGAAATTATATGATGTTCAAGCACTGAAAATGTTAGAGTTGAGATTTGAATAATCGATCTTTAGCTTTTAACTTTCTCACTCTTTTACTGGACTAAACTATGCAGAATAACTTTCATTGGCTGATAACTAGAGGTACCATTAAAATCTGTTTAAATTGTAAGTTGTGTAGTTCTCACTATTATTACAATATGTGACTTTTTTTCTATTTAAAAATAAAAATAGAAATCTCTTTAATATATATATGTTTTGCTAGCATTTGGGTTCTCATCATATTCAATATACATTTTCTAAAACCAGCTGCAATGCCTATAATATATAAAAGGAAAGGCAATAAATAGTTTACAAATCAAAATAAAACAAGTTATATATATATGAAATGATAATGGTCAAATTCTAGATAGCATACATATGAGTTTATGTTCAGTGTTTGGTTCCATTAATTAAAATGTTCTTACTTTTTTTACTTTATTGCTGTCTGTTGAGAATTTGCGTAATTAAAGACTGTATACTTGTAGTAAATGACATTAGAATAGAAAAATGAACTATTTTTCTTTGAAAAATTTTAATAGACAGAAAGAATCAATTCTATGATAATTAAAATGCTATGCACATTGTACATGTTTTTTATGCCAAAAAATTATTGTAAGAGATATTCATAGAAAAATTATTCCTGATGATGGTGAAACTTTTTATTGCATTAATCTATTTATAATACCTGACTGCTGATGAAAAAATTGAAAAACAGCTATACAAGTCATTAAAAAATAATCAAATGTTTAATCATTCATAAGATTATGTGATGTTTAAACACCTGAAGTTATGTGTTTAGCTTCAATTCAAAGCCTTTCAGCTTTTGATTCTACCACACTATTATTCATGCACACAACAATTATCAATAATTCAATTTTTAGGGATTATGTGACATTCAATTGCCAGAAGAGACCATTCTTCTTGAATTTAGAATTTTTGGTCTCTTGAGTCACTATACCACTAGGTTTCTGATAGTTTTGAGAGGCTGATAAAGCAGGAGATAAATTTTGTGTAATAATGGTGATTATCTTTCTTTCAACTAAAATTCTTTATTAATATATGTAAAACTTAGAAAAGAGAATTGTATCTAAAAATAAATTTTTATAAACATTCAATGTTTAAATTTTTACTTCCTCCCCCTCTGCTGAATTGTTTTAAAAATAAATATCAACAGATTCTCAGGTTTAATGTTATAAAATTCTTAAAAGTTGCTTAATATTTGTGACAGTCATATTTCAGTCCCACAAATTATTATGACTCTTCTAGAATAACTTTGATATAAAATGATATTGAGTGGATTTCTATTGCTAATGCTAATTTTTTTTTTAAAAATATTCATTAATATTTCAAGAGTTTTCTTCATCCTATTCCAGAACTATCTAACTTTAAGCTTGAGTAATCAATGAACATTCTAGATATCTTAACAGTTTCAGACTGATTTTTGGCTTTTGTTTTCATCAGGGAAAATATAGGATTAAAAGCTATACCTTTAGCATCTTCAAATTATTTATACTATTTTCAATAATAAATGAAATTTAAAAAAAAAAATTAAGAATTTGAACCCAGGCCAATTTACTTGCAAAATTATATGAATGTGATATCAGATCATTAATTATATATATATTTGATCTGTTTTTTTAATGAACAAATAAAGTGATTTATGTATTTTAATTTTTGATCTTTAACTTATTAAAAATAATTAATTTGGTTTTAGATATATTAAATGTTATATCCAGAAAAATTAACTGAGATGTATAAAATTCTGCTGAAACATTGCAAATAAGGCTAATTGTCAGCCTGACAAATAGTTTGAAAACCATCAAGAATATTATTAATGAATATAACTTTGTTATATATTTAAATATGACATGAGATTATCTTATTTTACAACAACTAAAAATATGAAATATAAATGAGCACATAAGGATCTTATATAACTTATTTTAAAGAATATACAGCTTTTAAAAATTATTCTCATGAGATGCTCATGGAAACAATAAAATTACTACAAAAGTTCTTTAAAGTATTTAGATTTGTAAAAAAATATTTATTAATTAAATAACTGTCTAAATACAAAAGACTAAATGAACATATCATAGCTAATTAAATGGCCACTTATAATGCACAAGGTTAGTAAAAATTTGATTTTCTCACACAGAGTAATGCTTCAAAAAATTTCAGGGTAGTTTGAAAAGCTTTTCTTTTCATTAAACAGACTTGGAATGACTATTTATCAAGTTAAATACATTCTTAGAACATCCAATGAGCACAACACCTCTGACTTTACCCTTAATTTTTATGCTATTAAAACTCATTTATTACCACATGTTTCTGTGTGGTTGAATGCAATTATTAAGTCCTAAGCAATAAACCATTCAATTATTATTATGATTAACCATCACAATCAATTTTAATAAAAAAAATTACAATTGCCTTTATCTTCTGCGACAATCTTAGTCTATATTAATTTTAAAAAATATATTTTCAATGACTAAAATTTAAAAATTGTCAATGTGTTGGCGGCCTTGTGGTTAGCATAGCTGCCCAAGCAGCTGGCCCAGGTTCACTTCCTGGTCAACACTTTGACACATGAAAAAAAAAAATTAAAGTTTATTTTAAGGATGTAATTGAGAAATCACATGTATTTTCATTTTGAGTTTCTCTGTTGAGTTTATACACATTTGGCCATTATATAATGTGTCAGATAATTTGTCTAATTTATTACTTCACTTTTTATTTTTTTAATGATTTTTCTCATACAATTAAATTAATTTTAGTTGATAAAATGTAAATTTATGTCTGAAAAAAGATTTTCACTTGTAGATCAAAGATTACTGTAAATGTAAGAAACACTATAAACTTTATGGTTATGTATTGGTAATCTGATGAACTGTATTGGATAAGTTTCTTAGTAAATTAGTCTCAACATATATCAAGAGTTCAAAATGTCTGGCTTTGTTAATTATTATAAATGTATTCACTCATATTCCTATGTGGATGTTCAATTTTTTCTTCTATATTTTTCTATCATTGAAATAAAATATATTCAATCAAGTGATGTAAAAAAAAACTCGTATAAGAAAAAAAAAAAAAATTTTGAATTTAGAGACTATGAAGGAAGAGATGCTTATTTTTTCCAAATTACTTACATGTGATGCAAATCACAATTAATATGTCAGCAAATGTTACATAATTACATATATCAAGGTCTGGTAAAATTACAATTGAATAAAATTCCACAGGTTCCACTAATACTTGGAATCTGATGATGATACTGAAGTTGAAATATCACAGGTTCACCACTAATCTACATTTTCTTGTTTTTTTTTTTTTTTTTAATATCTTAATTAAGATAGTGCTGCAAACTTTTCTATAACAAAACAACTTCAATTCAATAATGGTTAAAAATGAAATATTATTGGACAATAATGAAATGATTCAGAATATAACAAAAAAAAAACAAGATTATGAGTCAATTATATATATTGAGGATTGCCCATTCCTCTACTTTCTTTATAAATGTTTGTGGATTCCGCCCCCAAAATATCTTTTTCAAAACCCCCCCCCCCCCCCCCCCACCGTGGTTTTGTTTTTTGGTTCTCCTCAGAGGGGTGGGGGGGGGGTCTGGATACAGAACTTGATTTGTATTAATTATTATCATAGAGGAGAAGGATAAAATTCTCAATATTAAAATTATAAAAATTAAAAAGAAAGGTAAGTGTTGTTTTAAAAGGTTTATTTATTTTTTTTTTTGTATTTATGAGTCAATTCTCTACTGATTGTGTGACTTATTGGTATATTCATGGAGCCAGGAACTGTCATTATCACAAGAGGTTATTTGCAGAACTTACAAATCTTTTGGAAAATAAAAAAAAATACAAACAATATCAATTTACTTTTTTCAAATGTTTTTCAAATTTTGTTGAATCAGAAATATTCAACATATTACTGCAATTGGTTGTCATGAAAGAATCATTACATATTGAAATACTATACAATCATTCTAACTCACAAACAAAATGAAGAATAAATTAAAAAAGTGAATTTACTAAGAATGTATATTGAATCTTATAATTGATGCTATTCATATATTAGTGCCATGACTTTTTTAAAAACATCTGATGAAAAATTTGGTTCATTATAAAACATATTTTTAAGAACCAAACTCATAATCAGTTTTATTCCCTTTTTTGCGATGTAAAAAATCTTGAAAAGAAAAGATTTTTGTACTTATTGAAACATGCCTATAAGGAGTTCACTGAACAAATAGATCATTCATTGTTTAGTGCTGTGATAGTGTATTATAATCTAGAGTATATGGCCCTAGATTCATTCCAGTTCTGGAACTTGTTCTCAGATTGATTCCAGCTCTGGAACTTGGCCCTAGATTGATTCCACTTCTGAAACTTCTAGTATTCAAATTTCTTACTAATTCCCAAGCAATAAAGCTATCCAATTATTTTTATTTATTGGCAATATAAATGATTCTGGTAATTTTAACTTTTCCGTTTGACTTAATATTAGATACATCACATTAAATGAAATATTTAGATACTTATGCATAGTGAACACCTTTAATCTTTGTGGAAATAAAAGCCATATTGGTGAAGAAATAGAAAACTAAGTTTTCAATTAATTTTTCAAAATGAATCAGATGCATTTATGATAGTACTGCTATAACTAAGAGTTATAAAGTGATTGATCAAAATATTTTATAAAAAATAAAGTTACCATATCTGTGTAATGCACAGCTCATCCATAAATCTTGCCATCAAATGGTTGTTATGCTCTATAGTTTATTTGTCCTAAGCATGTCACTTCAACTAGAATGATTGAAAAATTTTAAAGTTTGTCTGGAAAATTGTGATTTGAAATCTTTCTTTGATATTAGGTTTAAAAACACCCAATAAAGCAATAGAAGCAATTCTAGAGCTTTTAAAAAAAAACAAAAAATAGGCAGTTTGCCAAATATGATACAACATCTAGAGTTGTTAAAAAAATCAATATTGTAAGTTCTGAAAAATAAAGATATGGGATTAAAACATGTTTATCTATACAGTATCATAAACCTTAAAAGATAGTATTGAAGCATTTAAAACACTTGGAATACAATATATTAGGTCTTAATTACAGTGCAGTTTGAAAGCACAAACACATTAGAAAAGAGATACTCAATAATGGAGACTTTCCAGAAGTAGATCTGAATATCAGAGATACATATTGAATCAATATTGTTTGTGCAAAGGCCTACAAATTGGAAATCCAAATAAAAAGGAAAGAAGAATACAATCAAAAAGCAGACAGTGTCCTTTCTAAATAAAAATTTTGTTAGAGTTCTCAAACCTTAATTGATGGTTGCTCAGAATATATTGACAATAATTTCTACACTGAGTTTCAGAAAATTAATATTTTATGATAATTGTTGCAATTTTTTCTATTCTCTTTATTTTTATAAACACTCCATATTTTTTAAAAAAAAATCTATTGTTTTGAAGGCAACATATCAGTAAAATTTTTTAGTTCTTCACCAGATATTCCAACTGCAGTTTTTTTTTTTTTTCATTTTTAATATTACAAGGAGTTGTTTTGCCATTAAGCTTCATATCTTTGTTCAAATTTAAATAAATAGATAGGATTAAAATATCATTAAAATAAATCAATCTAGTTCTAGAATCATTATTCTAAAAATGATAAAAATATCCCCTCATTTTTTGAAATATCATATCGATATAATATTATTTTTTAAGTATTTTGCTAATTTAATGTGTTTAAACAGATATAGAAGTGATCTTGACCAGGAAATAATTATGACTCTTTTGAAGTGCTATTTCACCATTTATTCTTAAACCTTTTAGCATCTGTACACTGCTTATGAAGCTCCTATTCATTTTATTATTCTGCGAAGTGGAGAATCCCACTTTTTAAAAATCAAATCAAAACACCCACATTTATGCCACGATGTAACTGCCTAGTCCTACAACGCCAGCATAAAGTGCCAAGATTACCTGGATTCTTTGACTTACTTAGCTCATGCAACATGAATATTTCCAATAAAATTGTTTTTGAAATAAATCACTAATAATATAATTATTGTCAGCAGGGAACCAATCATATTTTTATTTTATAAAACCTAAAAATAGACTTTTTTATAACCCAACTTAAGAAATTCTATCACTCAACACCATAACAGCCTTGAATAGCAGTTGCTTTTAAATAATGTGGATACAATTTTCTACTAATATGTTTGAAATATGATAAGCTTTTTAATGTAACTATACATAAAAACGTTGGAATGTAATTATCTACAATCTCATCAAAGATGTGTATTTATAAGTGTTTATGTAGTATAAAGGCAAAAGAAAAAAAGTTTCATTAAAGAATGAATTACAAATTTTAAAAATACAATATCAAAATCATAAGACTAATTAATAAGCTCTTCACTTTTGTGAATATGATATTATAGATCTTCTATTACACTGGACATGTGAAATAAATGTACAATACAAGACTTCCTAAAAGAATGTTTTATGGAGAATTATATCATTGTTTTTTGTAAGAAAGGCAAACTTTGTTTACATTATAAAAATTATGTCAAAAGCACTCTAAGGAGATGCAATGGTGATGTTTTCATAGGGAAGATATTATGGAGAATAAAATATATTGGAGAACTACAAATACACAGGCTGTTGAAGTATTTCAGAAAAAAATAATGTAGAAAAGTTCAAAGATAGCATTACAAAATATAAAACAAACAAAATAATATGTCAGAACACTCTAACTGGGAGCATATTTATGAACTGCAGATTAGTTTTTATAATCATTACAAAACTCAAATTTTATTTCTTTTTTTTTTTTATAGTTGAAATGGCCATATTCATATACACCCTCTTAATTGTCACATAGATGCATCCTAATTCTTATATATATATATATATATTGCATAAATCACTCAATAACATAAGAATATTCAAGTTCATACAACCAATACAATTATTTGAATACAGTTAGCCTAAAATTTATTGCTCATGCAACATATGCTTAAATTATTTTTAAACAAAACTCCAATTTTCTAGTGATGTTCATGCAAAAATATTTCGTTTTTTAAATTGTCTCAATCAAATAATGAATTATAAGCACTGAGAAAATAAGCCCAGGCACTTTTGTGCAATCAATTTTTAAAATTGTATAGTTGTCAATGTTATTTCTAGATATCTCAAAAATAAAACATACCAAATTAAACACAAATGTAATACTGTCTTTTCTCATTATTCTTCCAAAAAAAAATTGTAATGGGTCTAACTATTCAATCAAACTCCTTTCTTTGAAAGATAAGTTTGATTATGAGAAGATCAATAATTTTAACCCATGACAGCTTTAAATCTTAAAGAGTTCCCATTAAACAAAGTTTGTATATGTCATATATCTATATGTAGAAAAAATGAACTACTTACTTTTATTACTATTTCCAACTTCTCTTCAGCTGTGTTGTATATTATCTATAATTTATTACCAACTTTTCTAAATTCCTTCAAATTTGTGATAGGCAAATGGAATCATAAAATGATCTCTCCAAATCTAAAATCACTTGCCAATTAACATTCATTATTCAAATCCAGTCTCCAAGTGACTCATGATTTATTATATTCTACCAAATAAGATCCCATCCTATTATATTATTTTCATTAAAACAGGCCAAATTCTCCATACAGTAGTGCCACTCAGTGCAAGCCAGTTTAATCAATGGATCCCAGAAGGCTGTTTCAGGCATCCATTGATTACTCTGGCTTGCACTGAGTATATGGAGAGTTTTGCCTGTTTTAATAACTGTTATGAGCAAGCATAAGAAATGGTGATCATTTTCACATTTGATTTTTTTTAATCACAGAAATATTTAAGCAGAGAAATAATAAAAAAAAGAAAGTATTGATTATGAATCAGGATCGTCAAGTAATAAATAATTAAAGATTTGTATTATGATTGCACAACCACACAGTCTTATGATTATAGTTACTGTCAAAAGATAGTGGATGGGAAGAGCGATTCATGATAACTATGCCATATATTCAGCTAAATGATTAAAGATATTAAAGAAAAAAATAAAAAGAATAAAAGAAAGAGCAAACTTAAAAGACAATAAAACCTGATCTTTGACTAGCTAATATCTTACTTATCCTATAAAATTTAGGTATTGATTTTTGTATATTTACCATTAACTAATCTTTAAAGATCATTTCAGCACGCACTACCTGTTGACTTTGTTAGCAATCTAAATGTTATCACAACGCTAAAAAACGATTTTACTTCATTTATTCTTTGAATATAAAACTATAAATAGTTAACTTTTCAAATCTGGATCATGAAGTTTAACTTAATTCAATTATTAAACATACAGTGAACTAATAATGAACCAAATGATACATATCATGGGCAAAAATACTACTGATAACATAAGAAACTTAATTATTGTTTTAATAGATATATTGATAGATTGGTGATTAAATTTTTAAAAGTCTACTTACTGTTATAGGTAATAAAGTTTAATCATTAAGAATATAAAAATAATATATTCATTCAAATTCATTAAGTTTTACTAATGTGTATATCTTTATACCCACATACATGCATATATATTGATAGAAAAATAAATAGCTGGATAATAGGAAAAAAGGGTAGTTGGATGCTATAGATAAATAAATAAGCACACAATTAAAGAGCTAGATAAGTAATTATATAAGTTAATGGGTAGATAGGTAGATAGATGGTGGAAAGTTAGATAGACAAACAGACATATGGAAGAAAACATAAATAGATATATAGATAAATTGATGGATAGATGAAAAATAATTAGATGAAGAAAAGTAGATAGATCTAGATAAATTGATAGATATACATTCAGAAAGTTGGATATATTGATGTATAGAAAATAAATAGAAGAATAAAAATACAGATAGATAACTGAAAAGATAAATGGATAGATAAAAAGAGAGATATATATGGAGATAGATAGATAAATAAATACTATTGTTATCTTTATAAAATTTATTATATCAACACCAATTATCAATATATTAAGGTATAGATAGCTTTCATTGTATTAATCACTCTCAATAACATATGCATTTTAGGATATATAGGAGTGTGCATATAAATATTGTAACTGTGTAGAGGTAAACATGTTCTGCATTCAAATCAAAGTTGAGAAAACCTTAAAAAAAATTTAAATGAGCTTAACATTTTTTTATCCAGATAACTCGTCTTATTGATCAATAAAAGGGTACCTAGTTATGTTTAATTAAATAAAATAAATATGAAAAAAGACTCAAACTTTTACTCTCTAATAGTAGTCAAAACTGGAGAGTAATGCATTCTACCTCATCAATTTTTTATAATTACTTTTGAAGAAACCCTCATTTTTTGGTGGATTACTTAAATACAGTTTTATATATCATCATCATAATTTCAATTATTATTTATCCACTGCAGGATAAAGTTCTCTTCACGATTAACCTAGTCTCTCCAATCTTTAGCCTCTTTTTTCACATCATCCCAGCACCCTTCCTTATTTTTTCCACCCATATCACATAAGGTCTCTTTCTAGGTGCTTCAAAATCCTTAGGAATTCAACTACCCATCTACTATCATCTCTTTTAGTAGTATGTTCATTTTAGCTTCACTTCAGTTTCTTAATCCTTTCAATAATGTCAATAATATTCATTTGTTACTCACCTATGCTTTCATTTTCAATCCCTTATTATTATTCCTGACATACATTTCTTCATACTTTCTTAAGTGGTCCAAAATCTCTGTATTGCTCTTCGGTTAAATGTCCAAGTTTCAGATCCTTAAGTAAAAATTAGTAAAACACATTTATTTAAAACCTTACTTTTTAAAATCACAGACAAATTTCCTTTTAATAATTTTGTTATTTTTATGAAAAGCAATCCATCCAAGTTTTATTCTATGATATAATTCAATCCATTATATTTCCATCAGTATTAATAATCTGACCAAGTTATTTGAAATTGTTCACTTCACCTAATTCACCATTAACAATCTTTATTTTTTTTTTTTGGACAAATTCTATTGAATATTACTTCAGTCTCTTTAACATTTATTTTAAGTTCTACTTTTTTACTTTCATCTGATAATTCTTGCAACATTTCCTGAAGTTCTGAAGCATTATTTACAAAAACAATTACATTGACTGCAAAATCTAAAGAACTTAAATAACCTACATTTAATTTTACTCCCTTAACTTCCAAATTTAATCAACAAAATAATATTTGCAAAACAATTGTAAAAGATTTGGGAGATATATATAATGATTGTCACACATCCTTCTCAATGTTAATTTTCCTAGTATCACTATAAAATCTAATCACTGCTGTTGCATTTTCATAAATACTCTTCAGAATATCATAACATCCTGAGTTTATTTCTTGATGATTCAATGCTTTAATCACTGAATAAATTTTTATAGAATCAAATATCATTTCATAGTTTGCAATTTCAAAACATAATGGCAACCCATATTCACTGATCCTTTCTCTAACTTGTCTTAATATTTGAGTATAATCCACTATTCTAAAACTACTTTTAAATCCAATTTGTTCTTTTGGTTAGTTAAAATCCAAAGTTTGCTATAGACAAATTGCAATTTTTTTGGTAAAATTTTTATATAAAACTGATAAAAGACAGATAAATCTGTAATTTCTAATTCTTTATCACCTCTATTAAATATTAATATTAGTATTTCATTCTTCCAATCATCTGATATATTTTTATCATTTAGATATTTAGTATATAACTATGACATATTTTTTCTATTACTTCACCTGTTTCTTTTAAAATGTTAATCTCAAATCTCATTTCTTCATTAAAAGCCTGGCATATCAGAAGATGTAAAAATTCTAAAAAATATTTTTTCTTGCTCTTTATGCTATATAATTATTTAAATATGTAAATATCAAATGTTAAGCTCTTTTTATATAGCTATGTAATACTTGAAAACTTGAGATAAGCAAGTTAATATAAAAAGGTATAAGAAAAAACAAATTTACATTTAATAGCACTAACCTATCTTTTGGCAGATTCACCAGAATCATAGTGCAGAATAGAATCTCGCAGTTGAGAGTCTGAATATATAGTGGAGAAATATGTAAATTTGTTCCAAGATTCAAATTATATGTTCCTTTTCTTTGATAGTGGGATGCAAGAGTTTTTTCTGTTAATTAAATGTGTTTCATATTAATTTGCATATCCCAAGTTTTTGAGTACATAGAACTTTCCACACATTTCATATCAGCTTTCTTTTTAGTAATAATTCCATCTTTTCTACTTATTACAGAAATGAATTTCTTACAAATATCAAAGTATTGGTTTACACATTTGATACTTTTATCCTCTTCTATAACTTTCCTTGCTAATTCAGACTTCTATTTTCTTATATCATTAACATTTTTTGTACATTTTACAAAATTCTAGATATTCAGTCCTTCTAAATAGATTATTTTCATATATTTTTATATTTTTTTCTTTATAAATTGTCTTATCTCAAAAGAGATTTTACTGACAAATTGCTGCTTTTTTGTATTGGCTATCTTTGTTGCAGTTCTTAGTAGTTGATTACTTATCATCTTATTGATATTCTAATTTAAATTCATTATCTGAAAATACTCTTTTTCTTAATAATTTATGTACCTAGATTTGCTTTAACATGTATCTTACATCTAATTGATTGATGATTATTTTCTGGGTTGTATTTATTAAGAATATTACAATAATTAAATACATATTTCCTTTTAATAAAAATATAATCCAATTTGTCTATACCTTCATTGTGTATTCAATCTCATTTAGCATTTTTTTTTCAAAAAAAAAAAAGATTTCACAATACAAAATTTTTCTTTTTCTGCAAATTCTAGTAGACTATAGCATTTTCATCTTTCAATTGCTTACCAGTTCTAGCATTAAATCCTACCATGATAATTTTAAAATATTGTTTGATCTAATCAAAAGTGTTTGTATATCTGTATAAAATCTTGTACTTCATCATAATTATATGCATTTAGTATTTTTCATCAAGTTGAACAGCAAATCTTGCCAGTCTGTCTGATAAACCACCAACCTCTATAATGTAATTCTTCCATTTTTTATATATAATGAAACTTACTCTACTTATGATTTCAATATTTAAACCATTGGGGTATAATACATGCTTGCTTTTTATAATTTTACTTCATCTTTTCTTCTAACTTCACAAAATCCAACAATGTCCTATTTAATATTAGACAATTCTTCTAATTGTTGCTATTCTTCCTTCACTAGAAAGTAACCTGTAGCTACAAGTATCTAAATAAAAAGTCATCATCAAATGGCAACATGTGTCTGTAATCAGAGGATTTTTAGCATCCTCTGCTTTTGGCCATGAACCACTGTCTTGGCTAATGACTCTATATTTTTCTGGAAATAAGGCACATATTCTAGTTTTGTCTGTCATAATTGTAAATATCTATTTTAAAAAATTTCATTCACATATACATTCATTCTGTCTTTAAAAAAGCTTGACTGATATTTCAGTGAAGGGTTAACAGGCAATTAAGAAGTAATACTATTGTGTTTTTGTTAAAATAAACTCACCTTTGACCATCAATATTCCTATACTATATAAATAATCTCATGATAATAACAGATGCATATTAAGAATTTACCTGCTTGATACCTACAAGACTTTAAAAAGGAAACAAAGAATCTCTTTCACTTAAGAGCTAACTTCTTTTTGAGTGTCTGTGTATGCATAGATTAAATTCTTTCCCTGATATAAAGTTTAGATAAATAGATAATAGGATACTCAGTAATAATAAAACATGTAAATATGTGATAAATATTGCATATCATTTTTTTAAAGCAAATTATTTCACATCTCAATATTTAGAACTATACCATAAACGTTAACACACTATACTTACATCATTAAGCTACATTCAGACACCCATATATATTTATATCATTAGTAAACCAGAATTTTAAAAAAAGTGATAATTTATATAAACATATATTTATGTGTTTATATTTATCTTAATAATTAATATTTAACTAAATAAAATTAATATTGATAATTAAATTAAATAATTATATAAAAAATAGAAAATAATATTTAATATTTGATCATTTTCCAGTTTATTGCAAGAAAAATAAATATATAAGCATCAATTAATAAAATTCATGAAATTTTCAATTTACTACAAAGAACATATATATAATCATAAAAACAGTCAATACTTAGACAATCCCAATATCTCAAACTGTTGTCAAGGCAACCTTCTTTCAATAAAAATGGACAACCTCCTTTTAACAATAAAGATGGAATCCTTTATTGTTAAAAGGAGGTTGCTTTGACAACAGTTTGAGATTGTTGATTATTACTGATATTGTCTAAATTTTGACTGGTTTTAATGATTACTTATAAACCTATTTAGCCTTGAGCATTATTATATTTAATATATATATAAGAGGCTTTGTTATTCAAAAGAAATTCTTTCTAAATAATTTTTGAATAATTATACAATATTATGCAGAGTATAAAATTATAGGAAAACTATATATTGTTGGAAAATGAAATATTGTTTTGTATGTTAATTTTTCAATTAAAAACAGTAAGTTAATCCTTAATTATCATCAATGAAAAATTACCATGCTTGTCACTTTCTTAACATAATTCATTCCAGATTTCTTTTTTAAAGAAACAAATTTTATATACTCTGATATTTAGGACTCCATTAAAAACAAAAATTGAATTCATTAATTAATAAAATAAACATCCTTAAAAAACCAATTGTAAAAGTAAAAATCTAATTTAAGGCAATGCTTATCCTGCTTTCCAATGACTATACAGTTTATCTCCGCATGATACTAAGTGATAGCTATTACTTTCTTTGCCAAATTTTTATTTTCTAAAATGAAAAATTTGGCATTTTAAATTACTCAATTAAAAAAACCCCATTGTTTAATCCATTAAAAAATTTAAAGCAAAACTTTCAAGCATACTTGGTATATGATTGCAGATTTTGGAATAATTTCCAAATCCCCATTTTTTGACCCAATTTATTCAAGTTATAGTGATAATAATCTAGCAAATCTTTTTTGAGGTGTGTAGCATATTAATAAGTTTTTATTAATATTTTATCTCTGAAAACTCTGTTTAAGCCTCAAAATTAGGAATTCAAGATAATACACCAAGATTTTCATAAATTAGGTAAAAAATACCATTAATTATTTGATTGTTCATGTGATAATAAATTAATTTCATTGTATAAGTATTTGATATCAAAACAAGTTTGCAAAGTTAGCTACTGAGGTAAAGTGTAATTACTAGAAATATTATTTGTTAAAAGAAAGATTATTCTAATGTTATTTCAAAAGAGCTACATTATATGATGTAACTCAAATAATACGAGTAATATATAAATAATCAGGTAATTAATAACTTCTTTTAATCTGGACAAAATTATGAAGAGATTTCTAATTTTCACAATTACTAGTCTTTCTTATTTTCATAAAGTTAAAATTTACTTAAACAACATTTTTATTTACTTTTGAATAAAGCAATACACAGACAGTTCAAAAAAGTACACAAATCAATAAATAAATTAATATATTTACTAATACAAAAGAATTTCATTTTTGTTATTTTAGTTTTTCACTTTACCCCTAATTACGAAAAAGTTGTGCAAGTGCTTTAGCAATTCATAATATTCATTTTTTTCTGAAGAAAAAATAAATCAATTTTACTCATTAACTTTTTACAAATATATCTCTACGCTGTTTATGTAAATACTAAAAACATAAAAATCGTAATAGTAATGTAATCAGCACTGTTATTATAGTAAAGCATGCAGTATACCCTGTCCATTCAATCTGCTTAAGTTCAAAGACTTCACTGTAACTTTCTGTCGAATGTTAAATAATAATCAAATGGCTTGATTGCTTGGGAGTTCATAGAAATTTAGAATGCCAACATTGAAATTGATATAAGGACCTCACTCTCTAGATTCTGATATACTACTATTTCATCAAACCATATAGAACTGTTGAATGTTTACTTTAACACAAACGATTGTATATTTTAGTCTTCATTTTTATTCCTAGTTGGCAAAAAAAATTAAAAATAAGAAAGATTTAAATTGCAAGTGTCAGCTTAAGAAATTTTAATAGGCATTCTTTACTTTATGCTTAGAGGAAAAAGATAAAATTGGCTATTATATTTAAAAAGCTGTAAACATTTTATTGGTTTTAATTTTTATAATTAAGTACATATATTCATCGCTGTCATTGGTTATCTTAGATAATCAATATCATGTTTAATAATCTCTCATACTAATATTTATAAAAAATATATATACAATTTTATAAAGCAGTTTCGAGTGGCTTTCCAAGCAGATTTTATTATCAACACTTGCTGCATAAAATACGTTGTCTTTATTCTTATTAGCAAACAAAGATATTAAATGATATAAAGAGATGAAACTGCACACACACACACACACAAAATAACTAATTGCATACAGAAATGAAAAATAGAATTATAAATTTAACATCACCACACTAAAATATTTTGAGGTAAAGCAATTATATTTAGATTATATTTTATATGCTGAATAGACAGTTTTTACATTTTGTGTGTGTGTGTGTGTGTGGAAGCTTACATGTTTATATTTTTATTTAGCAAAGAATGATTTAGTTTGCTAGAATATTTATTCATTAAAAAATTAATTCAAATTTAATTGAATAAATATGTGTAAGTTTTATGATTTAATTATTTTAAATAAATGTTTGTAATATTATTCTAAAACCCAGAAATGAATGTGAAGCAATTGAAAAAGACTGAAATTATTATTTTCTTTTGTCTTCATTTTGAACAGAATGCCTTGATTCAAAAAATATCTTAACTCTAACATTTGTCCAGCAGTAACCATGATGACCTCTTCCAATATTTCCCAGATCAACAAAGAAATCCCAATGCTTGATGGAATATTCTGTAATCCAGATAATATGTGATAATTGGTATAAAAGATGAAGTTTAGAAAATCCAGAAAGTCTTCACAAATTTTTATTTCAGTTAGAACCTAAGCAGGTTCAAATTTTAAAATAGCCATTTTGGTTGCTATCTGCACTAATGATCAGCTAAGCTAAACAGTTAGACATTTGCCTCTGCTAGGAAATATGACTACTCATCGTATTAGAAAAGGATGAATAACCATGGATAAAACAGAATATATCATTGATTAATTCTTTATTTCAAGAAATCTCATTTATTACAGTCAACTATTAGTGGGGAAATGTATAAATTAACTTATGGAAAACTGTCTCACAACTTCAACAAAAATTACTGGACTTTTCAACTGGAAGTAATAAAGAACCAATATAATTGAAAAATTATATTTATTAACTTCAAATAAGTTACTGATGTTTATTTTCAAAATATTGTACAATAATTGTTTTCTTTTTACTTCAAGAGAACGTGAATATTAAGTTTTCAATAGTGTAAATTTATCTCATTTTTAATTATGTAAGGAAAAACTTTAAATAATCTTTCAACTCAAATATACCTTCATAAAATTGTCCCTTAGAGAAATGAACTTTTATTCAAAAAGTAATGAAAATCACTTTGTTATTGATGATAAACTATTTGCTTTATCAGAGATATGATCAGAATTACTGGCAATATGGATTAAAAATCTATAAATGAATAGATTAATTGTATATCTCAAATTAAAGAAGTAATGAAAAGTAATCCTTTGGATAAAATTATAACAGCTTGCTGCATGTAACAAACTACAAATTATCAATGCTAAATATTTAAGTACCATTCAAAGGATAATAGATTAGGAAGTTAAATATTTAAATGCCACATGGTGAATTGTCAAAGCAAATATTAAATATGATAAGCATTCAAGTGGTAAGCAATCTTAAAATGGATTAATGTGTTGAGTGCAATTTACATTGAGTCAACAAATATGATAAATGGAATTTATTAATCTTTATATGGTATCCAGAAAGAATTATATTGCAAAAATGAAATTAATTGTGCAATAAACTGACAGATTATTTAATTAATGCACTTGAACATAAATGCTCCTTTAGAAGTATATACTCCTATTCTTCTCCTTTACTTTCTTTGTATTTCTTTATATATTCATATGTATTGTTTATAATAACTCCTCTCACATACACTTGCATTAAAGTTTATATGAGAGAAGTTATTACAACCAATATATATGAAATGCTTCTTTCTTAATTAGGTAATAGTATAGTTGTTATTAATATAATAAAGTTTACTAAGATATTACTATATTCATATACAGCTAGTATTTTTATTTAATATTATTACTATTGATATTCAATAGGATTAAATGTGATATATCTTAGATTTAGGTTAGATAAATATAAATAACTATTAATCTCATATAAAATTGTCCTATATTGCAATTATTATATGTTTTATGGGTTCTTAAGTTTCAACTTCAAAGACAAATGGAGTTAATAATCTTTAGTTATATAAGTAAATCTAGGGTATATGAGCACAGACTTTCACACAACCCATCACTCTCCACTCTATTTCATAACACTGATATCCCCAAACACATATATGTCAACAAGATAAATAATCACAATACCTCTCATAACACTGATACCCCCAAACACATATATATCAACAAGATAAATAATTATCAATATATGTATTTCATGCTAAACCAGCAATCATCAGTTGATCCAGACTATCAACTCTACACATATATGCAATAAGTGCTCAGATATATATTAAGATAGCCAATCTTCATACTTTAATGGACAGGCTTCAATCCTATATATATATATATGAAAAACAAAATCAAGTTAAAAACTTGTTAACGCTTGTATTTATGTCAACAGATGGCGTTCTACCAAAAACACCGTCAAGCGTATTTCGTTTACATAAACGTCAGAGAATGCATTCACAATCTCTAACTTTAATTCCACTTTCAGATCATGATTTCAAGCTATTTGCTATCGTCAGTGAAAGACAGGAATAAGAACTAGATCTAAACACAAACTCTTAGCGTTTATGAAACAATTTCTATTCAGCTTGCAAGCGTGAATTTTTTAGACACATTAATGTCTTCGAACTCAGCATAGCAAGCCAGATAGCTACATGGGTCTGATATCAGTTCAGCATCACCATATAGTAGAAGTCTCTGCAATATATATCATTGCAAGAAAGACCTCAAAGGTACATTTATGAAAAACAAAATCAAGTTAAAAACTTGTTAACACTTGTATTTATGTCAACAGATGGCGTTCTACCAAAAACACCATCAAGCGTATTTCGTTTACATAAACGTCAGAGAATGCATTCACTATCTCTAACTTTAATTCCACTTTCAGATCATGATTTTGTTTTTCATAAATGTACCTTTGAGGTCTTTCTTGCAATGATATATATTGCAGAGGCTTCTACTATGTGGTGATGCTGAACTGATATCAGACCCATGTAGCTATCTGGCTTGCTATGCTGAGTTCGAAGACATTAACGTGTCTAAAAAATTCACGCTTGCAAGCTGAATAGAAATTGTTTCATAAACGCTCAGAGTTTGTGTTTAGATCTAGTTCTTATTCCTGTCTTTCACTGATGATAGCAAATAGCTTGAAATCATGATCTGAAAGTGGAATTAAAGTTAGAGATGGTGAATGCATTCTCTGACGTTTATGTAAACGAAATACGCTTGACGGTGTTTTTGGTAGAATGCCATCTGTTGACATATATATATATATTGATGCAGGTATAAAATAAGCCTGTATTTCAGTTATTACATAGTAGAAAGGTCTTCCCATCCCTTGTATATGTATTAAATGGATTATCTCCTTTACATGAGGGATCAGATTGACTTTAGATCAACATGGATGTGATGAGAATATCAGCCTCAGGGATGAATGGTTGAAGAGTTGGAGTGGGGAGTGGATTGAAGCCTGTCCATTAAAATATGAAGATTGACTATCTTAATATATATGTGAGCTCTTATTGCATATATGTGTAGAGATGATAATCTGGACCAACTGATGATTGCTGGTTTAGCATGAAATACGTATATTGGTGATTATTTATTTTGACAACATATATGTGTTCAGGTGTATCACTGTTATGAGATGGAGTGGAGAGTGGTGGGTTGTATGAAAGTCCGTGTTCATATACCCTATATATTACATATATTGATGCAAAATAAGCCTGTATTTCAGTTATTATAAGTAGATCTGTAAAAAATATTTTATACATCATTTTTATTTGCTAATATTAATTTTCCACTGCTATATATTATGTAACAAGACATCCTAATAATCATTATATTTTGTTAGTGGAGTAGCATGTTTAAGTGGGTAAATGATTCTAATAATAGGTCTTGAGGTAAAACAAATACGCCCAATGTCGTAAATATCATTTAGGTATGCTAAGCAATAATTGCACTTGCTTCTCTTAAAGAATAAAAACTTCTCCAACATCATAAAGGTTGATTAATAATTGATTAATTAGTGAAACAAACTAATTAAGGACTACATATAGTATTTATCATTGATTGTTAAGTTGAGGATTATTATCCTCCAGTATTTGAACTGAGGATTTTTTTTTTTAAAACCTATTCCTATTTAATGTTAGTGATCTTGCATAACATACTTTTCATATCCCAAGTTCAAATTAGATTTAGAAAATAATATTTATTAGATATTTTATATAATTTTCTTATTGCTATTATTCATTTTTATCATTTATTTTATATTATGTAATAAAGTAATTGTTAATTTTTAATACTTCTCTTTTGTTGTTACGAAAGAAACATCATCACTGCACATTCATGATATAATAAAAGTAATATTTGAAATATTAGATTACACATAAAATCTATTTGGATTAAATACATCATTACTGTATTAACACTATCTGAAATATAAAACTATTGAGTAAGATGATATACATAAAATTCCCTTTACATTTTCATATCCTAAAAAGCACAAACACACTTTATATTCATGTATCTATTTTCTTATTTTATATAACCCTGAGATAAATCATTAACCAACTTTAAATTTAAAATTGCTAGCCTTGGTTTTAAAACACAGATAGAATTACTTTTAATTAGTTTTTATATGAGAAACAATACATTTGCAAAAAATTTTATTAATAAAAAGAAACACATATTATTGAATAACCCTGAAAAATTTATTATTTTATTGAATGTGAATCTATTATTAAAGTATAGAATAATTTTAGATTATGCAGAAATATAAAAACTTGTAAGTATTTTGAATTGCACATTAAGTTAGGGATAGAGACACTACTTCCAGAATATTGAATACACCATGTTGCAACTGAGATTGCAATGTCCCAACCAGCTTTCCTACATTATTGCCATCAAGATCACAACTGGTCTCATGTTATAGTTTCAATATATATATATATTATTTCTATTAGTTATTATTTTTAATTTTAAAAACATTTTCATTAATTTATAAAAATAAAATATACTTTACATTTAATATTAAAATATGCTTTTTAAACTAATTAAATTCATGTGATAGAAAATCAAAAAATATTTTTTTACATTATTTTAATAAAATGTGAAATGTAAGCCTTTTTTAATTACACATGACAATTTCATTATTTTTGAATATTTTCAATATTTTAGTTATTAGGAAAATAATTTATACTAAAAATTTTTTTTTATTATTTTGTCATAATTTCTATTCAACTGAAGACTATATATAAGAAAAATTAACACATGATTTTAGTTACATTTAATGAAAAGGGGAAAAGTTAAAATATAAACAACACTACAAAAAATATAAAGCAAAAAATAAAAATTAAATATTTAGATTTTACAAAGATTGGAAAATGAAATGGTAATAAAGGACACATTGTAAATATATATCTAATAGATATTAAAATTAATGGGTTTTTTTAATATTTGAATTTAATATCTATTTAAGTTTTTAGAATTTTATAGTGCTTTAAAGTTTATCCTCTTTCCATATTATGTCCATAAGTGAAGTAAATTTATCTTTTAGTAAATATAAAAAAATTATATGCATTATGCATCCATAAGATATATCATCTTCTAGAGAATTCATTTCTTTTTAAAAAAACCAATTTATAATAGTTTATGCATACATATTTGTAATAGTTATTTGTTCACAAAAATCTTTTTAAATGAATATAAAACAAAAATCCCAGAGAATTCAGGAGCTAGCATTTTAAACATAAATTGATAGAAGCTTTCAGACTAAGTACATTATTAATAAGAATTGATTATTTCAAATTTATCCAAAATAGAAAGTTTTAATTATTTTTATTATAAAAATAAAATTAATTATGTCAACAATTTGTAGAAAAAATTGCCATATATATATATGTTAAATTAAATATTTTCATGAATTGCTATTATATTAAAGAATAGAAATATGAAGATTATATCCATGTAAACAGAAATAACTTTTGCCTTTTGATATTACCAGAAAACTATCACTTACTACTAATTGACAAA
Source organism: Epiperipatus broadwayi (assembly GCA_028023455.1). Lineage (NCBI taxonomy): Eukaryota > Metazoa > Onychophora > Udeonychophora > Euonychophora > Peripatidae > Epiperipatus > Epiperipatus broadwayi. The sequence goes on along the minus strand of JAQFVV010012398.1, from coordinate 18,970,264 downwards.
CTCTCTTAGGCTAAACAAGTTTTATCCATTAATTTATAATAGTTCTTTTATATATATATATTGTGCCCTTTTCTATAGGTCAGTAATAGTTTATAACAGTCAATTACTAAAAAATTTTAAATTTAGAATATGTTCTTTTAATATGGTAATTGTATTAATTCAATTATGTTTTTAAAGTACAATTTGAAGCTAAAGAAAATACGTAGTATATAAAATTATAGCGAATTATTTAAAAGTAGTTAAGTAAAGTTTAAAATATTGTTTCTTATGGTTGTAAAAGCTGGCCATATTAAATAACACAGCTATAAATATTAAAAGTATATTTAATAAATTCGATTTTAATAGTTTAAAAATTGATAATTTAATAGATGCTATGTTTAAATTTATAATCATATTTAAATAGTCAAAATTAATATAGTATATTTTTAAAATAAACTTTGTGATGGTGAAAATTATATCTAGTTCTATATTTTTAAAATTATTCTTCCAAATTTTTTAATAATTATTTTATATAATATAATAAGTGTATCAACTTTATTAGTCTAGGCAGAGAAATAGATTGAAAATCGTCTGTCAAAGTTATTAATCATGTGACTTGTATATTACATACGTTCACACACACGCTTGTTTGAGTTAATAATAAAGTTTAAAATATTTTAAAAGTTATATTATAGAATTGGATAGAATTATTGCCTATCATAAAAGTAAATAGTATTAAACATTAAATTAACTATCGTATAACATGCTTAAGTAATGTAATAAAGACGAATACAGATATAATATAAAAATTAAATATTTTATTTAAATAAAAATAGATAAATTGAATATTAAGAAATGGAATAAGTTATTAAATGTTATTTTAAAAATTATTTTAAAAGATTAAATAATTTTAATAAAATAATAATTTATTTAAAAGTAATATTTTAAATAATATTTTGAGTTCATTACGTCATAATTTCTAATTTTGAAATTCAATTCTACTATAAACTGAAAATATGTAAATTTGTTCTCAAGCTAAAGTAAGAATTAACCAATAGGAATAGGTATTCTTACAGACTATAAATATCGTCGTAACTAAGTTATCGGGGGAGATTAAAAATGTATTGAAACAAGAGAAAGGTAAATTATAGCTATCAAAGAGATAGTATTTAAAATTATTATTTTAGTCAATTTTAGCACTCTCTCATAATTTATTTGCAAAAAATAATTAATATTTTAAAAGTAACTTGAAAAAAAAACGAGAGTGTAAACTAAAAAATATTTTAATAATTTCGTTTAACATGCTTTGTTAAATTTTTAAAGTTCCTTTATCAGTCGTATTTTATCTAAAAATTTAACCTAAGCTTCGCAATAAAGAATGGATATACTACGAAATAAAATGGATATAAATTGTAATACTGTAAAAATATTTGAAATATTTGTTGATACAGCTTTATTAATATTTAACCGAAGAACTGTTTTGGTACATAAAAAAAACCACAGCTCGGACATTATACGGAGTCTAAAAAATGTATTGAAATGTATTATTTATAACCTTATCCAAGATTTATTTTTAAATAGTAATAAGACAATTATATTTCATGAATTATTTTATATAATATGATATTCAAAGGAGTAAAATGTTATATCCTTTCTGAAGGTAACTTTTTTTTTTAAAAGAGATTTATAAAAATACCAAATGAAAGTTTAAATGTATTAAGAAGGAAACTTATATAAAAAAAGTGAACATATAGTTGAATAAAAGATGGATCCATGGAAATACAAATAGTACTTAAAAGTTTATCGAATATTTTTAAAGTTAAATTAGATGGATTGATGCATCGGATATGCAGAGAATATTGGTAGAGAAGATTAAGAAGCTTCACAGGATTAATTAATATTATGATTTAATAATTATCATCCTAAATACTAAAACCAAGGATTATTTTCTATAAATGTTACTAAATGGATTAATAATTATTTTTTTATTTTAAACTTTAACGCGCTTGGAGAAGAACATTTTTTGGAAAACTCTAGAGAAAATAATAAGCATTTTGGACTTATCAGGAACTATCATCAAGAAAATATGTAATTATAGTTTTGATTCTTTTTATTTTGTTAACCTAGTTTAAATCTAAATTTTTATATAAGATTAGGAAAAACATAAAAACATTAATTTATTAATATTAAAATTTTATAATATAACAATCTAATAATTTAGCTAAAAATATTTTAATATAAAGTGTATGGGTGTGAATTTTTTATATCTGCAATGCTCAAGTGGATAAAGAAAAGCTTACTGAACACGATGACTAGATAAAGGTTATTGGTAATAGTAATAACTATTGATAATTTATAATGTATATATTTTTTGTTTTCTTTAGATCATCCATAAATTGGAAGAATGAAGTGTAAAAGTTTTTTTTACTTATATGTAACGCATTTCATACAACATTTTTAAAAAAAACATTATGAGATAGGATTGATTTGAAAATATGCATACGATGATTTTTTTTTTATTAGTGATATAATCCAACATAACAAATAATTATGTGATTCTTTTAAAATTTTCATGTCATTGGATATTCAAATATTGTCTAAGTAGATTGTATATGATTAGACATAGAATAATGAAGTAAGCAGACTTTTCTTATGAATCGTAAGATTGTTTAACTATTAATGAATTTTATTTATTGTTTTGTAAATGCAGATAGTTATTTATCGATGTAAGATGTAGAAAAATCTTGAGAAATAATGTTGAGATAGTGGCTTGGAAGTACTTAGTGAACAGGAAACCAAGATGATGTTTTAAGAAATAGGATGTTATAACGAATGGAAATAATATTTAGTCTTTATGTGGTTATCAGCATAGTTAACATAGCCCTATGACTGATACACATTTTATTTGGACAGTGTTTATATTTCTTTAAATATTTGATGTTCTAATAAAGCTGAAGAAATAGCTTTAACATCGTCCCTGTACTAGAGGATATTAGGCAGGTAAATGTCCTACCTCTTCATACTGTGCCATGATTTTGAGATATGTTAAGAGTAATACTCTAGCTTTCTTCCTTAATCCTATGCATCTGTTTTCGCTATCTTTATTTCATGTAATTGCATCGTTTAGTAAGATATGTTTAAAAGAAATGATAAATAATTTAGAACTTAGGTTATGTTATCATTTTGTATAAGATTGGTTTATTTGCTTAGAAGGAATAGGACGTTATAACTTAAAATTGAAGATCCAAAGTATCCTAAGGAAAGAAAAGAATCATAGAATATATTTTGAATTTTATTTCGGAAATGAAATATAAACTTTTTTAAAATAAAGTATCTAAACAAAGATATTTTCTTTAAAGTGATAATAATTTTAAATGCTTTAGTATTATTTTTTTAAGAGAAAAATAAGTATTGCATATTTTAAAATACAATAGTACAAAGTAAATTATGTAAACAATATGCATAGTATATTTTTATTTATTAATTAACAGACATATATTGATGATTACATTTATATCATACTAAAGTAAGGCTTAAAGAAGAATATATTATGATTAGTAAACACTGTGTGATAAACACTAAAATCTAGTACTGAATTTTTGGATAATATTTTGTGTAACATCTTTGACTTTGCAAGATGAAATTTTTTTTTAATATTTTGAGAAATCCATACTCATTATAAAATTTTGTTTTCTATAGAATGTTTTCTAAGTATGAATTTTTAAAATAAGATAGTTTAATAATATTAAGGATAAAATGCTGTTGCTAATAAAGTAGATAAATATATTTGTAATGGGTTAACCATAATGTGAAACCAAATAGTAACATTTTTTTTAAAATTTTGTCCCAAATCTAAATAAAGATATAATTGAAATATAATTTTTTTTTTTTTATAACCCGGTAGATCAAACTGTAAAGTAAAAAAGTTAAGGATATCCACTGTAAATAGTGTAAATAAATTGTTTATTTATTTGTTGTTAGTAATAAACTTTGTTAAATTTTGTTATTTCAAAAATTTTGTGTCCGAGTTATTTATTTCTCCACATCGCTGCATGAAATCACAATATATGCATAATAATTGAAACAAATATATAATTTTGCACAAAAGATAAATAGAGAATTATTTTAAGAATTTTAAATATTTTATTGGTATTCATTATAATTAAATAATCATAATCTTACATTATTTTATTGGTCATAAATCAGTTATCACAATATTATATTAAATTATATGCTATCAGTTGCCACACATATTTTGTTTGTCAGATTATTAAAATGCTACCACGTATTTATTATATCATTACATGAAGATATAAGATCATATTATATTATTTCATTATTTTATTATGGTAATAAAATTATAGTAAAAGAAAAGATATACAGAATTAGTTAAACAATGAAGAATATTATTACTGTTATTTATTATTATTAGTTTCAGTGTAGTAGATTATGACATAAAATCCCTTCTCATATTTTACTACCATATTTTTATTAACTTAGAATAAACTTTATGAACCTGAGATTATTTTATTGAGCTAGATTATTAAATAGAAGATTAAGATTTAATTATTAGTTTAATCTTAATGAGTAGAAGTTATTAAAGACGTAAGAATACTATGAGTTTGTTATTTGAACTAGTAATAAAGGGGGGATAGTGTTCTTATGCCATTGAGGTAGTATCCTGTGGGATATTGGCTCAATGTAATCTATCTTGTCACCTGTATTTTCACTTCAAGTCTCATGAAAATATTAAATATTTATTTAATTCATTTTTATAAACTGAACCTTATTCATATTTTAAATTTGAGCTAGTGAAATATTTTAATTTTAATGATGAATATTTTAGTTATTAATTATTAACTGAGATAGAACTCATTTTATTTTATATCATATATTATCTGGAAGTGGGGATGCACGAGTACAGGTTAGAATATATATATATATATCATAATGAAAATAATAAATATAATGGCAATCAACTGTAGTTTATTACCATTATATTTATTATTTTTATATGTTGAAATAAATATCTTCACAGGCAAAAGTAGTTTTCAAATCATGTTTTTAGAAGCAATTGTGCTTAATAAAATAAAAAAATGATGTTGCAACAAGATAACACTTTCCCTCAATTAGATAAAATAGTAAACATATGATTGTTGCAGAGACAATAAGGTCACATGGTTATTGAATAGTTTGGCCTAAATTTGGGCGGTTTTCTTTCATTTGTATAAGAAAACTTCGATATGGATGGTAATTTTGTTTCATCATGTTTGTTAATACAATTTGATTTGTTGAAAATTTCTAGAGTCTCATTAATATCATTTGATAATAATTGTTGTATGTGATTATGATTTTGTATTTGGGAAATCTGTGTGTGATGGCCAATGTCTAAAGCATGAAGTGTAAGTGCTAAGAATATTGACAATTTTTTGCGGCATTAATATGTTCATCTCTTCTAGCACTTATAATACAATTGGTCCTTTCTGTTTTAGTGAGTAGCACATCCTACATGCAATCTCGTAGACTTCTTGATCATCTAGAGGGATGAATTCCTTAGGTTAGGTTAAAAACCTATTCATATTTTGTTCAGGAGAAAATATTTTTATGTCACAGCATCTCAAAACATGTCCAATTTTATCTGTGGTTCCTTTTATATAAGATATACATATTCAGTAAAAGCATTCATTTTTTCTTTCTTGTGTTTTTGACTTGATGCATTGCCCTCTAGTGGTTTTGCAATTATTCATTAGTAAGACATCATACATGTTTGATCTTTTTTCTTGATATAGATTTATGTGAAAGTAAGTATGAAAAATGCTATAGCTATGGAGGAGAAGATTTCAGTTGAATGATTATGAGATGAGGCCTTTAGGTTTCTCTTAGTATGTATAAATTTTCTGTATCTAAAAGATGTTAAGATATTCTTATTAGTTTTAGAAATAAGAACATAAAGAAAAAAATTTCCATCATTCTCCATTTTCATAGTAAATTTAATTGGGGGGGTGGGGACCACATGATATTATTGTCTTTGAAACAATTATGTGATTATTACTTTAGTCAGTTGAAAGCAAACGTTACACTGTCAAAACATTGGTATTTTATATTAATTTTATTAATATGATTTATAATATATATATATTATGTTTAAGCATGCAAATTTATAAATATATGCATATGTGTATAAATTGCCCAAATGTAGTTAGGAATATATATTAATACTTCCATATTATATACATATAAATATTGTTATTAACTCTCTTGCATTATGACACTTTCTATTGGTCCATCTTGTGAAAGTTTTCAGAATTGCTCAACCTTTCTGTTTTTAATAAAATCTTTATTCTATTCGGAAATTCAACAAATTGTATTTGATTTCCTTTTAATTTAATTTTATAAGTGAATAATATTCTAAAAAAGTACATTTGAATATTTTAAATATTTAAAATCTGACCTGTAAATACAACAAAGTACCATAAACATTCTCAGATATTTGCATAAACATTAAAACTAAAGGAATCAATTTATTTTTATTTTAAGTTGTTTGTGTGTGTGTGTGTGAATGAGTGAAGGTAGATTTATGAAAAACTATCAAATTCTGCTTTAATATCTTATATTTTCTTATAAAAATTACAATATTTTAAAGTCATTTTTGATAGATAATGATGTAATAAACACTTTTTTTAATATAATGGCCAAGTTTATTAACTTCTATTTCTAAAAATAAAACATAAATGTATGAAGTGAAAATTTGCCTTTGTATATTTTTATAATAATCAACCATTCATGTGTAAAAATAGTCAAAAATACTTTATAAACAAGAAAAAAAAAATCAATTTAAAATTATACCTAAAAATCATTGTGTGAAAACTAGAAGAACACAAACACCCTCTGAGCATTTTATTGTGTTAAAAAAGTGAAAGAAAAGTCTTTTGATGTTAGCCACAGTGCATAGGATGCTGATCACTTCAGTTTTTTTTTCAACTTTAATATTAAGAAAAGCATTATATTAAACTCTATCTTTAAAAAACTGTGGGTCATTATCACACAAAATAACATTAATATTATGTTCTAATGTTATGAGATAATAGAGCTTTTTCTAAAACAAACTTTCAATTATTTTCAACAAAAGTGAGGGTTTATAAGTTAAATACATATTTTGACTTTTTTTTTTTTTTTTTTACATAATTTAATGTTTATTTTGTTAGGAAATATAAAAAAAAGTCCTAAATAAACATATTCCATCTAGAACCTTGATTAAAAATTAAATAACAAAATACCCTGATATATATATAATATAGAAATAAAACAAACTAACTCCTTTTTAAAACTTGATTTTTTATGACTATAATTATGAAAAATATATCCAACGTTTTGACTATTTTTTATAGTCTTTTTCAAGGCACACTAAAATAAAATATATATACAATAAATATCACATATTCCAAAAAAAAAAAAAAAATTAAATTAATTAAAAATTACAAAATATATTCATAACCAAAATTTTCTTTTTTTACCTTATCTCACTCTCCTTTCATATTACAATCACAACTTAAACACAACTAATTTCTTTTTAAAAAATCTATATATATCATATAAAAACTTTTAATTAAAAACCTATTATTTTCTTTTATCTTTTTCTATTAACACCCTATTTAATTCTGTTTTTATTTCATTTATGTATACACCCTCTTTTATTATCCTTTCATTATATGACTTAATACATTCCAAAGGTTTTATTTCAAAATCTCCATGCTTAAATTTATTCTTTTGAATGTAAATAGCAGAATTTTTATCACCTAAATGCTGTTTTAATCTAGTTTTTAATTTATTTTTACTAGTCCCAATATATGTCATTTCTACATTCTTTCTAAAACAATTCAAACATTTTATCAAATAAACTGAATTCATAACGTCTAACCTATTATAATCCCCATTATTATTAATTAAAAAATTTAAATTTGCTTTCTTTTTATAAACTGGACAAATTGAAACATTATATTTCCTATTAATCATTTTAACTAATTTCTTAACTTTAATAAATAAATCTTTAGATATATTAAAACCAACATAAATAATCTTTTCTCTATTCCTATTCCTATCTAATCCCATTCTATTCCTTATTTCATTTATATTTTTATTAGAAAACAAATGTTCAACTACACCCCTAGGATAATCATTCATAAAACATTCATTCCTAATAATATCAACCTCATTCTCAAACAAATTACCATTTGAACATAACTTAATTGCCCTAATAATTTTATTATTAACAATATTAATTTTACTATGATTATCAATATCTGAAAGCCAATTATTTGATAATCCAAAAAATGTTTTTTTTCTAAACACAGATGTTTCTATAATAACACTGCCATTCCTATGTATTTTTTTAAAAATTCTAACATCTATATATTCAATAACATTAATATATTCTTTTTCCATAGTAAATTTTATTTTTTCAACTCTACCATTAATATAACTCAAAAAATTATCTGCATTTCTTTTATTACCATTGAAAACCATAAAATAGTAATCAACATATCTAACATAAAAAATTGGTTTATTTCTATTATAATTAAAAAATTGTTCTTCAAACTTATGCATATATATTCCTGCCAAAAAACCACTCAGACTATTACCCATACTTAAACCCTCTTTTTGCTTATAAAATTTATCCCCATACTTAAAAATAAGGTCCCTACAACAAATTACTAATATTTCATATAAAAGAAAACCCTCAATTTTTAATTTTACCCCTTTATCTTTATTATATAAATCCATAAAACAACAAATAGCAACCTCCGGATCAATGTTAGTATACATACTAACAATATCTAACTTTACAAAAAACAAATTTTTAAAAACCTTACCTTCTAAAAAAAACTTTCAATTTACTAATAAACTATATAGATATATTAACACATTTTTTTTCAAATAATGTAATATATTTTTTAAAAATATTATTATACACTCATCTCAAAATTTTTTCATAAGTATTACAACTACTAATAATTGGCCTCATTGGAAAACCAAGCTTATGTATTTTAGATAAACCATATATTTTTGCACATTTTATATCCATTCTTTTTAATTTAAGCATGACTAATTTTTCCACACAACCTTTTTCATACAACACACTTAACATATTATTAACCTTTTTATTCATTAACATACTTTCATCTTTATTAATTTTTAAAAAACAATCTTCCTTTAATAAGTTTAACATTTTTTTATTATATTCACTCTTGTTTAAAACAACCATACTAGATGTTTTATCACCTTTTAAAAATAATAAATTCCCATATTTATCATGCATATTTTTAATAATATACCATTCATTAAACTTACAATTATTTCCCTTTTCTTTACTATTATATTTATTTTTTAATTCAAATACCAAATTTTTAAATCCGAATTTCAATTCATTAAATAAAAAATCCTTATTCATATTATTATTGTTAATTTTATTACATTTATATTCAATTACTTGCATTTTTGCCATAATTTCAATAATCTGCTTTTTAATATTACAATTATTTAATGGTGCATAATTCAAACCCCTTTTCAATGGTAATAAAAGAAATGCAGATAATTTTTGAGTCATATTAATGGTAGAGTTGAAAAAATAAAATTTACTATGGAAAAAGAATATATTAATGTTATTGAATATATGGATGTTAGAATTTTTAAAAAAATACATAGGAATGGTAGTGTTATTATAGAAACATCTGTGTTTAGAAAAAAAAAACATTTTTTGGATTATCAAATAATTGGTTTTCAGATATTGATAATCATAGTAAAATTAATATTGTTAATAATAAAATTATTAGGGCAATTAAGTTATGTTCAAATGGTAATTTGTTTGAGAATGAGGTTGATATTATTAGGAATGAATGTTTTATGAATGATTATCCTAGGGGTGTAGTTGAACATTTGTTTTCTAATAAAAATATAAATGAAATAAGGAATAGAATGGGATTAGATAGGAATAGGAATTGAGAAAAGATTATTTATGCTGGTTTTAATATATCTAGAGTTATTTATTAAAGTTAAGAAATTAGTTAAAATGATTAATAGGAAATATAATGTTTCAATTTGTCCAGTTTATAAAAAGAAAGCAAATTTAAATTTTTTAATTAATAATAATGGGGATTATAATAGGTTAGACATTATGAATTCAGTTTACTTGATAAAATGTTTGAATTGTTTTAGAAAGAATGTAGAAATGACATATATTGGGACTAGCAAAAATAAATTAAAAACTAGATTAAAACAGCATTTAGGTGATAAAAATTCTGCTATTTACATTCATAAGAATAAATTTAAGCATGGGGATTTTGAAATAAAACCTTTTGGAATGTATTAAGTCATATAATGAAAGGATAATAAAAGAGGGTGTATACATAAATGAAATAAAACCAGAATTAAATAGGGTGTTAATAGAAAAAGATAAAAGAAAATAATAGGTTTTTAATTAAAAGTTTTTTTATAATATATATAGATTTTAAAAAAAAAAATTTGTTGTGTTTAAGTTGTGATTGCAATAGGAAAGGGGAGTGAGATAAGGTAAAAAAGAAAATTTTGGTTATGAATATATTTTGTAATTTTTAATTAATTTTTTTTTTTTTTTGAATATGTGATATTTATTGTATATATATATTTTATTTTAGTGTGCCTTGAAAAAAGTCTATAAAAAATAGTCGAAATGTTGGATATATTTTTCATGATTATAGTCATAAAAAATCAAGTTTTAAAAAGAAGGAGTTGGTTTGTTTTATTTCTATATTAGATATATATGAACTATTTTGAAAAGAAGAACTGTGTGCTGGATATATATAAACTGTTAGTAATAACAATTGTAATTACAAGTTATATGTTTTAATTGAAAGTTTATACAGAATAATTTTGAAAGTACAAAAATTTAAAATTAATAAGTTTAAAAATATTTAAAGTCATTTTTTTAATGATAATGATTACATTTGTCCAACTTTACTGTTTTTTATGTTATGCTGAATTTATGTAACATATAATAGTGTATCTTTATTATTATGTAATCCAATGTAATTATGAAAATTGTATTTTCAATCAAATGCGTAGAAAAATGTGCACGGCAATGTAGAGGCCAAAAAGTTTAACACATGGGTATATAGTAAGAAATTAATGATATTGGAGAATGAAGGGGTAGATAGGCCATAATAGTCTTAATAAGTTGATTAAACTGAGATATTTTATTTATCATTTAGAAAATGATATACAGATGTTTAGCGTAATATATTAAGTTTGCCATTCTCTTTATTATGTTAAAGTTTTCAAGGCACTGCAAATCTCTAGTATTTTAGCAAAATCATTTAATATTATGTTATTATTATACAGCATGCATTAAAAACCTAAAATTATATTTTCATGGAAAAACTTGAGAACACATTGGCTGCTAATAAAAAATCTATGCTATACCCTACACAATGGTAATTTCAAGAGATAAGATTCAGTAAAATAAAGAAAAACTCAGTTTGGTTAACTGAATAAAATTGTTGAGTTCAGCATTTGGGTAATTGGATTGATGGTGACCTCAGTAAAATAAAGAAAAACTCAGTTTGGTTAACTAAATAAAATAGTTGAGTTCAGCATTTGGGTAACAGAATATCACATAATATAAAACAATAATTATATAATTATTTATTTTCATCCAAATTATGTGTATATAACTCTACATGTTTTAGTGCAATGATAGAATTATGGATTCTGGAACTCAATATTTATAGATCATGGTTTCAGTTCTCAAACTTCTTATAAAGTCCTGTGTAATACAACATATTTCATTACTATTTAATGCATAGAGAAAAAGACTGTTTAAATTATATTAAAAAATATGCTATGAAATATTTTTAATACAATGATATAGGCACAATGTAACAAAATTCATGTTTATTACTTAGCTATATAAAAAACTTGGGCATTAATATAAAATGAAAAAAAAAAAAAAAAGACGAAATTTAAAAAAATTAAAGCCGTAATTTAGTCGCACAACAATATTAATTAAGCTAACATGATAGTTTTAAAAAACTTGGTCGTCAACGAGTTTTACAGCTAGCATTAATTATGGTCATATTTTTCTAATATAAAGAAACTTATATTTGTATAAGGCCAATTTATAAATATAAAAGAGAGTTTGAACTCAGACTTTCTCACGACCTTCAACCATCCATGCTATCTCATACTGCTGATACACTTGATCACACACATGTCGAAAAGATAAATAATTACGTGTATCAGCAGTATGAGATAGCATGGATGGTTGAGAATCGTGTGAAAGTCTGAGTTCAAACCTCCCTATATATTACATATATAAGTACAGGTATGAAAAAGCCTGTACTGTAGAAAAAATTCGTATTTCAAATATAGAAGAGAGAGTTAAAAATAAATAGATAACTGATAATAAAAAAAAGTTTCCATTGTATGATTATTTATAGTGATAGTAACTTATATTAGGAAATATTTTTATTTTCCTTAATAAATTTGGCACCATAACTAAATATTACTTCCCATAAAAAATACTTGTGTTTAATCATATGAACAATCAATTAAACGCCAGCCATTTGTTGACTGTTATTTTGCCTTCAGCATTATTGATTGGTTACCAAATTGTTGATTTTGATTAGATTGTTTCCACCACGCTCTGACAGTTTTCACATTCAGGAAAGATTTACTTGGTTTTGTTCCTTTACCATTTTGCAATTACAAAAATCCAATGAACCAACTTTTTTTTTAACTGCTGATTTTATGTTTTCTTAACAACAAGTCAAATACCACGAAAAATAACAAGTTATCAAAACAAAACAGAAAATCAATTTGCAGAAATTCTCTTACACAAATTTAAAAATACGACCCCATTGCAGTCAGTTTTAGAATTTCTTGAAAGCTTTAAATGCAATTATTATTATTATTTTTTTTTAGAGCTTGCTGTTTGTGGTCGTCTAAAGGAACAGACTTCTCCGCCAAGCAGATTGTAAAGTGTGATGCGCGTCATCAATTTCTCAGCAGGCTGTAGATTACAGACCATCTTCATATAGTCTGTAATTAGTTCAAACATGATAAATGTTTTTTTTTTTTTTCAATATATATATAATCAAAATTTTCAAAACGAGAAGCAAATAAGTTTTTGTTAATTTATCCTTTATGGCATGTTTTTTTTTTTTTTGACTGTGTGTGTCATTATAAAAAAAAAAAAAATGCAATATTTCCTTTTGAAAAAGAAAATATGATAGCATAATAATTATTTCTTCATAAAAAAGTCTTATAAAAAATAAAACATTAAAAAAATTGCAACTAAAACATACACGCGTTATCATAATCCATCTAAGCATTTAACAATCCCCGTATAACTTAGCGCAATGGTTGAGCAAATTGACTCAAGAATTAAGTTCGATTTCTGATTCGATATTATAACGCTCACAAATCACACGACTTGCCGATCACCTACCCAATCAAATACTTTTGAAAAATAATATTCCGTTATATAAAGAAGAATGATATATATATTAACTGGCGATTATTTAGCGCATCCGCCATAAGTTGAGGAGTGAAAAAACTTTTTTTTTTCAAATACCAAGCATGTTTAAGACTTTTCTTTTAACCAACTACCCTTGCTAGAACATCCTATAACTGATTAGTAACTGGTTATTTTATGTTTCATATCTTGTGACCTGAGGTTTGAAATGTGAATCAAACGTGAAAATATTTTCAGGCACCAAATAATTTTAGACCTTTTATTTTTGATGGCCACTTGTTAGTTATCCAATACTTAGTCAGTAATTGGGTATCTAAATATTTTTTTGGCGAGAAGATAAGACAAGGGTAAAAACAACAAATCTGATTACTCAGTATTTGAATATACTTGATGAGTATTATCATTTTCTTCATTATTTCTCTGGAATGCTCTCCAGTAAATTATTGAAAAACTTTTATATTTTTATTTATATATGTGTGTATGCAGGCGTGTTTACACATACCTAAACCTCTATGTAAATATACAAGCAAACAAATTATTAGCTAAATATTAATAAAGAAATTCAGATTAAGAACTTCATAGTATAATTATTAAAGCATTAAATCTGACTAGTTATCCATGATTGGAAATATAAATCAATATCTGGCTATTCTTAACTTACGAGTGAAGTAGTGAATGAAAATGATATTTTTTTTTACTAATAGATAACTGACTAACCTGGTAAATAATTACTTGTTTATACACGTGAAACGACACAAGATGATATCGCCCTACAAGGAGCATTTTATTTTCCTCTTAAACATGTTCCTATATGTATAAGGACACATGTATAATCAGTATAATCTTAGATATAAAAATAAGATATATATATAATTGTATAACAATAGAAATTTTTTACAATCTTTCAAGAGGCAATATTTGATGGAAAATCAACCAATCCCTGCTGACATAACACACCATATACGTATATATAACTTAGACAAAATATTAACATTGTTTTTAATATTCCTGGAAAGTTCTTTATATCATACCCTTACATTTATTATACATATATCTATAATTAACAATTGCACAGTAGAATCATATGTAACCAATCAAATCACAGCTTTTTTTTAAGGGCAGTCCTTATGCTGAAATCCAACGTCACAGTTATCCATCAGTGTAGAAAAATCTCCTCTGACTATAGATATAAACAAAGGCAAAACTCTTCATGCAGTAGTGCCACCCTGTGCCAAACAGAGTAATCAATGGATGCCAGAAGGCTTGTGCATAAAATCCCTATCTAGTGCCTACTCATCCAATATCCCCAGACTAGTTTCTGGCTTGTGGCCATCATCAGTGAGGAGCCTTGGATAAAGGCTCCTCACTGATGAGAGCCCTGCACCTAAGGCTCCTCACTGATGATGCCCACAAGCCAGAAACTAGTCTGGCGATATTGGATGAGTAGGCACTAGATAGGGATTTTATGCACAAGCCTTCTGGCATCCATTGATTACTCTGTTTGACACAGGGTGGCACTACTGTATGGAGAGTTTTGCCTTTGTTTACAACAATTATGTGCTAGTATAGAGATGGTAATCATGTGACTATACATATATTTCATTAAAATATTTAGATCTTCAGATCAAAATAGATAGCTTGATTTATATTTATATCAAAATTAATGTTTGAATTTATTTCTAATCAAATGTTCATGTATATAATGTTTCACCTATTAATATTAAACTTTGAAAATTTTAAACAAAATGAGGACAACTTTATCCGCATTAAAAATCTTTTGAAATACAGTAGTAAATATCTTGCAATAAGAAATATAGATATAGTAATTAACAATTTTACTATAGCAATATGCATAACTAATCAGATCAAATCATTAATTTTTCATAATGAAATCCCTTATATCATAATTATCCAGACCACTTTCTCACCATACATGTATTTTATGAATAATATTCAATTATTAGGTTAGTTAAAGTATAAAAAAAACCCAGATTTTAAAATCATAATAGTTATTTGTTGAATTTAATGGGAGGAGATATTCTGGAAGTTTGAGGATAATTGCAAAATTATGGATGACAATTGTTCTTCTAAAAAAAACAACTGGTTAGTTAAAGTATGAAAAAACCCAGATTTTAAAATCATAATAGTTATTTGTTGAATTTAATGGGAGGAGATGTTCTGGAAGTTTGAGGATAATTGCAAAATGATGGATGACAA
The DNA here is from genome assembly GCA_028023455.1 of Epiperipatus broadwayi. NCBI lineage: Eukaryota > Metazoa > Onychophora > Udeonychophora > Euonychophora > Peripatidae > Epiperipatus > Epiperipatus broadwayi. Next base: position 18,954,561 of record JAQFVV010012398.1, on the reverse strand, counting down.
TTGTTCTTTTAAAAAACAACTAGGTGTAACTGGTTATATACACACATGCATCATTTTCAATCATTATCAATCTAGTGCAGGATGAAGGTCTTTCCAAGTTCAATCCATCTTCTATGATATCACCTCAGAACACTTCCTTATTTTCACTCATCCATGTTTTTAAAATATCTTGGAATTCAGTTTAAGATTTAAACTGTCCACTTATCATCATCTCTTCTAACAATATATTCAGTCCAGCTCCAACTTTAGTCTATTAATTCTTTCAATAATGTCAGAAATACCTGTTTGTTCTCTTACACATGTATTTCATTTTTGATTTATTCTTGTTACTTCTAACATGCATCTCTCACTATTTTGTTGAGTGGCCTGAAGTCTCTATATTACTCTTATGTTAAGTGTCCAAGTCTTAAATCCATAAGTGAGAACTGGCAGCATACATTTATCACAACCCCTTTTTCAAACACATAGAAAATAGTTCTTTTAAATATTAAGTTATTTTTATAAAAAGCACTCCAAACAAGTTTATTTCTATTATTAACTTCAACCATTGTTTCCAGTTGTAGTAATAATATGACCAAAATATTTGTAGTTGTTTATTTCTGTTAACTCATCATTATCAATTTTTATTTTCTTCTTATGAGAAAATCCATTGAAAATTACTTTATTACATTCATCTGATAACTCTTGCAACATTTCCTGAAGCTCCAAAGCAATATTTACAAAAACAATTACATCAACTGCCAAAATCTAGATGACTTAAATAATCTCCATTCACTTTTATTCTCTTAGCTTCCCATTTTAATCCACAAAATACTTCTTGCAAAACTGCTACAAAAAGTTTTGGAGCTATGAGTCACCCTGTCATACACTCTTCTCAATCTTTTCAGTAACATTATACAATCTAATTGTTGCTTCTGCTCTTTTATAAATATTCTTCAGAATATGACAATATCTCAGGTCTATACTTTATTAATCTAATATCTTAGTTATGGGGGAAATCTTTATAGAATCAAAAGCCTTTTTATAATATACAAATCCAAATTATAATGACAACTCCTATTCATTGGTCCTTCTAACTTCTCTCAATATTTGAATATGAACCATTGTACTAAAGATTTTTAAATCCAGTTTGTTCTTTTGTTTTATTAAAATCCAAAGTTTGTTGTAGATGAGTTGTAATTATTTTGATAAAAATTTTGTAAAACTGATAAAAGACTAATAGGTCTGTAATTTCTAATATCTTCCTTACTAATATTAATACTGCATTCTTCCAATCAATGGGCATATCTTTATCATTTAGACATTTGGTATATAACTTTGCCAAAAAAATTCTATTTATTCTCCTGATTCTTTTAAGATATGTATTAAATTTCCATTATTACCAGGAGCTTTCCGCTATGTTGTAAATTTAGTTGCATGTATTTCTTCTTCATTTAAAATCTTAGACAATTAAGAAGGTATAGTAGTGGTAGGAGGTAATTTTCTTTGTTCTTTATGACTATATAATTCTTGATAGGATTCTTCTACACATTTCATGATTTGTCATCTCTTTTTTTAGTAATTGTTATATTTTGTAAAAATATTTATATTTACATTAGTATAAGTTGGTGCACTCCAGAAAAAGTAGAAAATATATTAAAGAAATATCTTTTAGATTGCTAACTGATGAGTTAAATTTAATTTAATAAATTTACGTTAATTGCAATAAGAACATTGTGATCGATAAATTCCAAGAAATTTGCTGATTACAAATATTTCTTGATAAGAGACTAATTAATTTAGAGATGGAGAATTGCCTTATATGGAAATAAGTAATTAATTGTGCGTGTAATTAAAAACTAAAATGAATTCCATCATACGATAAAAAACTATAAATAGAGTAAGCATTAAAGTGTGTTGTTCTGATTTCCAATGAACTTACCAAATGAACAAGTGCAAAGAGAACTTAAGTGGCAATAGGCTGCCATTTGATGATGACTTTTTATTTAGGTACTTACAACTGCAGATCATTTTCAAGTGAAGGAAGATTGCAAGAGTTAGAAGAACTGTCTTATATTAAATGGGACATTATTGGACTTTGTGAAGTTAGAAGAAAAGGTGATGAAACAATTGATTTAAAAAGTGGACATATATTCTAATATAAAGGCACAGATATTGGAAATACAAGTGGAGTAAGATTCAGTATAAATAAAAAATGGAAGAATAACATTGTGGAGATTGATGGTGTATCGGACAAAGTGGCAATATTAGTTTTACAACTTAATAGCAGATACCAAATGCAGATAATTCAGGTTTATGCCCCAACAAGTTCTCATAGTGATGAAGTTATAGAAGATTTTTATATGGATGTACAAAAGGTTTTTATCAGAGTAAACAACATTTTAAAATTGTTATGGGAGACTTTAATGCTAGAATTGATAAACAAATGAAAGATGAAAATGTAGGTAATTTTGGTTATGGTAATAGAAATGAGAGAGGACATACACTTGTGGAGTTTGCAGAAAAAGGAAAACTTTATATTATGAATTCTTTTTTTTGGAGAAAAATGTTAAAAGGAAATTGACATGGAAGCATCCAAATGAAGGTACAGCAGAATTGGATTGTATTTTGACTAATAGAAAATACATATTTCAAGATTGTAATGTTCTTAATAAATTTAACACAGGAAATGAGCATCGATTAGTAAGATGTAAGATACATGTTAATGCAAAACTAGACAGACAAAAATGATTAAAAAAACAATATTTACAGTTGATATTCCTAATCTTCAGAAACATTCTAATGAATTTAAATTAGAACTTACAAATCGGTTTCAAGTATTATTAGATTTTGAACATGATTCAAATTTGAATGACATTAATAGAAAAATAACTGATACAATTTTAAATACTGCAATAAAGATAGCTGGTAGAAAAAAGCAGCAATTGACCAATAAAATTTCTACTGAGACTAGAGAATTTATAAAGAAAAGAAGAAATATAAGGATGTACAACAATGATGCATTAAAAAAGATTGAATATCTCGAATTTTGTAATATGGTGCGGAAAAGAGTTGAAAATGATATAAGAAAGCTGTAGAAGAGAATAAAAGTCTAAAGAGTGTAAAACAACATTTTGGTATTGGTAGGAAATTTATATCTGCAATAAGAAAAAAAGATGCCATTATTACAAAAAAGAGAGATGACATTATGAAATGTGTAGAAGACTTTTATCAAGAATTATATAGTAGTAAAGAACAAGTACCTCCTATACCTATTATATCTTCCGAATTGCCCAGAATTTTAAATGAAGAAGTGAGACATGCCATTAAATGTATGAAGAAAGGAAAGGCTCCAGGTAAAGATGGAATTATAATTGATATATTAAAAGAAGCAGGTGAAGAAATATAAATTTTTTTAGCAAAGTTATATAGCAAATGTCTAAATGATAAAGATGTACCAGATGATTGGAAGAATGCAGTATTAATATTAATATTTAAAAAATGAGATAAAAAATATATTGGAAATTACAGACCTATCAGTCTTTTATCAGTTTTATAGAGAATTTTTACTAAGATAATTACAACTCGTCTATAGAAAACACTGGATTTCCACCAACCAAGAGAACAAGCTGGATTTAAAAGTGGTTTTAGTACAGTAGATCATATGCAGGTATTGAGAGAAGTTATAGAAAGGACAAATGAATATGAATAGCCATTATGCTTAGGATTGGTAGATTATGAAAAGGCATTTGATTCTATAAACATTTCTTCAGTGATTAAATCATTGGATCATCAAGGTGTAGATCCAGGATATTGTCACATTTTAAAGAATATTTATAAAAATGCAACAGCAACAATTAGATTACATAATGATAGTAGGAAAATCAACATTGAAAAGGGAGTAAGACAGGGTGACTCCATATCTCCAAAACTTTTTACAATAGTGCTGCAAGAAGTATTTTGTGGATTAAAATGGGAAGCTAAAGGAGTGAAAGTAAATGGAGATGATTTAAGTCATTTAGATTTTGAAGATGATGTAGTTGTTTTTGTAAATAATGCTTTAGAGTTACAGGAAATGTTACAGGGGTTATCAGATGAAAGTAGGACTAAAGATAAATGTTAAAAAGACTAAAGTAATGATTAATAGATTTTCTCAAAATATGAAAATAAAGATTGATTATGATGAGTTAGAAAAAGTTAACAGTTACAAATACCTTGGTCAGATTATTAATACAGATGGAAACATAATGAATAAAATTAATCATAGAATTAAACTTGTTTGGAGTACTTTTGGTAGAAATAACTTGATACTAAAAGGAAATATGCCTATGTGTTTGAAAAGGAAGGTTTTTAATAAATATGTTTTGCCAGTTCTTATTTATGGATCTGAGACTTGGACACTTAATAGAAGAGCAATACAGAAACTTCAGACCACTCAAAAAAGTATGGAGAGATGCATGTTGAACAAGAAGAGGTCGAAAACGCAATGTATGGGTAAGAGAACAAACAGGTGTTACTGACGTTATTGAAAAAATTAAAAGACTGAAGTGGAGTTGGGCTGGACATATTGCTAGAAGAGATGATAATAGATGGACAATTGAAATTTTAAACTGGATTCCAAAAGATTGTAAAAGACCCAGAAAGAGACCACATGTGAAATGGATGGATGAAATAAGAAAGTGTGCAGGGGTGATGTGGGGAAGGGAAGCTAAAGATAGGAAAAGATGGATTGAACTTGGAGAAACCTTCATCCTGCAGTGGATTGATAATGGTTGATGATGATAATGAGCTGAAAAAAGATTAAGTGCCAGTGCAGTGCTCTAATGTGAAGCCAATGTGTTTGCAAGCAGCAGCAGGAATGGGCCAAAGAGTTTGGGAAGCCATGTAGAAAGTAGACAGTTGTGAAGTGCATCAGGGAAGTAAATCAAAAGTGAACTACATATATTGTGTATGTGAGTATCAGGAACTTTTCTCTATTATTGTTTATTGTATATTTGTTTTCTGGTAACCCAGTCATAAGTGGGGATACAGCAAATTATTGGCAGTCGCATTAAACCTGTTAGCAGTGAATAAGCTAAGTTGTGAAAAGTTAACAGTCTAGGGTAGTTAATATTTACTGTAAACTAAAGGTAAAATAAATAAATATTATATTAGAAGTCAATTTACAATTGAACCCTAATTAGAAGCAATAAATTATGATATTTTAAGTCAAATAAAGTGGTACCTGTATACTGTGGTATTATATTCTATAAACCTGCCAAATGATTGCAATAAAATTAAAAAGTAAACTCAGTAAAATATTTTATAACTCTTTGAAATAAGTTTTTTCAAATCTAAAGTAAAAGTAATCAAATGGCTTTCTATCCTAATCTTTTTTCACCTAAATGTGTTGATACCATTCATTTTTTTAATGTAATCAAAATCAGGAACAAAGGAAAGAAATGCATAATCAACATCTAATGACATTTTTTTTTTTACTTGAACATTTGCTGTAAAAGTGAAAATTATTAAAGCTCATTTAAATTTACTTTTAAATAATTATATTAATATGGCTAGTGAAAATAAAAAACAAAAATATCAAGCAGTAGATAATTTCAAAATGTGTTTTATATTTTGGAACAATTATATTGAAAACATCATCTGTAAAACAGCATTATTAGGCCAATCATAAATCGCTCTGTGAAAAAAGTAAAGATGAACAAAAAGAATATATTGTCCAACCATTTAAAAATATAAATATTTAATCAACATCTATAATAAAATTTATCGAAAATCATTAAAATACAATTGCTGTTAGTTTTTTATTTCAAATGTAATTGCCAAACATGGGAAACCTTTTAATGATGGAGAATATATGAAAGAAGCTTGGATGAATTGTAGACCAGTTCTTTTTGAAATTTTTAAAAACAAATCAAAAATTATTCAGAGCATAAAAGATTTATCATTGACTAGAAATACAATTAAAGAAAGAATCCTGCAAATGGCTAGAGAACATAACTTACCAACAAAAAAGAGATATAAAATCTTCTAGTTTAATTTCTCTCTGCATTGATAAAAGTACAGACATAAATGAATCAGCTCGTTTTGGCTATTTTTATTTACTCTTATTTTGGGAATAATATCAAGGAAGAATTGATCAGTTTAATCTCATTAGTAACACCAACAGAAGGAATAGATATTTGCAACATAGATGTTTCCAAAATTGTATTAGTAACTGCAGATGGTGTTTATGACTGGAAAAGAAAATAATTTTTTTCACTTTACGAATCATATTGATTATTCAATTTTGGGTTTTCATTGCATTATACACAGCAGGTTTTATGCATGAAGGCTAGTTTTAAGACACCGGATGATGTTATGAATATTGTGACTAAAGTAATCAATTTTTTATCTACACATTGAGTGAGAAAAAATCAGTATACTATGGTTTACTTATGTACAACAATGTCCGATTGTTAAGTTGAGAAAAAGTTCTTCAAAGATTCATTGAATGTTCAAAGAAATTAGACTGTTTTTAGCATAATGAAAAAATTATTGAAAAATATAATGAATTAATGGATATGGAATTGCTTTCAAAATTAATATTTTTTGCTGATATGTGCTCACATCTAAATGAATTAAATGTGAAAATGCAAGGTTATAATAATACAATTGTTGTTATGTTTGATTTGATCAAAGCATTTGAAGTTAAATTACAAATTTTCAACCATGATGTTATTTCTTACACCTTCAAATATTTTCCAAATCTAAGAAGTTCTTGACTAATTTAGAATCTCATGAGAAACCAGATCAAGTAAAATTGACACAAGACTTTTGTGCTGTTATTCAGTTGATAATTGATTCATTTTCTTTAAGATTTACACAGTTCACAATTTTCAGAAATATCAAAAATTTATTTTGTACCCAGACATAACATCAATGAATAGTTTCCAAGTTAGAAATTTTTGAGTGGTTTAATTTAAAAGATATGGAAATTCAATCAATCGATTTTCAATCCAGTTCTATATGGAAACAGAAATTTGTTGACTTGAGAAATGAGTTATAAACAAAAGAATGCTGAAGAGGAACTAATGACTGCCTGGAATGCTATTCTTGAAACATTTAATTGTTTAAAAAATTAGCGACCACTATATTATCAATTTTTCCCTCTACAAATGCATGTGAATCATTGTTTTCAGAAATAAATTTAATTAAAGACATAGAAATAGAACAACTGATTAATCTAGTTCAGCATGTACATTATTAAAAATGACAAAATATGAACCAGATTTAAAATATTTGGCATCCAATGTACAACAGCAAAAATCTCATTAAATAATATTTTTATATTGATTTTATATGTTTATCCAATTTGTGCTCTTCTAAATAAATATCATTCATTTGTATTTGGCTTATTTAGAAATTTTGTTTAATTATTATTGTTATTATTATTATTTTGCTTTATAAACTTTTAAAAAACCGCAATAATTAAGTTGTTTATATTTGATTTAATAACTGTATGGCATGCCAATCATACAATAAATATTTTTTGGAAATTTTTGGCACACACATGTAAAAAGGTTCATCACCACTGGTCTAGGGAATACTGAAAATGTTGCTAGGTCAATTGTTAATAAAACAATTTGACATTATTAATCCTAGTCAGTGGCCATGGCAGGCCACACAATTGTAAAATTTCTTTTTATTAAATGGAGTCAAAAAACAATAAGAGGAAGACAGCAGCTTTAATGCATATGTCGGGACTAAATGTCATTGACATTATAAACAAATATTTTGACATACATAACAGAAGGAATAATTATATGAAGAGATAATTAATAAGCTGAACAAACATCCAGAAAAAAATGCCAGATTAGCTTTAAGAAACAGGAGGCAATGGAAGGGCAAATTGATAAAACAGTTTGGAATCATATTAAAAAAGATGTCTAAAGAATGTTGAAATGGTGAGTTTGTAGATAAAATTCTGCTTGATCAATTAATCTGGAGCATGTCAGAGAAAAGACTCTGTCAAAACCTGCTTGCTAATGCAGAATTAAAGTTTAAAGAAGCCATTAAAAAGGGATTGGCCCATGACTTGTCATGGAACACGAGGCAGTAATGAAAATTATAGCAAAACAACAGTGTATAAGATGGAGGATGAAATGGAAAATAAAAATACTTTCTGTGTAAAAAATCTAGGGCACTTCAAAAAGGACTATAGATTTAAACATGAACCATGTCATATCTGTAAATCTGTAAACAGAAAGCCCATCTTGCCTGTACATGTAGAGAATCATCAGAAAGGGGTAGATGACAAAGAAAATGTAATCCAGGCACAAATGATAGAATGTATAGCATTAACTATGTATCAATTAAGGGGCAAAGCATTGCTGTGAGGGATAGAACCATTTCACAAGGATGACACTCTAACCATAGTATCAGAAAATAGAATAATGTGAAATGTCAAATAGAGATCACTAAATTGCAGACCAAACTGCAAGAGTTGGAATCAATGGTGTACCTACTTGAAAAGAAATCAGAAGTCTTAGAATCCTGAAATAGTGAATTATATAATGAGCTGGAGTAGAAATTACAAGAAAACCAGTGTTTATTGCAGAAGAATAATCAGCTTCTTAAAGAAACTGAAAAATGGAAGAAAAAAGTAAAAGAATTATCCAAACAGGTAAAGAGTTGGCAGCAGTATGAAATGGAGCTACAATAAAAGATGGTCAAAAGTGAAAATGAAATAGATACTATCAAAGATTTTTTTTAGAAGAACGGCAATCCTTAGACATGGAGCTGCCAGACCCAAAAAGGAAAGAACAAGGAAAAACCCAGAGTTTCTCCATGCAGGAGAAAAAAGCATTCAAGGCAGCTGGTTTAAATAATTTTCAAGGTTACATCAATTAATCAGGAAAGAGTTTTTCTGGAATGGTGGAAAGTGTTATATTTTGTAAAAATACTTATATTTACATTAATATAAGTTTGTGCACTCCAGAAAAAGTAGAAAATATATTAGAGAAATACATTTTAGACCACTAACTGATAAGCATTAAATTTAATTAATAAATAACAGTGCGATGAATAAATTTCAAGAAATTTGCTGATTACAAATATTTCTTGATAAGAGACTAATTAATTTAAAGAGATGGAGAATTGTCTTATATGGAAATAAGTAATTAATAGTGTGTGTGATTAAAAGCTAAGATGAATTCCATCATATAATAACAAACTATAAATAGAATAAGTAACAAAGTGCAGTGTTCTGATTTCCAATGAACTTATCAGGTGAATGAGTGCAGAGAAAACTTAAGTAACAATAGTTGAAAGAAGCTTAAGTGCCAGTGCAGCACTCTAATATGAAGCCAAGGACTGGGCCAAAGAGTTTGGAAAACAATGCAGAAAATAGACAGTTGTGAAGTGTGTCAGGGAAGTGAATCAAAAGTGAATTACATTTATTTCTATGAATACTAAGAATTTTTCGCTATTATTGTTTATGCTATATTTGTTTATTGGTCGTGCAGTCATAGTTGGGGACATAGCAGTAATAGTTCCATCTTTTTTTCTAATTGAAAAAATAAATTTTCTACCAATACCAAGTCAAGATCTTGATTTACTCTTGAGACTTTTATTCTCTTCTACAGATTTCTTTGCTAGTTCACAATTACACTTCCTTATATCATTATCAACTCTTTTACACCATTTTATAAAATTTGAGATATTTCAATCTTTTTTAATGTATCATTTTTATATATTTTCATATTCCTTCTTTATTTTATAAACTGCCTTGTCTCAGAAGAAATTTTACTGGTCAATTGCTGCTTTTTTTTGTTCCAGCTATTTTTGTTACAGTTTTTAAAAGTGATCAGTTATCTTCCTATTGATTTCATTCAAACCTGAATCATGTTCAAAATCTGTTAATATTTAAAAATGATTTGCAAGTTATAATTTAAATTCAACGGAGTGTTTATGAAGATTAAAAAAATCAACTATGAATATTGTTTTTCTTAATAATTTTTGTCTTTCTAGTTTGCATTAACATGTATGTATATTATACCTCACTAATAAATTATCACTTCCTTTGTTGAATTTATTAAGAAAATACATATTTTCTGTTAGTTAAAATATAATCCAGTTGTGCTCTACTTTCATTTCTGTTTAACATTTTTCTCTAAAAAAGAATTCATATTATAAAAAATTTATTTTTCTGCAAACTCCATAAGTCTATGCCTCTTTTATTTCTATCACCATAACCAAATTTATCTACAGCACTTTCATATTGCAATTGTTTACCAATTCTAGCATTAGAATTTCCCATAACAGTTCTTAAATATTGTTTTGCTTGATCAAAAGCCTTTTGTATATCCATATAAAAATCCTCTGCTTCATCATCCAAATGGAAAATTTGTTGAGACATAAACCTGAACTATCTGCATTTGATATCTGCTATTAGGTTGAATAAGTAATCTTATCACTCTGTCTGATACACCATTGACTCCAGTGTTGTTCTTCCACTTTTTGTTATAATGCCCACTTGTACTTCCAATGTTTAAGCTTTTGTTGTACAATACATATTCATTTTTTAAATCAATTTGTCTCTTCATTTTTTTCTTCTAATTTCACTAAGTCCAATAATGTCTCAATATGAGACAGTTCTTCCAATTCTTGAAATTTTCTTTCATCTGAATGTAATCTCAATTGTAAGTATCTAAATAAAATGGTCATAAAATGGCAGCCTGGGTCTGCCATCAAGTGATTCTTAGCATTCTCGGCCTTTTGCCATTAACTACTACCTTGGCTGGCAACTTTATAGCCTACTGGGATTAAGGGTTATAATTTGTTTTTGTTTGTCATGATTGAAATATCGATGAGAAAATAAAAATTCATTCGTAAACACACATTCATTCTGCCTTTAAAAAAACTCAAATCAAAGTTAAGAACTATCAGGCAACTAAAAAGAAAGTTCAGGGTTCTTCTTGATCTTAAATTCAGAGTTAAAAGCCAATAACATCACTATGCTGGATAATGTGTGCTGATGAGCAGCCCATCCATTTTCATATACTATAAGAATAATCACATGGCAATGATGACAAGAATCTATGGAGTGGATATTATGAATTTGCCTTGTTCAGTTCCTTTAAAATTCCTTTCTACAGCATATATATATATATATATATATATATATATATATATAGAGAGAGAGAAATTCAGAAATAAAAACCCAATAGACTCATCATGGTGGAAAAGCCAATAAACTCATCATGCTGGCTAATGCATTTTTGGTGAGCAGCTTATCCATGTTCATATACTATATAAATAATCATGTAGGAATAACAGCTTCAATGTCAAGAATGTATAGAGTGGATCATTCAAGAGAAATCAAAGGGTTTCATTTCAGTTAACAGAAAATTCCTTTTTGCACATATATATATATTAAAATGATCTATTTTGTCACACATCCCATTTCACCTATGTCCCATAGTAGGACCTATACTACCTTTAAACCCCATCAAGTATCTACATGTGTATATTTAATTAAAGCTACATCTGTGTAAACATTATATATATATATCAGCACACTTATATATTCGAGTGTAAGCTGTAGTGTATAAAAGATTTGTCAGGTTACAGTGCAGTTATATGTATATTTTAAATCTTTAATTTATTCTAAATTTATGTATATCAATTTAACGCATTATTTGGCTTAATAATCGCATATATATGTACAATTCATATTTATGCAACAATTTATAAGTTTTTAAATTTTAAAACAGTTCCCATTAAAAGAAATCATGACACACACACTTGTTTAAAATTGTGTATATGTTAAATGTTAACTTAAAAAAAAAAACAAATTTTAATGTATACCTTAGTGAAAACAAACACAATCATGCAGTATTATTTTTTTATTCATTTGGGAATTGTGTTTGCTTTACTAAGATGAAAGTATTTGATTAAAACTAACAACAAAAGAGCTAATTTTTATAATTTTAAATAAGAGTTATAAACAAGCTAATAGATTTGATACTGCAAACCAGGCTTGTGGGAAAATGTAGTTGAGGGATAAAAATGTAGTATATAAACCCCATATTTTGTCACTAAATAAGCTCTCTGCAATAAAATTCAAGCAAGTTACCAAAGGAGGCTATGCCTATCAGAAATTTTGATATGAGTGGCAAATTTTACAAAAAAAGAAATTACACAGTAGACTTCCAGAACTTGCAGGTGACTGGTTGACCATGGTTGACATCTTGACAACCCTTGCTATATTATGAATTAAAACTACAAATAAAATATGAGCGTTTATTACTCTTAACTACTAATATTTAACTGGAATAAGAGTTTTCTAACCATAATAAGCAATATTTTGTATATAAACATATAAGCCAAACATCTATTCAAAATATGATGCTTTAGGGTTATAATGTAAGTAATACACATCAACCTCATAATAAAATAAAACAAACTTTTGTGTTGCTGAGGGAATAATAAACTAACCACTGTTTCACAGCTATGGATAAGTATAATTGGGCAGTGATTATTTTAGAAAGAAAGGGTATAATTTTTCTTTCTTTCTTCTTAAAAGAAAGATATCAAAAAAAAACTGTCCTGGAACATAAAACTTAAAATTAAAAGGTAATACTTTTAAAGTTTATCACTTGAAACCTGCAAAATTAAATCTTTCTATTAATGTTTCTAATGATATCTAACATTTCTATGCTAAATAAAACAAGGCCCATAAGAAATTAACTCTCTTGGAATCAAGAAAACCCATTATTGCTATTCTAAAAAGTGAATATTAGAAAAATTTGCTATATGTATAAGAATAAATATTTCTTCAAAAAGTATTAAAGGAAAGATTGTGTGTGTCTATATATATATTAAATAAATAGTTAGTTGGAACTAAAAAATAGCCAATATCAATTTATCTGCCAGTAATTGGATAGCTAATTAGATTGGCTTTTGAATCATCTATCTAAAAAAATCCAAATTTTTTTAAAAAAAATATTCAGTATAAATACTATCTAAATTTCAACTCCAGGTATTGATTATGACAGTTAATCACGGTTCCACAAGATTCTTTCTTTATTAATAAATTGTACAGTTACTGTAACTTTATTACATTTATTTTTTATTAAAGAAACCACTAAATTATCAACAATTTGAATTCTAAAATATATTTATTTAAGGTCTTTGCAAGCAGTAAATATGTTACTGGCTCCACTTGTTTAAAAAATAGCCTAAAATATATCTATTATACTTAGAAACAGATAAATTACGAATATAAATAATTATTTTTATATAATTTTTAAATGTTCAATTAATTATTTCATTAACATTTTATCACAACATTTGTAATTATTTATTTACTTTTTTTCATTTTTATGGATGAAATGCCTTTATTAATTTCTTTTACTAGATTGTTTTCCATCACTTTATTTTTGATTCTGAAACAGTATTAGTGCATAACTACCAAAGTAATTGAATTATTAATTAAACTGTAGTTAATGTCGTATAATTTGATAAGATTTAATATATTGACAATTTTATGTTTTTTGTCAAGCAAGATAGTTTCTTTTCCAGTCAGGGGTATTTTTCATCAACATAACCAGGTTTCAAGCGATTAATTTTCATTAGTTTAATTTATGTTTTAATATAACAGTTATTAGTTGTCTTTCTAATCAAAGAAAATTTTGTTTTTTCTATAAAACAAAATAAAAAAAAAGTTGTTCACCAGCTAAATATTTCCCTGTCCAATTATTATATTGCATTAATAGATTGTTGTACAAATTAATCAATAATATATATATGTGCATTAAATCAGGATATATATATACAACAGACAAGATTTATGACTTTCATACATACACTGTTGGATCCGCTTTTCTTCTCGATCAAACTTTCCTATTTTTAACAAAAATAGCCATATGTATTCTTTTCCTTTTCGGCACTTATAAGTCTCTAAATCTTTTTCTTTGCGCCTTTAACTAATCTTTATTAAGACGTAATGCTGAAAAGCAAGTCCTTTTTTTTTCATCAATAAATAAATTTATTTTATTTTTTAAAGCTATATTTTACAGCACACATATACAAAATGTTTGATTTTACTTGGGAAATTATAATTTTTTCCCTATTACTAATTGTTAATTAAGGTTGCTTGCATTAACTAGATTGATAAATGGGTTTCAAAATATTCGATTTTTTTAACTGTCAATACATTATTTGTTCAGTTCCGACAAAAAAAATATAACATTTTGGAATAATAATTAAATCAGATATATTTTCATAACCATCATTATTTTAAGTTACCTGTAAGCTCCATATACTACTGCAAATCTTTTTTTTTTTATGTTCGTTTCTTTCTTTTTTTTCCCAACTGTCTCTTTTTTAACATTATCTATGAACATTTTGCTTTATTTGTTTGTTTTAAAAACAACCGTTATTCCTCTTTTTCCTTTTTATGCTTTCTTTTAAATTATTCTTTATAATCACTTTTTTTTTTGTATCTTTTTTTTTTAAATTTTTACTAAGTTCATTACACAATTTATGTATTCAACTTACTTTTATTTATCTTTTCCCTCAAAACTCATATTTCAGAAATCTCTTAGCGACTATTTAAAAACATGTCTAATAATTGTTTAATTAAATGAGTAAAAATTCTTACAGAATCATTGCTAATATATTTATGAAATAATTTCTAGTCAAATAATTGGTTTATAAAACTCCAAAAATAAATATCTAATTAGCATACTAATGCAAACAAACAAATACATATATATACATATTCACTTAACGAATAATATTTCTGTGGTGTAATTTTCACTACACCATTCTTACATCCCTTCACGAGATATTAAAATTGAATAGAAACCAGTCCCTATTTTGCATGAGAGTAGTGTAGTGAAAACTACAGAAATATTATTTATTAAATAAATAATCTCTAATCTAATGAAAATGACTAATAAAATATATTTATATATATATTTGTTTTAGGGTTTCTGAACTATTTGTCTAGATAATGTATTTAATATATATGTTAAACGAAGAGTTATGTAATTTAGTTTGCATCAGTATATTGGTTGAATAGCATCTGCTATTGTCTGAATAAGATATTAAAAAAAAATGATGAGACATTACAAGCAACATATGAGTCATTTAAAAAGAAAATAGATTTTAAAAATTTTACAACATGATCTATAATTTCTATGTTTTATTTTTACCTTCTATAATAAACTATATAAATCAAAATTAATTGTTTATCACATTTAGTAAAATTTCTACAAAAAAATAATGCAAAAGTTTAACTGCTGTATTTTATCATAATCTGTATCAGTAATTATTAGAATTCTTAGGTCTTTCAGTCGTCAAATAAAAAATCAAGATTTAAAATTAACCTTTTAACTGTTTGACTCGTTCTTAATCGAGGCAATTTTTGATACATATTCGTTTTAATCGAGTAAATTTGACATCGCTGTAAATTGCTTAGTTTTTGGACTACGTTTACGGTTTTAACATCATTTTTTAGAACGCAAAAAGTTTTATAATATACTGCCATCTATTGAATTATTTTACAAGTAAAAAATCAATTAATTGATGATTTATGTCAAACAAAAACTAAGCACTGCCTTTTCACATCTTTTCTTGAATCTTATTGGCTGTTGAAATTTTGTAAACAAAAGAAAATGGAAAAGCTCCGCCTTCTCATCATCTTTTCTTGAATATTATTGGCTGTTAAAATTTTTATATGGCTGCCAAAAATTAAAAATTTACGAACGCTTTTGTTTTATTTTGAAAATGATAAACGAATGTTTTAGAGCATTTTAAAAATATTTTTTGATGAAATACAAATAAAATACAAATTATTTTCATATAATATGTCAAAAATAAATATTATTTTACAAAAATAGTTACGATTTTAGCAAGAATTATTTATTTATTGCAAAGTCGGGAAAAAAAAATCATAACGTGAAATTATGATTGCCGTTTCTTTTCATGTCAACCGTAACAAATATTTTTAAAATTAAAAATCAAAATTTATTTTTGAACAAACTTTCGTTTATTTTTATAGTGTGAGAAATTACTAATATACTTTTTAAAAACGAAACTAAAGTGAATATATTTAAAAAAACGGTCAATAACTTTTGAAAAATTGATACATTATTTTGTGCATCGGCTAATTAAAAGCTTTGAGTGATACCACCAGCAGCGAATGAACAATTGGACAGTTAAAGGGTTAATAATGAAAATGACTATTTCATGAGTAAAATATAAACATTTTCACCATAACAAATTTTTTATATAAATAAATCAAAATAAGAACTGTAAATATAAGTTGAAATGTAATATTTAATTGATTGATAAATTTTTAGATTCGATGTCAGTTATGAAATAATCAATTCAAAAGTTATAGGCTAAACCAACTTTTGATGATAAAAATGTGTAACATTTAAAACTGGTTTAGCCTTTAGCTTTTGAAATGATTATTTCATAATTTTCATTAAGTCAATTAAACTTTTTTTTGAAAATACATTAAAACGATTAGATTATATATGAGCAAAATAGCAGATTTCTATTTAATTTATTGATTGCTAAGAAATTTTAAATTAAAGGCTGAATTAATCATTTTGTTACGTTTAAAACTCCATTTACAATATATATTTATTATTTAGACTCTTAATAAAAACTTAATTTCTTTTGAAACATAGAAAAAAACATCTTACTCAATTGTCTTCATTATTTGGGATCTGAATAAAAAAATTCTTCATAAAAAGCCACTAATATTTACACATCAATCAAGCTTGATAATTCTTATATATGCTAGTACAATTTACCTTTAACTATGTTGTGTCATTTATATATCATTTATGCTTTACCTAATACTGTCTTGTTTATTTCTAAAAATAATTTCTGTTGGCAAACAAAATACTTGAGTGCTATACAGTGAGTAAGCATGAATAATTCTGAGAAGTCACATTTTGAAATAGTCAAAATTAAGGCAAATAAAATGATATTTTGTTTTTAACAAATAAATTTACATTCATATATATTGCTTATAATAACTTCTCTCATATACACTTTAATGCAGACAATTTTTTAAAATAAAACTTCTTTATTTTCCTGACACTCTTGACTGTCCAGCAGTCTTCATCAGACCTTCTCAAATTTACTCTATTTGAGTAGCTCTGATCAAGAATGCTCGACAGTCTAAAGTGTCAGGAAAATAAAGAAGTTTTATTAAAAAAAATTTTTTGCATTAAAGTGCATATGAGAGAAGTTTTTGTAGAGAAAATTTGAGAAGCTCTGATGAAGACTGCTGGACAGTGGAAAATGTCAGGAAAATAAAGAAGTTTTATTAAATTTTTTTTTTTTTTGCATTAAAGTGTATATGAGAGAAGTTATTATAAGCAATATATATGAATATATGAAAAAATGCAAAGAAAGTAAAGGAGAAGAATAAGAGTATATACTTCTAAATTTATATTCATGTATAAAATTTATGAAATCAAAAAGAATTATTTATTAAACATAAAAAATAAAAAAAATACTAAAAATTAATGATAACTATTTATAGTAATACCTTAGACTGACTATCTTTAGTTTTTTTTCCAAATAATATTATATATATAAAACTTAGAATGTTTTCATGTGACAATAAATATTTCATTTATTTGTTTATTATTTTACTCATATATAAATATAATGCTTGCTGTTCCTTCATAGTTTAGTGCAATGGTGGAGGGTCAGATTCTGGAGAATAAGATCTTTGAATTGATTCTAGTTCTAGCATTTTCCAGTGCTCACACTTCTTATTCTGAGCTATAAAATAATTCATTATTGTTTATTTATTTAATATTTGATGTTTCTGCATTATAGCAGTATTTGTTTTCATGGAATGTTCTTGCATTCATTTTGATTAACATGATGGGATGTAGTAGCTCACTAGTATGTAGTAGTGGGTTTTTTTGAATTACTAAAAAAAAAAAAAATTAAAAAAAGATAATTCATAATATTGTGTAAATTAAAACTTCATTTATATTTATATCATTTCATTTATAATCACAAAAAAATCCTCATTGAATGGCATACATATCATTAGTGATTTTTAATATGTAACTGGTTTTTTTTAACGTCTGTGAATAATATTCAGTTTTATGTGTAGCTGACTTTTTATTTTTATTTAAACAGCCTCTATTTATTAGGAACATGCTCATAAATAGAAATAGCAATGAAATTATTTTAATAAGTAATAGACATTTTGTTCTTTAAATAAAACTTTTCTGATTAATACAATTCTCATTGGGAAAAATGTATTAAGTTATACATTGAAAGATTTCAATACTAATGTAATTAAAACAATAACAAAATCTTCCTATTAACTTTACTTACTTTTATTTGATTTTATTTAGATCAAACAATAGTATACATGGACTAAATATTATGAGGTATTTAGATTAGTAGTATTATATTAGCATGTTTAACAAACTCAAATATATACATTAACCTTTAATTTTTTCACATTTCAATATTTTTTTTATTTTTGCATTATCCTCTAGTGGCAGTTTGAATCTATAGTTCAACATTTTATTTTGGTATTAATATCTTTATTCTATAATACAAAATAATAATTTGTACTTAATTTATTAAAAATATAAGAATACAAATGAAAAAACATTTTAAAATCATGCAAATATAAAAAAAAAATAGATAATATAGTGTAACGGGCACATACACCAATACATTAGTTTTTCTTAAAATTAGACTGAAAAATAAAAGTTTGCAAATAAAAACTTTTTTTTTTTAATAATTAAAAATTGAAAATTAAAAATCATCTAAACTCTAATGTATATAAATTCGCACAGATGAGAAATTAAAAAAGAAACTTTATTTAAAAAAAAGAAAAAGTTTAAAACTAAATCTTCAACAAAAACTTAAAAAGATTTAGGGATAAAAATATATCTTTAAGTTTGGAAAACAAATTAATTAATCATAAAATGGAAATGATTGTTTTAATTAGGTAAAAGTAAACTAGCCCTTGGGCATTTAAAATGTATAAGCAATGGTCAGATAGGAGAAAACAATAGAAACATATAGCCAATGAAAGAAATCCCTCAAATTGGACCTCAGCGAAAAGACCATCACCATCATCATGATGTAATGATGAGTTAATCTGCAAAATTCATATAAAAAAAGTTTGGAAATAAATTTTAGTGAGTGAATGAAGCTGGGAGAGAAGAGATGTGACTATATGTGTTAGTGCGGAGTTGAAGGAGAAGGGATTGAAAATACGCACTCTTCAATCCTTTCAGTTTTGTTAAAAGTAAAGAGAAATGACATCGTTTTCCTATATTGAGGACTACAGAACATCGGGGGAATTAATGCTGGCTCCAAATGGCAAGCAACTGCAAGAAATTAGAAACTATGGACTTGTTAAAACCGTAAGAACTTTATGAAATCTAATGAACATTAATTAATTTGAAAACACTAAGAACTCTAAAATATAAACTTTCCCAGTATTTAATTTATAGAAATAGAATCCTATCTGACCAACTTAATTTATTAATAAGTAATTTTATTTGATGTATTTCTTTTTTAAAATCATTTTTTTATTATGATTTTTTTTTTGTTTTTCGTTAAACTAAATTGTATAAATGATTTAAATGCATTAAATTTAAGTTGGGTATAGATGCTTGCATAGATTCGTTATTGGTTAATTATGTTTTTGGTTTTCATATTTGATCAAAATATATAGACATTCTGTAAATAATGATACCTTACGGTGAGTATCTAAAATGTATTTATTCGGATCTCTTTTAAGTTATTGGTGTCAATGCGGCATCTTATGATGAATGCCATTGGGTTCTTATAAATTTCCCTCTGCAATTCCATCAATGACTTTATATTTTGATCATTTATGTTTATTTTGAAATGTTTTTAACCGTGTAATCTATGTAACAGATCTATACTCAACCCTATAAAACAAACTTTTATAAATCCATCTGTGCGAACTTATAAAAATTAAAATGTAAATTAAAATCTAAAATCAAAGTTAAAAATGTAAGTTAAATTTTAAAATGTAAACTGATACTAAAATAATTTTAAATCTTATATATATTTAAATAAATGTTTGTGTGTTAATTACTGGCAGTAGCTTATTTTAATAATTTTTTTTAAAATATTCTTAAATAAGAATTTATAAAATATATTTTGATAATATATATCATTATTATTAATCTCTACTCTGCTGAGCTAGTGACAATGGACTAATGGTCGGAATCAACCAATATAAAATATAAAAAAAATTTTTTTTAACTTATGTATCTGCCTACTATATAAATTTTCTAGGTTCAAATAGCCTAGTGGCGCCCTGTAGTGCAGATACGTTAAAACTCTAATTATTCCGAACCGTTATAATAGTGAAATATGCAATGAAAACAATAACATTTTTTTTATTGAATGATTACCATAACACCAGTAAAAAAATAATAATGCTCTCTTGGTTAATTGAGCTTCACTTCTAAAACTCAAACAAATTATTATTAAGTCATTATAAAGCTATAAAATTCTGTTTAAAATTGCATTTATAAGTATTACAATAATTCAAAATCCCTATTGGCTAAGTGAATTAAAGTTCTTAACTTTTGATTGGTCAATTATAGAATCAGTAGGAAAAATATATTTGTCTTTTAAAATTATACTCATTTTAGTTTAGTTTCTAAAAAGCAAATTAATAATTTGTCAGATAAACAAAAGTTTTTTCAAAAATAAATTTCTATTTATAATTGATAAAAATAATCTATAGCAGACAACATAATACATACTTTCTTAACCTATTACAAAATGCAGCTTTTCTCAATTTACTTTCATTTAAAAGTAAATAATTTTTACTAAAATCTGAACTATTCTGCTAAAATAATTATATTTTCACGCATATTTTATGAAAATAATAATAAATATGTAAAAAAAAAAAACTCTAAAACATACATTTTCATTTGGAAAATCAAAACAAAGAACTTAGACCTGTGAAAATTGTTGACTAGTGCTTCCTTGTGTAGAGAATGAGAAACAACCAATCAATACCTCAAAAGGCAGGCCTTATTTCATTGTTACAACTTTAAATTAAAATATTCTTGATTTTTTAATTATAAAATAAATTATAAAGGGGCAATATCATACGGTATGTTTTCTTGATAAAATAACCATACGATTGGCAAAATAATGTAAAAATTAGCCATTTGAGAGCAAGTTAAAGCTGACTCTGAGCATCTTTGGAGAGTATAGAGAAAAGGTTAGAATAATACAAAAATTCTGTAGGAAGATTCCACTTGTAGCTTCATTTTTAACATTATTACAAAATTCTTAATTTTGTATTTTTAAAAATGAAGCAATAAAATCTAAATGTAATTATGAAAATATTTCTTTTTTAATAATTACTATATCAATATTTTATAAAAATAATCATAAATATGGAAGATATACATTTTTTGCTCATTGCTAATAATAGAAGAGGTGTTTACAAGTAATCTTGCAAAGAATCTACAACTTAATGACATTGTCAGCTCATTTGAAGTACTTTCTCTATAGAATAGTGACATTTTTAGATTTTTTTAAAACTAATAAATCAAAATTCATTTTAATTCCAATTCTCCCATTAAATGAATGGACAACAGTCATAATAACAATATAGATAATGACAAGAAAGTGAATAAAAGCCACAACTCACAGCAATATTATCAAATATTCTATAAATTATACAGCTAAAATTGGTTCATTAGCTGAATTTAACATTTATATCTGATTGTGAATGATATGATAATTTCTAGCTTAATAAGTGATTAGTAACAACCATTAAGATATTGAGTTAAAGTGATAATGTCAAAGTTGTGAATGTAGACAGATTAAATTATAATAATTTGTTCTTGATAAACATTGAGCAAATGATAAAGACATGTATAAGAAATTGTGACTTGGTGCAACTAAAGAGTGTGCATGAAATGCACCTTTAAAGCTTTTTTTTCAGATGTCTTTATTTATATATCATATTACTAGAACTCAAAACTTTTGCCAAAAACTTCGGCTTTTGTATTGTGCCGGTCGGATTTGTATGTTCACGTAACAAGATCTAGCATCTAGGCAAAAGTACCTCGAATCCAATCGTGCGCAAGATACACAGGTCAGGAACATTCATGAACTCTGCCCTATTTGCATATTTCCCAGATCTATAACATTATGAGCAACAATCCTGATGACATCGATTAATTTACTTCTACCTGCCAGCATCGGTCATTGGAGACACAAAAAGACTCTAGGCTAAACTTATATGATAGAATAACTTAATAACTAGCTATGTTTTATGAGCAATGAAGGCTCGTGACCTAGCATATTAATTATGTATTGAGCGGAGATCATCTAGTCATATTTAGCATAAATAATAACTTAATATTTTAACTTAACTAAAAGAAAGCAATGGTTCGAGTTTGATATATATATATATATTTAAGATTTATTAATAACAAAATTATGTCGGGTTATTTACCTGACATGAGCCTCGTAAGTATTATAGATATGTGTTTGATTCATATTTAATGATAACATAAGATTTGCGGCTATGCCAATAATATATATATGTGATTTAATGAATTAGCGCTATTAGAATACATTACTGGAATACTATTACACCCCCAGAGACGAAAAGAGCATTTAATTAATTTAAAAGGATAATAATTTTACAAGCAGATATTATATTTGGCTACATTCAATATGATTATTAATTTGGAGTTATAGATAATTAATGCATGGGGTGGATAATGAATAATTATATAAACGATACTAAATCTATCGCATTAATACATATATTAAACTAATGGAAATATGTCTGTTTAAAGAAATCATCTCATTACGGCTTATGACTGTTTCTGGGCGACTATTAAGACACTGAAAGGTGGTGCATGCATGGCAGCTGATTGGGTTGGTCCAATTATGGATCCTGGAGTGTGCTTCACGACTTTTAAATAACGAAGTGGACCAATTTCCTCTGCAAACGTAGGCAGGGTCGGTAGTGAGACGAATGACGGTCGGCTATGTTATTATCGGGCTGGATTTTCCAGAGCGATCCCCGTATAAAGCATGCGCATAAGACCAAGGATGTTCCCAGGGTGGTTTTACAGCCTGGTTTAAGGACATTGAGAATGATGATGGGGCTCGACTGAACGAATGCCTCCATGTGAGAAAGAAGCATGAACATATATATATAACGAAATGCCCTTTATGCACGTAACACTTAATAATATAATATAACTCTAAAGGTTAAAGATTCTCTAAACATATTTATGGCCCATAAATTATGAAATATTTGGTATAATGATATGGCTTCATTAAGCAAACATGGATAATAATTATACTTAAATATAAAACTAAGCTCTTAAGATCCCCCTCTCCTTTACATTATGTTACTTAATATTATTCATTACTTCTCACACATTTAATAAATCTCAATTTTGGTTAATCAATGCCCCTTGTGAAAATATATAAATTATTACAAAATAAGTGGGTGGTGGTAATAGCTAAGATGGATTTTACATATATAATATAATTTAAGAATAAAAGATAGCGCATTATTTAGGATGGAAAAATGTGAAAAACAGATGTCAATCTGTTTTTCTACAGTAAACATAAAAATATAATTAGTTTATTTATCTAAAATCGCGAGCACCTGGGCAAGTCGAATAAGACTTGTTTTGATCAAATTATAAATTTTTTACCCGGTAAATGATGGGTGGGGAAATGAAAATGAATTATATGCTTGCGATTTTAGAATACTATTGGCATTTATTTTAAAATATAAATACATAAATCTTAATGAAAATTATTTGCCGCTTGGAAATAAAAGAAAAGGAAAAACATTTTATAGGAGGCTTAATATAGATTAGTTATATAGAGTTATACGAATACATATTTTGAAGACATTTAAAATAGGCGATTAAAATATAAATATTACAGAGAAGGCAGGATTTAATAATTGCAAGTGGTCAAAGTTCTTTTACCTTGCTTATTTAGAAGAGCGATTTCACTAGGAGTCAGTCCATTGGTATTGTTTCACTAGATCTAGGGTAGAATTATTATTTGAAAAGTTAGCATTTCATTTTCACTGGAAAATACATAAAATTCATTGGTACGGGATGCAGAGCTTCATTCATGGTAACAGTATAGTAGAAGGGGGGGGGAAGGCGAAATTTCTCCTACTCACAACACATTGAGTGAGAATCAAAACTGGCGTGGAATATGTATAGCAACATAGTTATTTAATCGTCTCCTCCTTTGTGGATTCAAATCCAGCAGTATTTATACTTTTATTTTGAAGATGTAACTTAGCAACTACTGCTGGACCTGAGGCGGTTTAAGCACATAAGTTTCATCTGCAATAGTTTGACCGGATACTCTTATCTAGTAAGATGTTTGAACCATGCAAGTTTGTTATCAGTTTCTCGAATGATTGTTTTAAAATATATCTTATGATTTTAAAACAAGCTAGCATGGATAATTTCTACTAATGGGTTTATTTTATTATTACCAATTTGTAATCTTTTACTTTAATCTAAGGGTCTTCCGGGTAATTGTTTTTCGAGTGCTTCTTAACAAGATTGCATCATTTCTGGCTACAAAATTATATATGAAAAAATAATAAGTTTCATATATAATACCTTATATATATAATATAACTATTAATTTATTCGCAATCTCCTACACAGAAATATATAGATATTTATTATTTACGCCCGTATATACATGAGAATATTATTAAATAAAATATTTTTAAATTAAAATACATACGTGTTAATGTGATATATGTTATAATACTAACCAAAAAATATATATATATATTATTAGCTATGTATATCCATGCGTAAAGGCGGGTTTGAATACAGTTAGGTGGTAGGAGATTGGATGTGGGCTGTGAAGCAGGATCTGAGCATCAGATCATCTGCTTCAGTATATATATATATATTACTTAAATAATAAGTGTAATAATGTTCAAGGCTAAATGGGTTTATAAGTAGCCATTAGAAACCAGTCAACATTTAGACAATTCCAATATAGATTACAATCAAGAATTTCAAACTGTTGTCAAGACAATCACCTCGATTGCTAAATGAAGGTTTGATATTGGGATTGTCTAAGTGTTTGATGGTTTCTAATGATTATATATATAAACCAAATAGGCATAATGCCAAACTGAAAATTATATAAATTAATTGCTCCTAATCAAATTTAAATAAGCCAGACAATCAATTATCAATAACTTGCAATTATCAAATATGATTTTATGCAAAAAAAAAAAAAAAAGACAAATAGTTCATAAGACTTCTGTCAATTGTCAAAGGAGACACTACTTCCAATTTTATATAAAATCCTTTCCTTACAAGTACTGAAATAAATAATTAAATTTTAAAAGACATTGCCTGATTCTTTTAATCTGATATTCTAATTGGTACAGGTAAATTATCAGTCAATTGACTTGCTGGCTTATTTATATTTGACTCGATATAGTTAATGTGTATTATTTTTTATATAGTATTATACATTGGTTTGTAATATAATAGACTATTTATATTAATACGTAATTGATTTCATCTCTGTCTTACATTAATTTGTAATAATCATAAAATGTTTAATGTTTGAAGATATTAAACACAATTATTTCATGTTTTAAAATCTAATCAGTCCTGACTTTGGTATTTATAATAAAAGACATTAGTACCTGAAATGCATTGGGTCACTGATTAGTATCTATTCTGTAAAATAATTTTTGTATGGCTGATTTAATTCACATTTGATTAAAATGGTAGATATTTAAATATGTATATGCATTTCTGTACCTAATTAAATTAAGAAATTTATTAAAAATTATATTTATCAATTCAAAAAAGTGATTTAGAATAAATTAGGATTTTGAAACATTGAAAAAGTATTTTATTATAATCATTAGTATGTTACCAGTTTTACTGTTTTTCATCTAATATTGTGAATGAAGGTATATTTCCTACTATCTGAGTTGCTAAATATAAATGATGAATAGTTTTGGATAAATATGTGTATGAAGAGACACATAGTATATGAAGAAGTTAAATCCATAATCTGTGCTTTGAATATAATTGAAAAAAAAAAAAACCAAATCAGATTCTATGCAAACTTAATTTTTTTTTTTCAGTTAGAAAATTTAAAGCCAAAAGAAACAAAAAAGTCCAATTACTGGTTGGTAAATGAGTATGTATTTTTATCTAAAAGTTAAATATAGAAGAAAAGAACTATAAACGTTCACTATGCAGTACTTAGCTAAATTTCTCTGTAGAGATTCTGGAGAAATTTTGCCCAAAAGTTATCTATTTAAGACTTTTTTTATTTATACTTATTGTTTGTATTTGCTTAATCACATTTTTAAAATAAGAATAAATGGGTAAGGCCTTTGATTTATTTCCATGAGAACAAATCAAAAATGCTCTGTTTATATCTGATTTAAATTTGAATTTGACTCTGAATTACACGTTTTCAAAAAATCATGTCTTATAACACCTGAGATCGCTTTATTTTTGCATATTTTTTTATAAAGAGAAAAGAATTGGTTCATTTACATTGACATTACATGGAAAAATAGTACTTCATTTATCTTTCATATTGATCTATTATTATAAACAATTGAATTGCTGATCAGCTGCCATGACTGCTTTTTACTGTAGATATATCTAAGATTTCAAATGGAGAACTATTTTACAATAGTCAAAAGTAGCAAATATTATATCTACTGATTGCCTTAAATATTCTGATTGATTTAACATTCACTTCTCTGGCTATTATGGTACAAGACAGTTTTCCATATAAAATTTTGGAAAAGCAATAAGAAGCAGCCATTTTCTTATTGAAACAAATGTTAATTGAATTATGTTAGCTCAGTTGTTTATATTAACAGTACATGAAATGTGAAATATATAGATATGTGTGTGATAAAATAATATCTATAAATAAATATAAATTAATGATGTAATTAAAATCACTAAATCTTTCATCCAATCAATTAATAAATGCTAAAATAAAACAAACATTCTGGATCATGTTTCGAAAACTCATTAGATCTCATTAGCAACTTGAATTTAAAACAAATATGTATATACAGTTAGATAGAAACCAGTCTTTAAATAGCTTACCAAAAAATAAAAATCTCTTGAAGAATCCTTCAAATAAGAATAAGAAGGCATTATTCATAAGGATAGGTAATTCCAGAGTGGGTAAGTATCGGTTGACTATCTGAAAAAAAGTATTATATCTTCACTTAACCAGAAAAAATTGTTAGGCTTTAATCATTCCAGATTTAAAATCCCATTGGTGTGATAATGAGGTGCACTGTTAATTATGTTACTTAGGATTTGAAAAATGCATATATAACGATATATATATATCTTATTCAGATCTTTGGCATGGTAGTTAGATACACAATATATTATACTTCATAAAAAATTTTAATATAGATATATACATGTTTAAAATTGATCTGGAGAATTATTTTGTAATGACTTCTTTATATTAGATGCTATAATGTAAAAGTAAAATAAATTACTAATAAATGGTTAAACAAGTTTATATCTTGATTATGATTTCTTTTTGAAAAAATCTTAAGAACTACAAAATTTCTCTTCTAATACAAAAAAAAAAAAAACACTTTTATGTATATACTTTCTCTTTCTCAGTACAGAATTATTAGCTTTACGTTACAAAGATCATACGATGGACTATATTATAAATAAAGAAAAATAATGTAAAACAGCCATAGTTTTAATCTCCATAAAAATTGTATTATTAGAGAAGAAAAAATTTAGATTGTTATTTATTTTTAAAAAAAATATTGGAGCTGGTCTACTTCTTAATGCATTCGTTTTTTTTTTTTAAAAAAAAAAACTTTAAAGTAAAAAGAATTACTGATTTCCATTTACAAACATTTTTTTAACGATAATACCTTTTACATTTTTTAAATATTTTTTCACACATTAAATAAAAAAAAAAACACACACACGCAAATAGTGCTCTAATTTTTTTTCTTTAAAAAGAGAGAGAGAGAGGGAGAAGATATTGAAGCCATGAATTCCGAATCTTGTATTGAGCTCTCAATTATAATATTTAGTTGACTCAGAGAGAGAGACAAATTAAAGTATAAAAATACTTATAAAAACTATATTTGAGAGGTATTATTAGTTAATGTAATATGTTTATAAGTCTAGTGTCATGAATTCATAAAAAGTTTGAGAACTGGAAATATTAGTTGAGCGTGTCCGTGGGCCTTATACCCTATAATCTTATATTCCTTTATGATAATATGTCTTAACAAATAAATTTCCAAACAATTTTATTTGTAGGAAATCAATGTAAAAGAAAAATGTATTAAAATTTAACAGTTTGTAAATATATACATCTCTACTCAAAGTCGAAATTGATACATTTGGTAATACAGTATTATAATCAAGCAATTTACTATTTAACCATCATTCATTTAACTAATGTAATGTGAAATTTAGAAATATAATAAACTACACATGGTTTGCCTAAATGTGGGCACCTTGAAAAAGTTTTGTGAATACTCCCTGCATACTAGCAAAAAAAAAAAACAAAAAACACACACACACAAATAGCCACTGCAGGATATGTCTCTACAATACCCAACCAAAGAAAAATAATGAAGAAAGCATTACTTATTAAGTTTAACAAATGCTGAGTAATAAGATTTAAAAAATTGTTTTCATCCTTAATTTACTCTCGTATTTTTGGATGGATAGTTGGTTGGTTAGAGACTGACTGACTAAGATAAAATCTTAATCCTAGATCATGAATATTGCAAACAGATATTTAATTACTTTGCTATAATGCTTTTTATATTCCTGTATATATGTATATCAGTTTCAGCCATGTATGATTTTTATTATAAATATACTGATGTTTCAGTTTGCTCACACAAGCCATTAACTCAGTAATGAATTGAATATTATAAAAATGTTTGTAGAATATTTTTATAATAAAAATCATAAAGGATGAACCCAAAAACTATATCATTTATATTTTTCAATAGTATTCTTTTTATACAATTATTTAATTCTACAAACTTGTAATGTTCAAATTAATCTGAAAAGATAAATTAAACTATTAAAAAAACCTGTGAAAATCTTTATATCAATATATCTTATAGGGCAAGGAAAGTTTATTTATGATATATAGAAAAAAAAGCATTTAATGGGACTAAATAAATTGCAACTACGGATATATTCAAACAAAATAAATAAATGTTATTTGTTAAAACAGTTTGTGCACAGTAAATAATAAAAAGTATATTAGCCTTTGAACAATCCACTTTAGGATGGGAACTTCTCTGTCTCGGAAGAAAAATAATGAGAAGCTACTTCATCTCATATACTTCAAACTTACAATAAAAGAGTTTATCAGTCATATACTTAATTGACATTTCAACTTTTTTTAAAAATTTATTGACTTTTATTGAGTATGGTTCACTAATCATACTCATAAATTGACCAATGGCCATATAGTAAGGGTTTCAATTTTTTTCCCCATTTGTAGTTATATGTTGGAGTATTTTCATTATCTAAATTGAAATTCTCAAATGTTTTTAAAAAAATTCAAATTATTTTTACATTTTTATACACTTTATACAGTTAATCAATAACATAAAGGTTAGAAAAGAACACAACATTTTGAATGTTATTAATTTCCCCTCTTCTTTATATTATTCTGGTCTGACCAGTGGCAAAAAGTAACCTTTAATCATCTAGACTATTCCATCAAAGTCTTCAACAGAATAGCCTTATTGATTAGAGATCTCTTTAAATTCAGTATTCATGAATCTAATGATCAATTCAATTCACCTGTTAACTATCACTGCTCAGGTCAGTAATGTGTAAAGACGAGAAGATAATATCTTTTCAAAATATTGTGTCCCTTACCAATCTGTGTATTATCATCAAAAGTTGACTTTTTTTTTTTAAAAAAAAAAAAGTTTGAATTAAAAAAAAAAACATTTACTAATTTCTACTAGATAGTGGTATTAATTCTACAAATAAAATGTCACAACACAAATCTTCAGCCAATCATTTTCTTTCCAAATTTTACAAAATATATATATATAAGATTATTGTTATTCTTTTATTCTTGTTTGTAATAAATTGGCCAAAATGTTTTTAACTTTGGATAAAGAAAAGGTTTGTAATACATATTGGCTGAAAAACATTTAAGCTAAAAATCTTATGACTAATAATTAAATATCTAGTTAGATTTATAATGAGTTAAATTACTTGGAAAAAATTCTAAGCCTGATTATAAAAAAGATTCCAAGTATTATCTGGCCAAGATTTTAATTCCAGCTTATAAGCATAATAAATGGATATCAGCTTTAAAGTGATTAAATATTTTTAATGATTAGATTATCAGTGATTAAATATTCTTAATGATTAGAATATCAAGTTCAATAAAAAACAAAGAGAGCAAAAAAAAAAAATTGAAAGATTAATTAAGATCATCATAAATGCTAATAAAATCATGTGTGCTAGACTAAATTCTCTTTGAATTTGTCATCAAGTGTAAAACAAAAAATAAATTGTTAATAAAGTACATGAATTGTATAGTTTAATAATATTATTGGGAAAAGTGACAAACTCTCCATACCAGTGCCACCCAGTGTAAACTATGGTAATCAAAGGATGCAAGAAAGTTTGTGCATAAAATCCCTATCTAGTAGCTACTCATCCAATATACCCTGATATTTAGTAGTTTAATTAATATTACTGTGACTAATAAGAATTATTTGAGTAAACAATTTTGGGGGACTATTTGAGTTAATCATTTAATTCTTCTGCCAAGTGCTAGATACTCATAATTATAAAATAAATACAACAAATAAATATCCAGCTAGATTGATTATGGATAGACTATTTTTTAAAAAAACCTATGCTTGGTTGAAAATATATAGATGATTTGAATCTTAGTCATGAGGCTATCAGAGTGCTTTCCAATCTTCAATTTAAAGATCAGGTAGTTGAAGAATTATCTTTCAAATATCTGATTTATACTTGTACAATCTAATTAAACATTATTATTCAGTAAATGGATATTTATCTACTATTGACTAAAAAATAAAATAAAAAATTCATGAAAATTCTCACAGTTCAGTAATGTATTGCCATCCATAATTCCTCTATGTAAAGATTGAAAAGGCCTTTGGTCTATAGTAGTCTATGTAAAAATGTTGCATGTATATATAAATAATGTAATAAATAGAATTATGACCATTTAATACCATATATATATATATGATCAATAGATGGAGCTTTACCAAAACCTCCGTACAAGCGTATTTTTGTTTACATAAATGTCAAAAGAGTCAGAATTCACTATCTCTTGTGTTGGCTCCATCTTCAGATCAGCTGATTTCAAGCTAATTTGCTATTAGCAGTGAAGGGTAGGGGCCAGAAATTAGATAGCAAATTAGCTTGAAATCAGCTGATCTGAAGGTGGAGCCAACAAAAGAGATAGTAAATTTTGACTAAACAAAAATATGCTTGTATGGAGGTTTTGGTAAAGCTCCATCTATTGATCATAAATGCAAGTGATAGCAAGTTATGTGATTTATAACTTGTTTTTCATAAATGTATTTTTGAAGATTTTTGCAATGATATATATTGCAGAGACTTTGACTATGTGGTGAAACTGAACTGATATCAGACCCATGTAGCTATCTGGCTTGTTAGGCTAGGTTTGAAGACATTATGTGTCTGAAAAATTCATGCTTGCAAACTGATAGGAACTTGTTGCATAAACGCTTGGAGTTAGTGTTTGGATCTAGTTTCTGGCCCCTACCTTCACTGATGATAGCAAATTAGCTTGAAATCAGCTGATCTGAAGGTGGAGCCAATGAAAGAGATAGTGAATTCTGACTCTTTTGATGTTTATGTAAACAAAAATACGTTTGTATGGAGGTTTTGGTAAAGCTCCATCTATTGAACATAAATGCAAGTGATAGCAAATTACGTAATTTATAACTTGTTTTTGTTTTTCATATATATATATAAATGCACATACAGTGAGAGCTGATATAATAGTCAAATACTTTTCTTAGTCAAAATTTGTACAACAGT
This sequence comes from Epiperipatus broadwayi, assembly GCA_028023455.1. Taxonomy (NCBI): domain Eukaryota; kingdom Metazoa; phylum Onychophora; class Udeonychophora; order Euonychophora; family Peripatidae; genus Epiperipatus; species Epiperipatus broadwayi. Next base: position 18,922,423 of record JAQFVV010012398.1, on the reverse strand, counting down.
GCCTTTTTGTCATGTTCTGTAAAATTTAGTTTGCTTATCTATTTATTTTCCAATTCTGTGGTGAAAATATATTGTATGCATTAATTTTTAATTATTCTTCTACATATAATAATTTTTTGTAATAAGACTGCAAATTAGTGTTAGAAAATTAATTAACAATGTTTTAAAAAAATCCAAATGAAACTAAAAACTGTCAATAAACAAAAACATTATCATGAATGTTATTGGCTGAGAAAGAACATGCATACACAAAACTATTTCAGGACCTTGAATAATGCTTTCAATAAAAATCCACTGAACAAAAATAAAAGTAAACTGATACTTTGTTTATACTTTTAGAGAATCAATTTTAATTTTCACTATGAAGCAGAAAACAGATTTAGATTAGCAACTAAAGAAAAAACAAATATTCCAAACAATTCTCAATATAATATGACTAAATCACAAATCTGTGAAATTTATTATGATAAGTTTGTTACATTTTTATTTTATCCTTTGAGTTTATTTAAGTTTTCATTAAAATTGAATATATATATATATGTATCAATTAATTGTATGCATTAAATTAGCATCACTCAATATATATGCATAATTAATGGAGTAAAGCACTCTCCCTTTCAAGCTATAAACAAATAACAGAATGATAACAAAAGGACAATATTAGAATGAATTAAATTAATTTTATATGTACTTTTATATTTATATTTGATATTTTGTTTTATATATTTTTTGTTTAAATGATTGTTTGAATATAGATTTTGTCTAGACTAAGGGCTTTAAAAATATTTTCTCTAAAATAGATGATTTCAGGTTAAGCCATAAAAATGGATGATATAAAGAGTGATCTTTCAGACTCAGTTATATTCATTAATACAAATTCAAGCATACATATAATTATTATGAATATACATATTAAATATAAATAATATACAAATTAATTTATCAATATATTACTAGTTTAGTAATTAAATCAAGATATGACAAGTAATTGTTAAGTATCATTGATAATAATTGCTGCATGTTATTTAAATCTTTATAAATAGCCAATTATTAGTTGTTTAAATAATGTTTTTGCCTTCATTACTCCTATCTGGAGAAATACTTAAAAAGTTCTTCATCCTGTATTAATTTATATTAAGATGCTTTATCTTTTTACTCATGCACTGAAGCATTTATATATATATATATTTACCATAAATTGTAATAATTAACTGTTTTCCAATGTAATTCATAGCACAATACCAAAGCTTAATAAACTAATACTACAACCTGTTGTTAAAGCAACCTCTAGAGGTAAAAGAATTCTTTCATCTTTTTTTTCTTTTTTATAAAATTCGTTTTGACTACAGGTTATATATATATTGGCTGTTGTGCTGTGAATTATGCAATTCAATTTACAAGTGCCACTTTTCTTGAACACATTTATTTCAATTATATCTTCTTTATATAAATATAATAATTATTATTAATCATTTATTAACCTAGAGATTATTATATAATTTTAGTACAGATATAAACTTTAAAAATAAATTGAACATTAATATATCTATTATTAAATATAAACATTATAATTAAATTTTACTATCCTATTTACAATCACGTCTGATATCTTAAATGTACTATAAAATTTCCAATCTTAACACACAAATTTATGAAAATGACATTGGAATGTGTGATCTAGACTAACTGATGATAATTAGTTCAGTCAGAAATATGTTTTGAAATCATTTTCTTTACAAATACTTTTTTCATATGTTTTAAGTGTGTGTGGCTATTGAAAGTTTTGTACATAAGAAATGTTTTGCAAATTCGTAAAGATTTTAATATAAAATATTTTGCTAATATGGGAATACATCTTAAAAAAGCATTAACAAATACTATTCATTGCCCATTACAGTAAACACTTTATGAAAATCAATATTAAGCTAGTCAATAAAGAATTTTCTTTCAGAGATTAAAATAAGGTTAAGTTCCAATTATAAGTTATAAAAAATAATATAAGAGACTTTAAAAATGGAAAATTATGGCTTAAAAATATCAAACTTTTTATCGTTATTATTTTCAGACTTCATAAAGTTCTGTTATAAAATATATATAAAATAGTTTTTAACTTTTAGTAAAATTTATTTATTTTTCATGTAATCTTTAGACTTAAAAATTACGGCAATTCTTGTGCTTATTATTATTATTATTTATAAAAAACTTTTTTGTTAGACAAAGAATCATTAAAAAAAAAGAAGCTACCGCTGTTTATTTTAGCTCTGTTCCTATTTGTTAAGCACTTTATATATATTGCCAAAAATCATTTTGGACATCTTAAATCATAAATAATAATTATCATTTATTACGTTAAACATCAAAATGATTCATTTAGCTTTTATATTCTTAGGTAATCTTTTTTTAGTACCATTGGAAAACAATGCAGAGAGGGAGATATTATCTTCAATTGAATTGATAATTGCTAAGTAAGAATTTGTTAAACATTTACTAATTAATAATTTCTTGGTTAGTTGGATTGGCAATAGTATGATTACCTAAAAAAAATCATAAGTTTGCTTGTAACCTGAAAAATAGTTAAATTTTATTTAGCATACATATAAACTGAATTCATAAACAAGATGGGTGGATGCACTTATCACTACATGATAAAGTCATTTGATTGTTATATATAAAGGGAAAAGAAAAGAAACAATGCAGTCTTTAGTACTTTCGCTGCTTCACTGACAACGTGGAATTCAAAATCAGAGTAAAGAAAAAAATTGGGAAGTTTTTTTATTAGAATTAAATTTTTTTTCTTCAGAAAAATGACTGATAAACAATAATCTAATTATCCAGAGTTGGTAGATCAATGGGTATTTAATTATTCTAAACTAAAAATTAAAATAATAAATAGAAAATTATGTAAATCATCATCACCTAAAAATTAGCAAACGTGAATAATGACTTGTTTTTTAAAATTTCCTTCAAGACAGGGCATTGAAAAGTTTTTATCTTCAAATGAGATATTCAAAGATTGTTTTATGTTATATAAAGACAAAAGAGTGGGATCATCATTAAGAATAAACATTTTTCTATTTACTTATGCCAACTTTATTTTAGTTTACATATATCTTAATTATCTCAAAATTCTTAAACAAAATGATAAAAAAAAACAACTGAAACTTTGTCTTCTAGTGGCATTTTAGTGCTAAGTTTATATAATGTCAGATGGTATACCTTAGTTGTAGTACCTTTTACTTAGAAACTTTAATCAATCTTTGGAATGACAGCACAAATCTGCTATCAAACTAGCATTTAATTTAAATTTTTAAAAAAAAATTGCTCCAATTCTGATTTCTATTTATCAAAATTGTACCTTACCATCTACAAATAATGAACATAATTGTCAAATTAATATAATGAATGTTTCTTGAACTATACTCATGAATGAGCTCTTCCTAATAAATATTAACAAAATATGGAAATGTCATTTCTATTTGACATCTATATTTACACACACATATATATAATGACATTATTGTGCAAAAATAGCATACTTTTCTTCCTTTTCTTTTACCCTGGCTTTGAATCCATTTCAATTATAATTTGATAATTGTTTCTGGATTCAATCAGGCTTAGAGATTTACTTACAGGCAGTGTTCCCTATCCAATCCAGTTTATTATTCAATATTTATAAAAAAAATGATATTTAATTATTCTTAGCTATAAGACAAAATAAGAGTAAAAAATTGTCCAAATTTCATAACTCAAGAAGTGTCAAGTCTAGTGAATAACAATTTTTGACATTGTTCATTTTGTTTTCTCCACTATTGCTCCTCTAGAAAGAGTATGGCAATTAGGTCTACATTTTGCAATGAATTATTTAAAGTTTTTTATCTTTTATCAATAGAACTATAAACAAAAAAGTTTCAATTACTTACTTATATTTAAAGTTAGGATTATTTATTATTAGTCTCTCTCTCTATATATATATATATTGTAACGAGCATAGACGTTCGTTACATTGTTTTGTTTTGTTTTTAAATTTATTAAACATGAAAGTAAATTAAAAAGTTCGCATTTAAAAATTTTCTTTAAGAATTAAAATTGAAATTAAATATCATCTTAAACTCTTATATATTAAATTGCACAGATAATGAAAAATTATTAAAATAAAACTTTATTAAAGAAAAAGTATTTTAAAACTAAATTTTAAAAAGATTTGGAGATGAAATTATATCTTTAAATTTATCTTTAAATATATTTTTGATTTGGAAAACAGGTTAATTAATCAGAAATGGAAATGATTGTTAATTAGTTAAATGTAAACCAGCCTTCGGCATTTAAATGTAAAAACACCGGTCAGATAGGAAAACAATAGAAACTGTTAGCAAATAAGAAGAAATCCCTATGGAATCGGACCGCAGCAAAAGGACCATCACATCGGTGACGTAATGTAAATTCAATCCTTCACATTAATATAAAAGGAAAATTTGGAAATTATTAATCAGTGATTGGAAATTGATTATTACGATGTGACTATATGTAGTAGTACGGAGTTGGAGGTGGAGGGATTGATAGACGCACTGTCAATTCTTTCAGCTGTTAAAGAAAAGAGAAATGAACTATCGTTTCCTATATTGAGGACCAATTAAACTAAAAAACCTCCGAATGAATAAATAAAACAATGGCTAAATGGATACCAATCTTAGGACAGCGTGGGAATTCACGTTCATGGCAAGCAACGGATAAAGATGAACTTTTTAAACCGTAAGAACTTTATAAATAAGGAACATTAAATTAAAATTTTCCATATTTAAATGATTGCAATATTATCCTATCTGACCAACTTAATTTATTAATAATGTTATTTGATGTATTTTTTATTTATTTATTTAAAATCATTTCCATTTATTTAATTTTGTTCTTTAAGTTTTATTATGATTTCTGTTTTCCGTTAAGTTAAATTATATAAATGTTAAACTTAAGTCGGGCGTGAATGGCTGTATAGATTTGTAAAGTTATATTAGGGGAGGGTAATCTTAGGTTATTTGTTTTGTGGTTAAATTGGGTCAATGGATTGGATATATTGGTGTGATTAGTAGATGTAATATTGATTCGCTACGGGCAGAATCGCTTCATACGCCGCACACTTCCGTTTGCCTATGGAAGGAATTATAAGTCGGATGCCGCAGTTCCTTTCTATGGAGTTTTTTGTTTTATTGCTCTTCTTTGCAGATAGATGTAATATTCCTATCTCATAAGAGGCAATTTCTTCTCTTAACCTTTTGTGCTGCCGTATTTTATTACATTGAATACATCGATATATCAGATGGATTGATGCCAGTTTGACTACGAATTTTAGCCTAAGGTTAAATAGGGATAGAATGTTTATTTTCAAAAGCAAATTTATGTGGTCTATTCATACTCGATCCTAAATAAAAATGCATTAAATTTAAGTTGTTTATAGACGCTTGCATGGATTGTTTATTGGTTAACTATGTTTTGCGTTTCCATATTTGATCAAAATATATAGACATTCGATAAATAATGATACCTTACGGTGAGTATCTAAAATGTATTTATTCAGATGTCCTTTAAGTTATTGGTGACAATGCAAGTATCTTATGGTGAATACTATTGGGTTACGTATAAATTTCCCTCCGCAATTGTCAGTAATCAATGATTTTATATTTTGATCGTTTATGTTTACTTTGAAATGTTTTTAACCGTGTAATCTATGTAACCGATCTATAGCAACATATTAAAACAAGCTTTTATAATCCCATCTGTGCGAACTTAATTAAAATGTAAACTTATAATATAATAGAAATTAAAATGTAAATTAAAATCTAAGGTAAAGTTAAAAATAATGTTAAAATGTAAAACTAATACTAAAATAATTTTAAATCTTATATATATATGTGCATAAATAAATGTTTGTATGTTAATTACTGGCAGTGGCTTATTTTATTCCTTTTTTATATATACTCTTAGATTATCTTATTAAATCTCTGCTATTCCACTGAGCTAGTGACATGGGCTAACGACGGGAACCAAAATATTTAAAAAAAATTTTTTTTTTTTTTGACTTACGTATCTGCCTACTTTATAAATTTTTCTAGGTTCAAATGCCTAGATGGCGCCCCGTAGTGCAGATTACGTTAAGGCGCTATTCTCCGTATCGTTACAATATATATATATTACCAAAACAGAGTTTTAAATGTATTGAATAAAATTAATTAAACCAAGTATATTTTCAATGTGTTTATCATAATCATGCTTATTCTACTGAGAAGAACTCTGAAAAGTTATTTTTCTAAATACAGATAGAGGATAATTTATCATTACTTGAACTCCCTCAATACAGTCATAAACTTTAATAACATCATAAGTTATTATGATATATTAAAAACAATTCAATTAAATCTTTCAAATAACATACAATATCTCAAATGCTTTACATCTTTCTTGAAGCAATTTCCCCTTTTCCATATAGGCAATTGTATTTTCTCTTTCAGAAACAAAACATCTGAAATTTGAACTATTTTTTTTTTATAAATTTCTTTATTGCCAATTTAGCTTACAAAAGATACAGTTTTGTATACTAAAGTCAAAAATATTCAAAGTCTTTAGAATCTTATTTAGGATTTTACAACAGCTGATCCATGGCTAATCCAGATTTTCATATAGTATTACACAATAAATGATTGTCTAATATTCTTAAAATTGCTGAGCACAATAAGTCAGATATATGTCAGAAATGATTTAGACATCTCAAGACTTTAATGTAGTTGCAAGCATAATAGATTGAAGAATAATTGATTTCTGGCTAAGAATAGTAATAAAACATCGTTTGGTTAAATGAATGAAAATGTTTTACTGAATACATATAACTTCTCAAGCAATTTACTATAATATTATATATGAAAATTTACTTATTTAGTGAGAATGGCGATTGCAAAGAACATAAACATGCATGATATTAGTGGAAAAAAACCCCACATATCTAAAGTCATTATTCTCATGATTAGCTTTACATTTAATGCATGGTACTATATATTCTACTCCTAAACTTTTTTATCATTGTTCCCTTTTTTCAGGATGTTTTTTTTTTTTTTTGTATATGTTTTAATTAAAAGAGTGAATGTTGAGTGTTAATTATATTTATATACATACACTCAATTTATCATATTTAACTTGTAAAATTATTTTGTTTGGTCTTTCAATTTATAGCTATTGTATTCTTAGAAATGTTTTAAATCTTTTTAAAGATTTCTTTAATAAGCAATCAAAGTCAAACTAGCCACAACTTGAAGAATTGATTCATTATTTAAATTATTTATGATTTATAATAAAATATAAATATATAAAATTTTATTCATTTTACCATTACTTTATTAATTTTGTTGTTAAATTTATATTTTAGAAAATATAATATTTATATATAATAAAATATGAATTAAATAAACAAAAATAATACAAGTGATGATTAAACAATAACTAGTAGTAGTTGCATATATGTATTATCCATTTGTGAAGCTATCATTCACTTAATATAGACAAGAAAAAACTAATCAATAAGTTGTTTGTTTCTTTGTAAATAATCAAAAAGAAAAAAAGGAAAAGCAATATAATTCTACACTTATTTACTTCTTTTTTCTCTTAAATTGTAATTCTATCATAAGAGTTTTATGTGCTCATAAAGAAAACATTATTTTATTTTAAAATTTCAATATCTAACTGAGCATGTTTCAGCCTAGTCAGTCAAACTCAACACCTATCACAAAACAGGTATTATTGGAAAAATTCACCATGAATTTTAACCACTGAATTTGACCGACAAGGCCAAAAGTATGCTCAGCTAAATATTGAAAGTTTAAAACAAAATAATCTTTACTTGGGTAAAATACTTATGTTAACATTATAAAAATAATATAATTGATTTAAAGAAAACAAATTTAAAAGTATATCTTTAGTGAATAAACAATGATTGAAAAATAAATAGTTTCAATAAGCATGATCAATATAAACAATCAGGAAGAAATTTTATTAGCAATCATGGGAAATGATGATTGTGAAGACAAAAAAAAACATGAATATAATATGTTTGAAAAACTAAAATTATTCTATTTAGCATGCAAACAATGATTGAAAAACAAATATGTTCAATAAGTGTCAGAAATGCAAATGTAAATTAGTGTTCACAATCATCACTAGTTTAAATTTTACATAATGTTTCATCACTTTTATTGACAATAATTATTTTTCAATTATTATTTTGTTCACTAAAGCTATTACTTTCAAGTTTGTTTTCTATGTGCATTATATTATTTTCATGATTTCATGCACATTTTATTATTTTCATATTTAGATTTCTTGAAAAAAAAATTATTCTTGCCTATGTTGGTACATAAGTAGAATGTGCACTAATGATAGTACATATATGCAACTACCATCCAATCTTTTTAATTAATATATTGATTAAATATTACAATATATAAAAATGAAAAATATTAACTTAGTTAAATTGATGATAGATTATTTTAAAAAGTTGATTCTTATATAAAATAAAATAGTTTAAAACAAATAATTATGCCATCATGAATACAATTACATTTGAGATCATAAAATAATCAGAAAGCAATTAGCTTTTTATATTTTTATCTAAAGCAAAAGATAGCTTGATTTAATATTTTTTAAGCTATAGTACAGATGCAACTGTAATTTTAAATATTGTTGATATACCGATTTAATGTGTATATAACCAAAAATATATAAATAATTTGTTTTAAATTAATTAAACAAATTTGAATTTACCTAATAAATTAAAATATTGACTGTTCCCCATGAAATATCTTGTAGTAGAATTATTATTACAAAAGCAATTGCAAGTATTTTATAAATAACTGTTTGTCATTAAAAAACGTACAAATTGAATCATGGTAAATACATCCAAATGTGCAGATTTGGATATACTGAGTAAGAAATGAAATTTTATTGTCAAAAAGTGAGAAATTATTTGAAATTTTCTGTTGTAGAAAGATAGCAAAGAATTTAACTAAGCTTTATTTATTTGATATATACTATAAATATAATTACAAAAATTGCATATTAATGCAACATTAAGTAATTAATTATTTGACAATGTAAAAAAATATCAAAAACATAAAAAATTCACTTTAAAAATTTAGCAATTAAGATATTGGTGATATTCCTTAGCACTATCATATACAAGGTGCAGGCTTCTCCATACATGCTACAACCATAGTAACATGCTTTTCTACTTAATTTTTTTTGACATATTCTATGTGACTTAGTTGATCACAGTTCTTTTATTTCTTTATTCAATAATTTTTAGCTAGTGAAAAAATTCATCAGTTTTATTCTTCTTTGCCATATCTGATGTTTTCTTCCAAAAAGGCATTTTATAAATGTTTCCTTAAACTTCAGACTTTTTACTGCACCATCCTATAATTTGACAATACAGGATGTATGCATTTATACATAAATTTTGAAAATATAAATGCCAACTTCTTTGGACATGTAATTGTTTTTCAAATGCTGAATAGTAAGAAAACATCTGGTTGGATTGTTCAATCCCAGACTTTCCAGTTTTATAATCTCTAAAAATGTTTGGTTTAAAACTAAATTTTCTATTACAATTTATTACTTTCATTATTTTTTATTATGCATGTTTGATGTAGTAAGAAGTTCTCATTTCTTTTTTCACTTACAAAAAACAACAACAGTATTATTTTGTTTCTATATTTATTTTCTATTCTTCTATTCTTTTTTATGTTTTTTGGACAGCTATTCCTGTTACTTATATTAGACCACAAACATACATCTTAAAGGTAATAATAAATTTATCCATCAACAGAATTTTAAAAATTATCCATGTAAAATATGTACCCTTTTTGTCTAAATACCTATTTATCCAACTACAACATAACTTTTGTTGAATGGTACACACTATTGTCAATTGCTTACAATTTGCCACAACAAACTTTTATTTTTATTATCAAATCCATTTCATTGACACAATTCATAAAGTTTTATTCTGTATCTATGTTTATATATATATATATATATATATATATATATATATATATATATATATATATATATATATATATATATATATATATATATGTACCTGAAGAAACTGGACATAAGTAAGGATCAATGTGTAAATTATGAATTGTAGTAAATCAAGGAATCAGGTGAAGCTCAGGGTTCCTCACCACTATAATTTATGTGAATAATAAAGAAAGCTACAATAATAATAATGATAATAATAATAAACATTATACAGGATAACTGAATAAAATTTTACAAGGAAAAGAAAGCTCAATTCACTCTTGCAAAACTTTCAAAGCTTCCAATATTTATAACACATATCACAAAGTATCAAGAGTACAATAATTTCTTCACTTATAATAAAATTTCTTTCTATATCCCTCTCCAATATAGTCTTACACCTCCAACTTCCTTTTCATCAGCTTATTACCATGATCAGATCCACATTTTAATAAAATACTCATCTTTTATAATCTTATTGATGTGTTTTGCCACTTTGTTTTTCTTTAACAATAAATATAAGTTCTTATTTTATAGAACTATGGTATTATGATCTCAGTGTTCTTATATTATATTTTAATGCTAAATTTTCTCAATATTTTGCTTTATAGACATGTTGTTAATAAAATGAATGATATGCAAGTGATAGACATGAGAAGACATACACTTAGTCTACAAGTTAGTGTACATCTTGTATATAATAATAACAATAATAAAAATTTTAATAAAATTATTAATTAAAACAAAAATGCATAGAACTCTAAATTTGGAATAATACGATCATCTTCTAGAATAGCAATTGAATACCAAGAGTGGAAAAAGAATTTTATGGCCAGTCAAAATATGCATCAACAACATAAATAGCTTTTATTAAATGAAAATAGACAATGATTGATTATAAAAGCAGTCTTATTTAAATAAATTGTAGTTGTAAATTACAGTAGTCAATAGAATAAAGTGAATAATATTTTATTTCAAATACATTCTTCATATCTGCAAAATCATCTCATTAAATAGTTCAATATTTCCATTTACGTGATTGTACTTTGAATAAATAGCATGAAAATATTTGCATTATAAATTACACAATGTTTAGATTTCTGTATACTGATTAGTGAATAGCATGATATTATAGAGATACTATACAAGACTTAACAACAAAAATAACACTTATTTTACAATAAACAAATTTTATAGACATAAACATTATGGAAACTGTTACAAAATTTTCAAAACACTGTTACAATAGTCCAACGCAGTTGCCTACATGAGAATACTTTTACAATTTAAACTTATTTAAAATTAATAAATTAAATAAATAAATTAAATATTCATGACCTATGATGGTCTTAAGTGGATAAGTACATCTTATAAGTAAGAGATTATTACAAGAAATTTTCATCCTTAAAGTTAAATAGTTATTATCATAAATTATCACTAAAATATTCTGTGTCTTTAAGATGATTGAACTTCATTAAATTATAAACAAATTTATGGCACAAGCTTTATATCTTCTTGTATAAAATCTATATCCTAAAACAATTATACTATTTTATAATCTATAGATTTCATTAATTTATGTATTACTTATCAATTCTATGATCTTTTAATTGCTGATGTATTAAATTTTCAAATTGTTCTCAGAGGTTACTCCATATACACTCATAAATTCTATGCTATTGTCCCAACAATGATATTTAGATCTTATCAATCTAGAAATGATTTGCTTTTGGATGATGAATGATGCTTATTTCTTATTTAGGCTAAAGAATATAAATTTATAATTTTGAATAAGTCATTATCAGTTATATCTCATGTAGCACTGGCAATGCTCTGCAAAACAGATTTATACATCAAAACACTTCAAAATAACAAACTCATCAATTTCCAATATACTAAAATATAGACTACACCATAGAGGTAATAAATACAATATAAAGAAGATACTTATAAGAGGAAAAGCTAAATAAAGCAAGAAATTTAGTGAATCCAAAATACACATTTATTTTCTGAGGGCAAGAAAATATGTTACAATTTTTGTCTCTAGACATATATAATAAAATGGAAATGAACCACCACACTGCAATTATAAAACATAAGGAAAACATCATTCAAAGAAAATAACAATACTGGAGAGAGTGACCCTCTATCTTCTTATAAAATATCTAAATTATTTCAATAGCAACAATGAGAGAGCCAAGCTCCATCTCCAAATCAAGGTGGCAATAAATTTGCATACCTTGGAAATGTATAATGGTCAGATAACATATCAAATGTACAAGAAATGAATTAATTCTAAATTCTCAACAAACATAATACCAAACTGATGCATAAAACTGATCAATGTTTGTCAAGTATGACTGAGCAAATGTAGTCTTAAGCAATTAAAAGGACAAGAAATATATCTCATCTTTAATAAACATATAAGCATTTATTATAAAATATACTTCTGACAATAAAGAACAAAGCAATACTTTTTAAAATAATTTACTATCAGATCATTATATAATATATAATATCATGAACCTCTGTCAAGCACTCTAGACCATAACATGTAAAATATTAAAAAAATATTTTAAAATAGCATATAATAATAAATTATAAATAGATGACTTAAACCTAAAGCATAAAATTTTACCAAAACCTTTTTTTTTTAAAATATAAAAATATAAATATTAAAGTTCTTAATCTTGCAGAGCTTCTGGTTTGCTAGCAAATAAATTTTACAAATAAGTATGTTTCTCCAAATGCTGACAACATAATTTGAAAAGGCGCATATGCATTAACAGTTTTTTTTATATATAAAGACTTTGTACATGCACACACAAAGAAAATATTAATAAATAAATGGCCATTGTTTCATGAATCATCAGCATATAATTTGACAGGATAGTTTTTAACACTTCTCACAGCATTATTCTGGTTTTCCATTTTATCTAAGGCAGATAATTATTTAAAGAAAGCAATTAATTACGCATTCTTCTCCAATTTTAGCAAGTTTTCCAAGCAAGGTATTCAATATAGAAGATTGGTCATAAACTTTCTTCTGTAAATTTAAGTAGGTTCAAGTAAATATTTAAATATAGCAGGTTTCAAAAAAAAAAGAGTAAGCTTCTATTAATCATTCAGCACTTAATAGAATGCATAAATTCTATAATAGTAATATTTGTCAAAATTAGTAGCATTTAGTCTGTAAATGTAATTTGCTAATACTCTAAACACGGAATTTCATAAGGCAAAAAGTTTTAAATATTTTCATTTGAATTTACTTCTTGAGAGCATAAATTAATTTATCAAGTGTTTCTAATCAAAACAATAAATGACTAATTACTTATTGATAATAATAAAATGTCATTATTCTCTAAAACAAATGGTTTTCTTTCTCCTGAATCATTAGTCACAAACCTCTTAAATAGATAGGAAAACATTTTAAAAGTTTCTGACAATTATTATCTTAATGGTTTATAAAATAATGTTAAATCTGTTATAGTTAGTATTAAGGTAAACTTCCAGTGAATTTACTCTAAAATAAGAAATTTAAATGGTTTGTAACAAATGTAGGACATAAACAAGTAATACTTAAGTGAAATATAATAAATTATGTTTGATACCTGTGACATGTTAGTTTTATAGAATGCTTTATTCATTAGTAAACAATTACTTAACATTTTGTTTTCCAAATTCTTCCTTCAATATTTCTGGTTTAGATTTTCAATTAACTTGGGGTGAGAAACCAAGCATCTGATAAAGTTTTTCACATATTCATTTCACTTGGGAAAAAATTATACTTTTACTTTAATTATTAAAACATTAAACTTCTGCTAGTTTTCATGAAGATGATGGACAAAAAAAATAATCATTAACATGTGACACCTTTTATAGCTTGCTAATATCAGTCATTTTTGATTAACAGCAAACATCCTTTCCTCTTAATTGTTCAACCTTCAAATTTATAGTTAATTAGTATCTATGGTCTGAATCTAAAAATAGTAACAATTTAAATATTTACTAGGTAATCAGTCAAACATGTGACAGTCTAGGAATATTAATAATTACTGAAGATACAAACTAATTAAAAAATTATATTGTTAAAATAGAATAAAAATATTATATAATAATTATTTTATTAATTCCTTTAAACTCTTTTAAGTTATACATATTAATGAACAAATTTAGAGGTTCACCAATATTTTATTTTATTTTTTAACTAAATAAGAATATTCTAGAATAATATTCAATATTGTAAAAGAAATATTCCCATTAATAAATAAAATTTGAAATTATTAATGCATACACACTCACACATTTAGAAATTATCCTGTATCTTTGAAACTAATTAATTTATCTCTTTCTTTTAGTTTTAAATAAATTTTATTGTGACTAATACATTTGTTTAAGCCATGTAAGGCCAATGGATACAGTCTGCTGTTTTAGTTGGGGTTCATATGAATTCCATTGAAACGCTTGTCATCTAAGTTGTTAGGTGTCTCATTTATGGGGCCATCCTTCTATATAGGCCCCATGTGTTTTTGAATAAGAATTTAGTGGCCAGTATTAAGTCCTTAGCCTGCAACTTTTCCAGCTGGAGGTTGAATATTCCAAATGGATTAGGTCTGGGTGTTGTGAATTTGGAACCGCATCTGGCCATCCATAGGGCATATGAGATAAATATAGCCATACGGATGACTGGGAAGTCACCGGAGTGCAAGCAGCTCTTAAGGTCTAGAATCTTGAGGAGAGGAATGCTACATTCCATACTAATGGATCTCCTGATGTCGAGATATCCTGGGCAAAGAGACATGATGTGTTCGAAGGTTTCATCACCTCTTTGACAGAGATAGCATGTTGGCTCTATCTTCGTCATGTATCTTCTGTAATGTAGGAACCAGCTTGTTGGAATTACGCCAAGATTTATTTTTATAATGTGATCCAAAAGCTTTGGTTCCATTACAAGGTGTTTAAAAGTTTTCATAATTCTGTGATTGGTCTGGCCTAGTTGTATTCGGATAGTTATTGGCTCTGGATTCAGTAGTGCATGTGCTTCCCAGATGTTGATCTTTTTCTGGAGGGCCAAGATGGAATTGCCGTTGTGTCTGAGAAGTTTGCTAATGATGTAGTTTATCCAGGCCGTCCATGGAGGTGGTGGTCTATCTGTGGGTATTACGGGGTTTATTATGACAGCTGTGGAGTATTTTTTTATCAGGCTGTACACTAGGGAGTGTTGTTTCTGGTGCATTATAGTGTTTACTGAATGGAGGGACAGCCCATTGAGTTTCTTGTGTTGAAATAAATGAGCTGAGCCGATTAAAGGTGTTCGGCCCCTCCAGATGATTTGGTTGCAAATCCTTTGGATTTGGGTATTGAAGGATTTGTTAAGCGAAATTATTGGTAGGTAGTAATTGATCTTGCTCATTATTTTTGCATTTATTAGGGCTATTTTTCCTTGAAAAGAGAGATATGTTTTGGCTATTGATTTTGCAAATTTGGTAGCTTCTTCCAGTAGATACTTGCGAAGGGTAGAAGACATGGCATTGAATGACATATGAATTGGGAATCCCAGGTAGGGTTGGGGCTGTGCAAGGAAATCTAATTTGATGCATTTGCCTGAGTTGATACACCAAGCCGAGGACTTTTGGAGGTTAATTGAAAGTTTAAATTTGTTAGTATAATTGGTGATTATGTTGTATAAGGCAGGAAGACATTTACGTGAAGGCAGGATGACAAGAATATCATCCATATAGGCAAAAGTGTTAATGCTCTTACTGAGACGGGGGACGAATACTCCTGGAAGCTTTTCAAGTTCTAGCAGCAGTGGGTTAATGTACTTGATGAATAATAAGCCACTCAGTGGGGACCCCTGTGGGATGGAATTTGCAGGAGTGAATCCTTCTGAGTATGATCCATTAGCTGAAATATGGATGAACCGATTGTTCAGTAGGTTGTCTATAATTTGTATGATTTGTGTTGGGATTTCGGAATCTGCTAAGGTGTTAAGGAGGATACCTACATCCACAGAATCAAATGCTTCTGCAATGTCCAACTGGATGGCAATCGGTTTTGTGTGTCTGTTTGCTCTAATATGGTCGAACAGGATTTTAATTTCACCCATTGCCTCGAGAGGGGAGGAACCTTTTCTGGCATATTGAGAGGGTGATATATCTTGTAATATGATGCTTTGATATTTCTCTTTGATGACCCTTCAATAATTTTAAAGAGGATGGGTGTCATTGAAATCGGTCTAATGCTATTGATTAGTGTCGGATCACGGTTTTTCTTGAGGAATGGCACCATGGCGATGGGGTAGAATTGAGGTAGCACATGCTGCCCTGTGGCCAGATGGTTTAGCACACCTAGAGTAATGTGGCTTGTGAAGTGGCTTAAATGGTTAAAAACAAATCTGGGAATGCCGTGCATGCCCGGGTGGACATTTTTGGGTAGACTGAGGAGACGGTTTTTGATATCCTCCAATGTGATTCCATGTTTCGCTTCAGTGGTGGAACAATCCCATTCAGCACGTGAAGGAATCATGTGCCCTTGAAAGCGATTTTTGTAGTGGTTGTTAATGTGTTGAAGCATTTGAACTCCCACAATTTGTCTGTCTTTGACGAGCAAAGAGGCTGGAATTTGATGCTTGGATTTTGCCCCCAGAGCCCATCGAAGGTAACCATGGGTCCAGCAGTGTTGGGCAGGTAGGAAGAGTTTAGCATTTTTGGTAGCAATTATTTCAGCAATCTGTGCTTGTTTGGCTTTATACCACCCTTTCAGTGCGATTAATTTGTCTATGTTGTTGCCTTGAGGAATAAAGGCTTTAATTTGTGTGTGTAATATGTCGAGGTCTCTCATTAGTGAGGTAGGGACTTTCAGTTTGCTTGTATGATGGCTTATTAAGGATTCCAAAATACCGATAAAACAAGCCCAAGCTTCCATCGGATGTAGTTCCAGTATCTTAATTTTATGAAACAAAATGTATGCTTCAGAATAGAAAGCTTCTGTTGTATTGGCTTGAGTGTACAGCCTGAGACTTTTGTGAGAGGTGGTGAGGATGTTTTCTTCCAGCTCAATCAAGGTGGTAATGGCATAGTGGTCTGAAAAGGCCACTGGACTGAGATGAGCACTGAGTTTGTGGTGGAGCTGAGGAGAGTAGAACAGGAGGTCAATTAATGTCTGAGTGGTTTTTGTGTAGAATGAGAAGGCTTGAGAGGGAAAGAAGCCTCTCCCATTAAGTAGTGTCTTGTTTAATAGACATAAATATTTGTTGGTGTAGTGTTCATAGGAGGTGTTGAAGTCTCCTAGGAATATTACTGGAGCATTGTTATTAGATGTGATTAGATTGACTGTTTGTATGATCCGGTTATGGATGGAAGGGTTATTGGGGCTGTACACAAAGATTGCATTGAAAATGCAGTTATTATAATTTAGATTGATTGCTATGAGGTTATGGTCATTGTAGATAATTTTGAATGAAGTTGGAGCTCTGGTGTTGCTTATAATTACACCGACGCCACCAGACGCGTAAAGGCCAGTGGATAGATGGGTGAACCCTAGCTTGTTCAGTTCATTTTTGGTGTAATTGTGAGAGTTATGATGGTATTTCGTCTCACCAATGAACATGATGTGGGGTGAGGTTGCAATGAAAAAATGCCTAATGGCATTGATCCGCCCGAGGGAGTTGAGACCTCGGACATTGATGGCTACGACATTACAGCAGTTACTAGACATTGACAGTGTAGTTGCCAAGGCTTACTGCAGCTGGTGAGTTAAGTAGGGGATCGTCCACTTCTGTAGCATGAAAAAGACGGGGTTCTTTGATGTACTGAAGGCTTGATGGGTCAGCCAGTCTGTGTGAATGGTCTGTGTACTAGATGAATGAGGTATATTCCAAACTTTCCTTTTTCTTTTCCAGGGCAGTCTTGGCCT
This sequence comes from Epiperipatus broadwayi, assembly GCA_028023455.1. Taxonomy (NCBI): domain Eukaryota; kingdom Metazoa; phylum Onychophora; class Udeonychophora; order Euonychophora; family Peripatidae; genus Epiperipatus; species Epiperipatus broadwayi. The sequence goes on along the minus strand of JAQFVV010012398.1, from coordinate 18,904,444 downwards.
CTGTAGTGGATGTTGATTTTTGAAGTTTATGAGTTGGTATGGTATTATTTAGACATGGGTAATCTTCGTCGGAGCTGACTTGGGGAGGTTCCTTTTGTTCCTAGTGGAGCTAGATGTATCACATTCCATTTCATCATCATAGGTCAGAGAAGGTTCCTGAACATGGGTTATAGAATTGTGAGAATTGGATTTTAATGTGCTAATAGTAGGGTTACAGTCTGTAGAGGGGGGTTTGTTTTTTATTTTGGACTCTTGTGTGTTTTCTCGATTCTTGGTTTTTGTGCTGCTAGAACTGAGAATTGTGTTATCATTATTTGTCTTGGAGAATTGTGTTTGAAGTTCTGATAAAAGAGGTTCATTGTCTGTTATGGTGGAATTGATAGCATTAGTTGGATGTTTTTGCTGTGGATAGGTCAAGAAATACTGATCATTGGATTCTTCATTCTTTGTGAGTCTCGGTGTTGTGTGATGTGAAAGGTTGTAGCCTTTGTGAGGTATACTTTGGGTGGTGGTTATGTTGCTTTTATAAATTTTTTGGTTGCTGTTCTTTTAAATAGCACTAATTACATATTTTTCAAATTAACTAATTTAATTTAATTTCTAAACTCAATTTTAATAATCCTATTTTAACAAATGGATTGACTACTGTTAAGAATTAATTTAAATAAAATACTTTATCATAATCATGACAACTACATATTAACATCTAACATTAAAATTAAATTTAACTAGTATTACGGTTTATTCAGGCACCAAACTAGAGATACTAAATTGCATTAGAATGATCTGAACTTCTCTAATATTAAGCTCATATTAGCTACACTTTTGGATTTAAATTATTAGAATCTATTTTAATCAGCTTAAAGTACTTTGGAAAAACAATAAGATAAAATATAATATTTATTTATAACTGAAATACTTTTAATAATTTACTATTTAGATTTGCATATGCTTATTTAATCTTAATATGATTTGTAAAGATAGTTTAACTTAATGAAAATTTCCTCTTATAATTTATTATTATTATTATTATTATTATTTTATTGGCAAAGCCAATAGTTACAAAATATATATAATAACTTAAAAACAATCTATATTACAAAAGTATAGATTCATCAATGTAATGGTTTTTATTTAGTATATAATTAGTGCTATATATTTTAACGATCGGTGGAGGAGACTTAATGTAATCTGCACTACAGGGCGCCACTAGGCATTTGAACCTAGAAAAGTTATATAGTAGGCAGGTACGTTAAGTTTTAAAAAAATTTTTTATTTTAATTTATATATTTGGATTCCGATCATTTGCCCAAGGTCACTAGCTCATAGAGTAGCAGAGATTTTAAACATTTATAAGTTTCAATAGATTTCTATTCTTAAAGTATATAATAAATATTTAGAACAATAAAATAAAAGAAGCCACTGCCAGTAATTAACACACAAATAGATTTTTATTAACGCACATTTAAAATTGAGGAATAAATTTATTTTTAGATTTTAACATTAATATTTTTTTTAAAATTTAAATTACTATTTTAAATAGATCGCACAGATGAATATTTAAATTATATTTTACTTTAGCATGTTGAGCATAGATAGTCTACATAGATATTTTTTTTCACTTAAAAACTTATCAAAACATTCATTCAATCTCAGACTAAAAGTTCGTAGTCAACCCAATGCCTGCTTCCAGATATATAGTCGCAATCATTGCAATATGAAGATGCTAGCATAAAACCATGCAGACAGGAATGTGCATCTGACAGCGTGATATTATTTGAAGGAAATGATCCGTGTCCAGAACAGGAAAGTGCATCTGTCAGACTAAGGAATCATGTATATATATATATTTTAAAGAGTGCTACTTATGGGGGGAGAGCGGTCTTTCTGCCGACTTATAAATCCCTGTCCATAGAGCTAGAAGGGGTTAATGGTGCAGGAAATACATCTGCAACCATTGCAAGGGTATGACTGCCTCTTTGGGATCATGCATTCAGGTGGGCACGTTGCCCTGTATGCTAAACACACTTCACATTACATTAATATAAACATCTGTATATCTCTCCACTAGCACTGACACAACCACAAAACAAATAGCCTGAAATTAAAATCCCTTAAATTAAACATAAACGAATTTAAAGATAGTTATTAATCTTTATCCATGCAGCTATCTACACCCAACTTTAAATTTAATACATTTTAGTTAAAACATAATACACACACAAAAAAAATGAAATGGAAATGATTGCTTAAACATCTACATAAAAAATATCAATAATTGAATTTGCATTCTTTAAGTCAGATAAGAGTTCTTATTTTCAGTTATTAATTACTTGCAATTTTAGGAAAGTTCTTATTAGATAGGCACAATAGTTCATACTTTACGGATTTAATAGATTGAGAAGTCCATCTTCGTGATCACTTTCGTAGATTTTGTCCTTCTTTGAAATGAAACTGCGACTTGCCATGCATTTGGTCAGGAACTGTCATCCAGAGGCCTCAGCTGGTTTGTCCAAAAAATTAAATTTATTGCAGACTTCCACATCGTGAAAATCTGCAATATAGCTAGTTATAACGATCTATTCATAGTCAGCTCTAAGATAACAATTATAATAATAATTTGACTTTTATATTTTTATTAGTCTCTTATCATTAGATCTTGAGATTCAATGAGCAAGACGTCACTAATCCATTCATTTTCGTGTTTGCATTGGTCATTTAATTCCTTTGTATTCTCTTATCTGACCATTTAATTTATTTTACATGCCTCACGAGGTAGTTTGCTTTTGAACAATCATTTAATTAATAAGACAATCATTTCCATTTTCTAAGACTATAGAAATCAACATTATTTCTATTTTTAAAATATCAATCTTTATATCTTTACTTTTTTACAAAAAAAATTACTTTCAAATATTTTTATTTTTTAAAAGTTTTTAAAGTTGTCCATCATGTGATCTATATATACGTTAAACAGTTTTTAAATTTCAATTTTTAAGTTAAGTTTTTTTCTTTTTAATAAATCAATTTTTATTTATGATCTTTTATTTTAATTTTAAAATAATGTGACGGGATATTATATTCCGTTACAATATATATATATATATATTGTGCCAGGTATTATCAAATGTCCATGCACAAAATCTGTTGTAAAGAACATTACAGCAAATACACATATAAATCTGTATATAAATGTGCTACATTAATAATGGAAGTTGGGTCTGAGTATTAGAATACCCACACACTCCAATTTAAATTTTGTACACAAACACACGTATAATAAACTGATGAATTTTTTTTTTATTTTTTTGTATATTTTCAGTATATGTCATTTTATGTATTTTGCTTTTCTCTGAAAAATTCAAATAGAGAAAAGCAAACTTTATTGAGCGAATTGATCACATGTTGGAACATACTAGTAAAATAAATAATTAAAGTAATTGTTCCAACATACTTGTATATATTTTTTTATTTTTTAATTACTTTTCTAAAACTGTAATCTTATTCTGTAATCAAAAAAATGTTAATTGCTTTGGTAAAAACCTAATCAAAAAGCAAAAATGTTTGATAACAAATGTTAAAATTAAAATGTTATTTTTTTTAGATAAAATAAAATTCTTTTGAATTGATATCTGTAATCAAGTGGTCTGAGTATTCAAAATGGAAACTAATCATTATATCAAACCCTAAAATGTAGAATTTAATTGGAAAAATAAAAAAGAATGTGTATAATCTAAATGATAAGCTAAAATAAAAGGTTTGGCTGATTCATCTTTCTCAGGGGCTATTTGAATTGGTTCTTATGAGTGGGATTGATAGGTTTTAGTCAGTGCTGTGGGATTCAGTTCATTCTTTGTTTGGCAGTCATTCTGGGCAGGTCGTTCACTACTTTGGCACCAGAATTCTTCAATCATCTAGCCACTTAGAGATTAATTTATGGACTAGATTATTGCTGATATTTTCTAAAAAGAAATCCATTATACAATTCTTTTAAGAACTCTTGTTTTCTTAAGGATATGATGAATCATTAAAGATAGTAGATGAACATATAATAATAATTATTGCATTATATCAGATAGAAAATATGGAGCAATCTACCAGAGATTCCAATAAAATGACCATGGGGTAGAAAACCAGATGGTGCACCCACCCTTTCTCTGTCCAAATCACCAAGATGTAATCACACCAGTTCCAGCAGGTCACAATGATGATAAAAGGTGCCTTGCCTGTGCCTGAATGAGATGAAATTCTCACCACACAGCCAGTTGACTTGAAGCCCACTCAAATCCCAGTCAGGAGAAAATGAAGATGCCTACATAAGTTTCTTTTAAAAATGTTTTATTAATATTGAATTAATTCATTTTGATATTGCTGATAATTAGAAATGTTTTTTTTTTATTATTATTAATCATTAAAAAAAAATAAGAGAGAGAGAGAGAGCTGTCTCTCACATATATATATTGTAACGAGCACAGACGTTCGTTACATTGTTGTTGTTTTTTTATTTATTAAACATGAAAGTAAATTAAAAAGTTTGCATTTAAAAATTTTCTTTTAGAATTAAAAATTGAAATTAAATATCATCTTAAACTCTTATATATTAAATCGCACAGATTATGAAAAATTATTAAAATAAAACTTTATTAAAGAAAAAGTATTTTAAAACTAAATTTTAAAAAGATTTGGAGATGAAATTATATCTTTAAATTTATCTTTAAATATATTTTTGATTTGGAAAACAGGTTAATTAATCAGAAATGGAAATGATTGTTAATTAGTTAAATGTAAACCAGCCTTCGGCATTTAAATGTAAAAACACCGGTCAGATAGGAAAACAATAGAAACTGTTAGCAAATAAGAAGAAATCCCTATGGAATCGGACCGCAGCGAAAGGACCATCGCATCGGTGACGTAATGTAAATTCAATCCTTCACATTAATATAAAAGGAAAATTTGGAAATTATTAATCAGTGACTGGAAATTGATTATTACGATGTGACTATATGTAGTAGTACGGAGTTGGAGGAATTGACAGACGCACTGTCAATTCTTTCAGCTGTTAAAGAAAGGAGAAATGAACTATCGTTTTCTACATTGAGGACCAACTAAATTAAAAAACCTCCGAATGAATAAATAAAACATCGGCTAAATGTATACCAATATCTTCAGGACGGCGTGGGAATTCCCGTTCAAACTTACAAACGACGGATAAAGAGGAACTGTTTTAAACCGTAAGAACTTTATAAATAATGAACATTAAATTAAACTTTCCAGAGTTAAATGATTGCAATATTATCCTATCTGACCAACTTAATTTATTAATAATGTTATTTGATGTATTTCTTTTTTTATATATATTTAAAATCATTTCCATTTATTTATTTACTTTTTTGTTCTTTAAGTTTTATTATGCTTTCTGTTTTCCGTTAAGGTAAATTATATAAATGTTAAACTTAAGTCGGGCGTGAATGGTTGTATAGATTTGTAAAGTTATATTAGGGGAGGGTAATCTTAGGTTATTTGTTTCGTTGTTGAATTGGGTCAATGGATTGGATACATTGATGTAGTTAGTAGATGTAGTCGGAGATTCGCTATGGGCAGAATCGCTTCATACGCCGCACTCTCCCGTTTTGCCTATGGAAGGAATTATAAGACGCAGAGCGCAGTTCCTTTCTATGGAGTTTTTTTTTTATTGTTCTTCTCGTTGGATAGAAGTAATATTCCTATCTAATGAAAGTCAATATCTTCTCTTAATCTTTTTGGTGCTGCCGTATTCCGTATTACATTGAATACATCGATGTATCAGATGAATTGATGCCAGTTTGACTGCGAATTTTAGCCTAAGGTTAAATAGGGATAGAATATTTTATTTTCAAATGCAAATCTATGTAATCTATTCATGCTCGACCTTAAATAAAAATGCATTAAATTTAAGTTGTTTATAGACGCTTGCATGGATTGTTTATCGGTTAACTATATTTGCGTTTTCATATTTGATCAAAATATATAGACATTCGATAAATAATGATACCTTACGGTGAGTATCTAAAATGTATTTATTCGGATGTCTTTTAAGTCATTGGTGACAATGCAAGTATCTTATGGTGAATACTACTGGGTTACTTATAAATTTCCCTCTGCAATTGCCAGTATCAATGATTTTATATTTTGATCGTTTATGTTTACTTTGAAATGTTTTTAACCGTGTAATCTATGTAACCGATCTATAGCAACATATTAAAACAAGCTTTTATAATCCCATCTGTGCGAACTTAATTAAAAATGTAAAATTAGAATATAATAGTAATTAAATGTAAATTAAAGTCAAAAATCAAAGTTAAAAATAATGTTAAATGATAAAATGTAAACTAATACTAAAATAATTTTAAATCTTATATATATGTGCATAAATAAATGTTTGTATGCTAATTACTGGCAGTGGCTTATTTTATTTATTTTTTAATGTTGAAATCTAAGTAGATAAGATATTATATTATTTAATCTCTGCTATTCCACTGAGCTAGTGACATGGGCTAACGACCGGAATCAAAATAGAAAAAAAAAATATTTTTTTTGACTTACGTATCTGCCTACTTTATAAATTTTTCTAGGTTCAAATGCCTAGATGGCGCCCCGTAGTGCAGATTACGTTAAGCTATTCTCCGTATCATTACAATATATATATATATATATTGAATTTATGGTTATTACAGGCATAATGATACAGCTTTTATTTAAATATTTTAATTCATTTTTCTATCCCAAATTCTACTATTTTTAGCAAAGGTTGCAATTAGTTTTTTCTTTATTGCTATTTGTTTTTCTTCGTGTTGAAAATTGTCATATGTAAATACACATGTGTATATACATGCACATACACTGGTAATATTCGGTAAATACGATACCTCATGTCGAGTGTCTAAAAATGTATTTATTCGTATATCCTTTTAAGTTATTTTTTATCATTGTGGCACCTTATGATGAGTGCCAAAGGGTTTATTTATTGTAAATTTTCTGTAAATCCACTAATAACTTTATATTTAGAATAGTAGTGAGGGTATAATTGTGCTGCATGTATATACATGTATAAGAATTTATCATAAAAGGCAAATAGATACAGCACCTCATGTTGAGTGCTCTATGGTATCTGAGCTAACGCAACCTTATTGGCATGTAAAATAAAGAAATTAGTGAAATATTTTATGGTGCAAATATATGCATGAATAGTTTTTTTTTTAGATTTGCTATCAATAAAAAAGGTTTTAAAGTCCTGAGTAGAAGAGTATGTCTGTATAACCAAAAATCTTTTATCCAAGAAATATATATCAAATCACACAAAGTACAACTTATTTCCACAGGATAAAAAGCTCAGACCACTTCCATTCATTATGAAACATTGTAAATAACTTTAGGAATTTAGTATTCTTCTTATTCATTTAAATTGTATTTATATATTTATCTATTCCAAAGCATCAAATATATATACGGGTTTGTGATAATAATTCATTTATTTATTTTTATATCATTTTAAGTATGAAACAGTGGTGGGTATTTGGGATTAAATAAATATTTAATCATAATATTAATTTGGTTTTGTCTTCGTATTATTATTTATTTGATAAAATGTACTCTTTCCTTATAATCATGTACCTATTATAACCATTTAACTTACCCACTGAAGACCCTGGATATAGAGCAGACTGAGCTAGCCACATGGGATATCACTCTACCAGGGTGTTAAATCTTATTCTCATGCTCCACTGTACATATGGTATTACATATCCTTCTAGGAGGGGGGAAATCATTTTTATTCCTTTCTAGGAGTGATGCGTAAAATCTATCTGTAAATAAACTTTTCAAAGATATGTACTTATCATAGGTCCTAAACATTCGGGCATTCAAGAAGCATATCAACTAAAGGAGTATTTAATTGGCAGAGTCCTGTCAATTCACTCTTTCTATCAGTTTAGCTGGAAATACCAATATATATGAGTACAGACAATCGGCTAAATTGGTATCCATTTCTTTCCCTGTTAAATCTTGATCACTTCATGCTCAGTGCAAGATTAGGAGCAGAACTCCGCAGGGAAGTTTGGTCTGGTATAATATATATACACCCGGGTCTCATTTTATGCGGATTTATTTAATGCGATTTTGAAGTTATGCGATTCATGATTCTTCTTAATATTTTTGTATGCAGTTTTCTTTTATGCGATAAAAATTATTATATCAGAAGTAGAGCTCCATTAATGTGATATTACTTTAAATATTATAAATTTTGTGTGCTCACGTCATATTTAAAGTAATAGTGCATTATCAGAGTTCAACTTCCATCTAGTAATTTCAATATTTTCAGTGCTTTATAATAATACTGTAATAGATTTTATGTAATAAAGAAGTTCATAATTCACTTAAAACCAGACTTTCCCCATTTTATATACACACATTAAATTTTACAAGACTATAATGTAAGTCTGTTCAAACGTTATAGATGAAAAATACTATGTTTGTTGTTGTTTTTGCATTTTAAATCACATTCTATTTTTCGTTTTATAAAAAGAGTATGTAATTAATTAATCATTTAGTGTCCGCAAGTAATAAATTTTACAAGATTATAATGTAAATCTGTTCAAACGTTATAGATGCCTATACGATGTATGTTGTTGCTTTTGCATTTTAAATCACGTTCAATTTTTGCTTTTTATAAAATGAGTATGTAATCAATTAATCATTTAGCGTCCGCAAATTTATTTTTAAAAGGTGAGTAACAATGGTGGGCACAATTAAATATGACAATTAAAATCTGATTTTTAATTGTAATTAACAATTTAAAAATTACGTAATGAGGTGATATGAAATGATGAAATTTGATTTTTAAACGGAATTGAAAATTAAAAAATTAAAGGCAAAAATACAAATTTAATTTTTAATTGAATGATGAGTCAGTGTCTTTTTATTATCATAAGTCAAAGTTCTTATTTTTATTTTAAACTTTCAGTTTACTCTAACGGAGAGAAAAAAACACCCAAGAAAATGAATTTCTTTGGAAACAAAAATTTCAATTTTAGATCACTTAGTGAAATGGGAAAGATCAACAGTGATTGGAAAATGTTTTAGTTGTATTTCCTCTTGACTTCATTTAAGGAGAAGCTACAGTACCTCACATCACGTCATGATTAATCTGATGTCTCAAATAGCGATAATAATTAAAATACCATACATGTATGAAAAAAATGTAAATTACACATAAAAATATATTGTTTTGAATAAAATTAAATACTGTAGTTAATAAAAAAAAAATAAAAAAAGTTTGTCTTATATCAATTTTTTTCAAATTTGAAATTTTTTATTAGTCATATTTTATTTTTTTTTTTTTTATGCGAATTTTAAAGTAATTTTACGTTGTTGCTTTGCTTTTATACAATTTTTGGAAAATTACAGTACATATCCCCCATTTTTCAAGGTAAGTTAAGTCTATTTTTGTGCGATTTGTTTTGTGCGCATTTTCTGAGGAACCTATCTACTGCATAAAACGAGACCCAGGTGTGTGTATATATATAACATCTTAAAAACAATCTATATTACAAAAGTATAGATTCATCAATGTAACAGTTTTATTTAGTATATAATTAGTGCTCTATAATATTATTAATGGAATTCAAAATTGGTCATATTTTGTATAAATCATCATCTGTTTTACTATATTACTCAGCAAAGTGTAATAATCACAATACCAATTGAAATCTATTTTGACTCAAAAAAATGACCTTCCAAAATATAGAATAAAAATCTAATTTTCCTTCAGTAGTACTCTATTGTTGATAATAAATGTGGACCTATGAAACAAAGGGGTTAAAAAAAAATTCATCTCATATATCCATTAATTCTCACAATTAAATATAGATATCACTAAGATCCATTTTTGAATATTAATTAATATATATATATATTAGTTAATCAAAACACTTAACTAATGTAATAAGGAAATCTTTAAAAAAAAATACCACTTGTTCAATCTCAAAATTTGTTCAATTAAAAACTTTCATTATAATGCAAAATTAGGTGGATTTTGTTCTGTTTCAGCTCAAAACATCTCTTCATCATATTTCTGATCAACACTTGCATTTGGAATATTTATTAAAGCAATATTTTGATTACTGCTCTCTTTTCCACAATTTAGCATTGTGGTATATATACATACTTTTACCTGATTGTATATTTGATTCATCTGATGACTCGGACAAAAATGTAACAATCTTTCTCTGAAAAATTGTAGCTGATATCCATATTTTCCCATTTCAAATTTAAATCATTCAAATTAGCTTAATAATTGAGATCCTTTATCAGTGAGAATTTTTTTAGAAGTCATAAATTTTTATAAAAAATATTTAAAAATACATAAATCACTAAAACTATACTTACAGTATAATATCCCATTAAACAAATGAAGAAATAAAGTACTTGCAAGAAAATACAAGTTATCTCATAGGTTGGCTTTAACCCAAGAATTTTTATTTCAGATACTTAAATTACAAGATAATTTGGATGAATGTTTTATAAATAATAAATCATTTTAATTGTTGTAAAGTATGATTATAACTAAAATTGGTATACAGATTTGATTTCCCAAAAATAGTGAGACAATTTCAATATGTTAATTTTTTTTTACAAGTAGATTTAGATTAAAAATAAAATTAAGTCAATAACGCTTTAACTTTTTTTCAAAAAAAAAAATTGTCTTATATCGTACTTGTTAAAATATTGGATTCTTGTAATATATATAAATTTAAGGATAGAAGTAATTTTTTTTTATCTTCTTTCCATTTAAAATAAATTTCACTGGAGAATTGAATCTAATAAATGTAAGATAATATTTTCTATAAAATAAATTTTGTAGATACCGATATAAGTGAAGTTGGTTTTTCTCAGCCAGAGATGGTATAACAAAATTTTACAATCTTAGCAAATAGGTAGATATTTGAACAAAATATTAACAGCTAGATCACATGATTATAATCAAACTGTTTTTGATGTCTAGAATCAGGAACAATACCAACATCTATTTATTCCCATATTAACCTGATAATAGGTAAAACGCAAACGAATATCAAAAATTGTATATCTTTCATCCACAAAAATCTTTGTTTTAACATATATAAATATATAGTTTCATTTACGGAATAAAAAAATGTATACATAGATTTTTATATATCTTCTTTTATGATTAATATTAAAAAGATTAATAGTTTGTTTGTTTTTTTACTGTAAAAGAAATTATACACGTAAAAAGAATTAATAATAATCATTTTCAATTAGGGTATTTGCAAGAGAAGAATGTTTAAATAATGATTTTCTAGATTCACCAAAGTGAATTTTTTTTACTTTCATCAATTGAAAATCACTTCCAGAATACTTAGAACTCCTATTTATCATTCATATTTTTGTATAAAATCTGCAATATAAACTAAACAAAACTAATTAAATAAAATGTGTCAAAAGGAATATTAATAAGAGAAACAATTAAAAACCAGATGAAAAGATAAAAGAAAATTGAGTTTAATGTAAATAGGAAGGAAATTAACAAAATATTGAATAAGATTTGTTATTATAGTAAAACATATGTTTTATTACTATTAGTAACTGTTCAGAAAATACGTACGCTATGCAGATGACAAAACGTGACTTGATTAAACTGTTTATGATATTATAATAAGCTACTACAGACATTGGATAACTTAAAACATTTTCATTCACATATATAAAAGACAAGTATATCTTTACAATAGGTTATGACTTGAACAAAAATGTTCAAAAACTTTAAGGTGCTTTTCAAAAATATCCTATGGCAATAAATATTCTTATAAAGGTTAGTATGATTTTATACTAACGTGTAGTAATAAATATGTATTAACCTATGATTTATATTTTTCTTAAAATATACAGACTAAATCTTGGATTATTATTTAAAAGTAATCATAGCTTTTTTTAAAAAAAAAATTCAGTTAATGGCTTTTTAAGTGAAAGACTGTGTAAAAGAGAGACTACTGTTAATGGAGTAAATTTGATATTTCTTTCTACTCCATTAATAATGAATATTGATTAATAATATTTTAATAGTTGAATTTAATATCTAATTTTAGAATAGAATTATTTTTTTTAAAAAATTAATTATTTATTTTAATAAATTTCTAAATTTTTCCGAAATGTTAATAATATGTTATAGTCATAATTTAATAGTTTTATAATTGCAATCAGAATAACTTAACTATATATATAAAAAAAGTCCAATTGATAAAAGAAATATCATATTGTTTTTAATGCTATTTCTGTATAATAATTAAATGAATTATACAAAAATTGTATTCTTTGCAATTATCACTTACTCAGGAAGAGTGATATTTGAGCATCAAAATAACTGATTGGACACAACTGTTTGGAGACTTTTTACTTTCATCAGATATGTGTCGATCTAAAAATTTTAGCTGTTGAGCCTATTATTCAGCCACTTATTAAACTGCATGGACCAAACAAATTAGTGGTAAAAGAATAATAATCAAATATTTAATTGCCTTATAGATCATAAAAAGTTTGAACAATTGTAGTTGTAGAGTGGAGCCATAATCCATGGATTATTTATAAAAGAAATTTTGAGAAACAGAAGTGACAATGTGAGATGCAATTCATAAACCTTGAGAACAGAATCTATCACCCATTCATATTAATGGTGACAATAGTGATTTTAAAAATTATACAATACAAATTTTTTTAAAAATTTCAATTTGATCAATTAAGCCAATAAACATCACATATATGAGCTAATGAGCTAGGATTGAAAATATTATTGTGTTTTCAATTTAGAACTCATAATTTTGTAGTTAAGTAGAAAGAAAAGATGGTTGCTGAAGAGTTGCATTAGATCCTAAGATCTAGGTGCAGTGCTCTCAGATCCATGGCTCCTCACTAACGAAGACCACAAACCAGAAACTAGTCTGGTGATATTGTATGAATAGGTACTAAATGGGGATTTTATGCACAAGTCTTCTGACATCCATTGATTACTCTAGCTTGCACTGAGTGGCAATACTATATAGAGAGTTTTGTCTGTTTTGATCAATTAAATAATATTACAGTAATTAAATCACCATTTTAGTGTTCAAACTTTATGTGATTTCCTGAGAAAATGACTATGCAATTTATTATTTTTGTGTACTACTTTGATTTACTCTCAAAATCTTGAAAATATGATTTATGTAGTAGTTTACAATACCAAAATTCTGATATTAGATATATAAAAATCTTAATCATGTTCTTTAAGACTATGATTACAAAAATATCAACTTTTCAATATTTAATTTTTTTTAAAAATATTTTACAATTATCATAAACATTCTGAACATCTTTAAGAATAATAAAAACATAATTTAAAAATAGTTTAAAACCTCCTCATTTCTACAGATATATCAAATATATAAAAATATTTGAAAAAAAAGCAAAAATCCCTATGCTGCATTTCTGACTAAATCAACATTCTTCAGTTGGATCAGGTCACAATTTATCATGTCTTCATCAATTTTAACCAGTATAAAGCAAACATGATGTGAACTGGCTCAATTGAAGAATTCTGATTCCACCAAAAATACACATTCTTATTCATGTTTGTAATGTGTATTGAAAAATTGAGGTTTCAAAGTATGTCAAAAATATTATTATTGGGAGAAAAGTAAGTAATATTAAATTATTGGTGTTATGTGGTAATATTTAATAAGAATAGCTATATTAATTTTTAAATACCATATGTTAAAAAGATAATAATTTCTAGTCTAATAAATGATTTGTGATAATAATTAATGCATTTATCTAACAATATTCTATCAAATGAGTGAATGGAAGAAGTTTGGCTCTTGCAAATTGAGTTGAAATAAAAATATCATTGTAATCTGAAATCATTATAGAACTCAGATCCAGAGTTTATAATCCTTAGTTACCTGAAATTTGTAGTGTAGTATTTAATACTATAATAAAAGTTTCATAACAGTAAATTTATTCTCACAGTTAAACAATCATGCTCTATTGTACAACCACTTCAATTTTCTTTCAAACATTAATTCACCAGATTTCTTCAACTAAAATAAACATCTAAATTTAGTTAGATAATTTTTATCTAATTTTTTTTTCTTTTGAAATGTGTTTTTCTAAAAAGTTTTCCAAGTCATAGGAATTTGATATATAGAAAAATACTGTCATTATTCCATCTTGTTTTATTTTAAAAAAAATTGTTAAATTAAAAAAGATACAATTTAATTTTTTCAAATATATTTCAAGTAAATTTTTGATATTTACTTAAAATAAGTTGAGACATTTTTATGGAAAATTTATATGGTCACTTATTCAAGAAGATAACTAAGCTTGAACTTACTACTAACATCCTTAATTTAAACTACTCAAAATTTATATTTATAAACAAATATTAAGTTCAATTAAAATGATAGAGTGATATAATGGAGCTCAAAAGCCACATGTCATGTTTCCACCTCTGTCACTTCTAGTGCTCACACTTCATATAAACTTCTGAACAATAAATCACTCGATTATTTTTTATTTATCAAATAATGCTTTTTTTTATTGCAAAAATAGCATTTTTCTTTAACATATTTTAAAAGTTGAACATATTCACATAATTTAATAATCTTCAAGATTCTTTTGTAATGAAATCAATAGAAGAATTAACAATTGGACATTAAAAAACTTCAATGGGATATACAAAACACTGGAGAAATTCCAAGATGCATGAATTTGTGAATATTTGTTTTTCATCTGAATTCAACCAGAAAACTCCACAGTATCTATAATGTTAATAGTAATACTTACATTATATGACAAAAAGAAAATCTTTTAAGTGAAAATAATACTCTTTTTCTTTTATTAACACAAATGTGCTCAATATAAAATATGGTGAAGAATGCTTAATTGTAAAAAGTTTCCATGTAAAAAATACTGCAATTTTATTTATTTATTTAGTATATGGATTTTTTTTTCTGTAACAGAAAAATATCCACAACATCATAAAGAATCTGAAGAAATAATCTTTCTGATAACTTTATAAAAATAGATCAAATAATTTTTGATTGTCCAATCAAAATATTTTAAATTCTATTTCTAAAACAAATAAGAAAACAAACTTTATAAGTTATCTTGAATCTATTTGTGAGAAGGCAGTAGCATTTAGAAAGATTCAACCCAATTGGATTTATTATATCTACAAAAAAAGTTGTTGTTTTTGCAAAAATTAAAATTGTTTGTTTCTTCTTCATTAAACATCCCCACTCACCCCCAAATCTTGATGTGAGGTATGCCTTAGGTAGTAAAATTATGTCTTGAGTTATTGAGAATTCTTTCTTAGTAGCTTTTCCTACATGTTTGGAAAAGAAATATATTGTAATGGGTTGGGGGTGGGTGAGTACGGGTGAAAGTTAAATGAAATATTTACAAAAAGTATATTTAAGTATATTATATTTAAGAGAAACACGAGATCAAGAGAATCTCTGTGAGCAATGAGAGATCAGCCAGCTTACTCAGAAGAGCAACTACAAGCATAATTAACCAGCAGCATTATCATTTAAAAAAATAAGAGAAATAACCTTCCATCAACATCATTGATGGGAATAAACAAATCAGTACAATAAATCAATACAGTAAAATCAACAGTCAACATTGTGACTGGATTGGAAATGGGTCTTCTTTAGACCAGGCTAACTACTGAGCCTTTGCTACCTTGGCAATTATTTAAACATAACTTGAATGCACCAGCTTAGTGCCCATCCATTAAAATACACAATAATCAGAAATCAAAACAATAATGCTGTGAGATAAAAACATGCTGATCATCATCAATGTTCTGGCCACTTAAGTACCATTAATGTACTGGCCAACTATAAACTTAATTCCTAATAAGGCTAAACTAAATAAAAGATCGTGCATGGGCTTTAAAGAGTATCCTCTTTTGCACCAACCAGGATGATGATTGATCATCGCTGGATGCCCCAACAGCACTAAGTACACATCCCCATTTATATATTCATCCCATGCACGAATCTAGCCCAGAGAACACAAGATCTATTACTGTACGTGACCAAGAGATGATGGAAACCATTTTTAACAATTAAATAAGTTTATTAATAACAATAAAAAAATGATATTTAAGGTCTTATAGGATAAGGCTCTGATTTTGGAAAGTATACAAAATTATATACACAACTAAAGTTATCCCTCTGTAATTTACAAGATTACTACAAAATTCAAGTTATTACACTAACTAAATTATTTCTTAAAAGGTATCTATAAACGCATACATATATCAGTACACAGACGTGGGTTTTATAATATATGATGAAGACATTTCAATTAAACATAAAATAATTATTACATTTGTGATTTACATAATTACTATTCAAAATTTAAATTATTACATTAATTTACATATATGTGTGCACAGATGTGCAATTTATAATATACAATTAACCAAAAAAAATGAATTGACATTTAATCAAAAAAAATATTAAAATTTTACATATATGAGTGTGCGTGTATACACGCACACTGACTTTTATCTATTTCAACTTGTTACAATAATATTATATTTTTTCATAATTAATTCATTTGAAAAACTCATAAATTTCACATATATACATGTGTATAAACAAAATATATAATTGAAAATTTAATTTCAGTTTATAAGTTCTTTTTTTTTTTATCAAACTAAATAAAGTCAACTTTTGTTTGACAGATACTTGTTGATTAATTATCAGCATTCTTAGCCCAATTTAAAAGATTTGCTTTTACGATTTTAATTCAAACAAAATTATGCTTGCATTTGTATATTCTTTTAATGTCATTTTTTTTAAGGAATTACCAAAACAATTTCTTCAAAAAATATATATCAAATCGTCTTTCTTTTAGACATTTGACTCAAGCAAATTATTTACATGTTTTGTTTTAAGTTATTAATTTATAATTTTATAAGTCGTTTTAAGGAATATTAAAATAAAATAACTCACTGTATATACATGCAATGTGATTATCTGTGATTCCCTGTGCCTATAGCTAAACAGCAGCATAAATATACCAATTTCTTCAAGCTTTCTATTGGTAAGCTTGGTTTTTGGTCCAGCAAAAAAATATAATTTCAGGTTTGTTGTCATCATCAGGTAAAAGTACATAATTCAGATGTGGTTGGCTTTCTTCCTACTATATATAGTCAGTTCTACTTATACTTGCATTTTGTAGGTTTCAGGTCAGCAAGCTGTTTTCCAGAACACTTTTAAGGCTATGAATTACAAAGAATCTTGACCCTTTTTTCCTCCATGTAAATTTCAAACTCCATCAGTGAACTGTAAAGCAGCCACTTCCTTGCATTCTTAGATCCTTATGGCAGTTCTCTTGATAATTATTCTAGCCGTCTTTGCAGCTGGCTTTAATATGGCCATTTTCTGCTACAGTTACCAACTCTTCACAAAATATTTTAGCCAACTTTATAGCTAGCTCTTCTGCTAACTCTTACAAAACTGCAAGCCAAACTAACTGATATTTTTTTATCAGTCTTTTATAACCTTGGTTAGGTCATGTGACAAAAACACAGTGGCTGTTTTAATCTGTGTAATCCATTTGAAAACAAGCTGGAAATTTCTATCAAAGTGTGATTTTCATGTTTTTACTTTAATCTTTGGAATATGACCAAAGGTGTGATAATCCTTTAGAATTTTTCATCTACAAATATTTTTAATCTACATAGTAGAAATGCAAACAAGCATTAATTTAAAAAGATATTTTGTACAAGTTTTAATTAAAAGATTTTAAAAATAAATTATGCTTGTTTTCTTTTTTGTTAATTTCAAAATCAGAATTACAAATATTATTTATCAGACCTTTTTTAAAATACTTGTTTCAAAATGAAATTTTACTTTAAACCCAGAGTTATTTAATCCTTTACTTATTATTATTTTATTTTAGGAAATATAAAAAAATATCTACAAAAATGTATTCTGTGTTTATTTCTACTTTTCCTTTATTTTACGTGTATATATATATATATGCACATACTCTATATTAGTGTGTTTTATGTAACCCAATTGGCTACAATATGAAAGAATAAAGTTTCTACAATGGACTTGAGAATGCCAGTAATCTTCTCACAATAATATTGGCTTTCTAGAGGATTATGCATTACTCAAAAATATAACTTTATTTTATGTTATCAGAATCTAATACCCCACAAAACATTATGTTTTTGTCAAATATTTCATATAAATTTTGATGCATTTATAATATCCAAAAAAATTGGAACTCATTTGACCAAACCAGATTAACTTGAAAGTGTTACCTTTAGATAATAAAATATTAAATAATCAAATTAATTTATTCCTCAGAATTCATAAGAATCAGAAAAACAGCAATCTAGAGCTCCACTCTATGGCCTTGAGCTTTAAAAATTTTGCCATTTTATTACTACACTAAATCATTCAGGGTAATCCTCCAGGCAATAATTGTTAATTGCTCATCTATCAAACACTATGAAATGATTTGGTGAATTGACTATAGGTCATCAACTAAAAAAAAATTATTTACATCTGTTGTGACTTTAAAAAGTTTTAAGATTTATCTGGGTCAAAATGTAATGGTCAGATTGTATTCATGATTAAAAAAGATACTTTTTGCAAAAATATTAAATTACTGAAAATTGTATTAAAATATTTTTATTACTACATGCAAATATTTGAATTTATGAATATATTTATTCTCCAATCATAAAACTATCAATCATTTTTATAGTCAACTACTTTTCAAATTCTTATCAATAATTAAAACACTGTAATATGTATTTTTAAAATGTTGTTGTTAATATTGGTATTATGACTGCCAATCAATAAATATCTATATACTTTTAGATAATTCCTAATATAAGATAAACTAGGGACTTAGTGATAAAATAAAATATGATAATCACAAGTTTTAGGTTTAATTTCTGATCAAAATAATAAATCTTTGTATGACCATTTAAGAAGTTAATATGCTACAATACCTATTAAAAATAAATCAAAAGTAACTTACTTCTAATAGATATCATCTCCCTAAAGTTAAATGATATTAACATTGATATTATTTCTGACAGTCTCTCTCAACTGCTTAATTTGTTTGTAAATATGCTATGAATATGAGAATATATACTAAAAACATGCTAAAATTATCAAAATAAAGGTTTATTTATTATATAAACATAAATATTATTTTAGAAGACAGTGAATTCTCCAAGTCTCATTTATATTAAATTTTAATTAAACATCTTATTCATGTTAAAATAGAATTAATTTTATCTACAGCCCAAATTATTTATTAGATTCATCTCTATAACAATATAGTTTAAGACCAATATGAATCAGGTAAATGACAATGTCTATATTGGATTCCTTAATAAATAAGTTGAACCACAGATGAAAATTGCTTTAATTTCTGTCTATTTTGTAGCTGGACAATGAGCAAGATCTTTAATTAAGATTATAAATGGCACTTGAGTGTTCATCATTCTTGAAATATTACATATAAAATGGCTGGGTTTAATTATAATATTACATTTATGTACATAGACAATTTTCTCCACGTGATTGCACATATATTTATTATTTTAATCTATGATTATAAATTTAATCACATTTATATATTTGTATCTTTTCTTCTGAGAAGACTTAGAATAAATAGCAACTAGTCAAGAGTTTAATATAGGTTTTTGTCAGCAACATGAAAAAAAAATCACCATATTTCTAATCAAATCAACTATTTAAAAAAAGACTGGAGTATAAAGAGTTATGATCCTGAATGTGCCTTTCTAATCAAATGTGTAACACTCTAAGACATGTCAGTCACAATTTGACAATAAGCATATTAATGTAGAAATTAAAATAAATAATGCAAACACCTATCACATTTATATTATATTTTAACACAAAAATAGAAATACAGACTAATAAAACATATTTTTTTGCATTTACAATAGAAATTCTAAAAAAAAAAAAATGTTAGGGAATCTCTGAAAGAAAGTCTATATCAGTAACATAATCTATGTTTGAATTGTAGAAAAAAATTAATAATGCTAGGAGAATTAATACTAAAAGTAATATACTGTTTTAATGTTTCAAAAGACATTGTCAAGAGGAATGAGAGCATTGAATAGTGATGATAGAAACAAATGAGACGGAATCAATTGTGATTAGAAATCGATACTTATAAAAAAAACCAATAGATATTATAAAGAAGAATAGCCAAAAGTCTCAAATATATAGTATATCAAATAACTATGAAGACCAACCTTCATTTTATCACTCTACTGATTACTAAAACTATTCACATTACTTCAAATTAAAAATATTTTTGGCTGATAAAACATGCACTATAATTGAAGATGCTTGAGACTAAGAATGCTTTGAATTTTGGCATTTTCCACATAGTAAAAAAAGAGGTCATAGATTGTGTTATTTTTCAATCCAAAACTTTTTTGCAAGAAGTTTTGCATTTTCTCCTTTGTCCAATTTCTTTAACAGATTCATTTTGAAATTCTTTTCTTTTCTTATTTTGCATCACTTTAATTAAAATTAAAGCTGAAAAATAAATAGTTTATAAAATATTTGAATACACTTACTTTAACATACTTCTTTCATTCATGCACCTTTTATAAACAAATATATTTTTAAATTAACAATATTAAAACCCATTTGAAACATTTTGAGAAGTCAGACCAGTAATTTCTATCTATAATAGTTTTATTTAGATATAATTAAAACAGTGCTCATAGAACATCAGATATTTGTAGAGAGTCAAAGTTATTTGAAGAGATTAGTTTATTTGAAACAAGAATCATGAAAATAATTCGTATTTTTTCAATGTTTTACATTGATTATAAGTAGATGTAAAAGTAAGTGCTAATATCATTAATTTTAAAATGTATTTGTTTATAAAATATTTTATGCTATTAAAATTATAGTTGGACTACTGTACCTAAAAGTTCAATTATTGAAAGTTACAAAAACCTTTTGAAAACACTTTTCATTTTTTTCTAGGACTCTTCCATTTATTATGACAGCAGAACCTAACCAAATTAATGATTTCCATTAATATATATATATATATAGCAAGAAAATCAAGTTATATATCATTAACTTAATAAGTTTGTACACAAATGTTATATAATAACTTCTTGAGGCTTTGGCAATTTTATATTGCTAAAGCTATTAATATATGGTGTATCTGAACTTAATTCAGTCCCATAAGGCTATTTAAGTTAGATAGCTGGATTTGAAGACATATGGATATCTGAACTTTTCAGATTTTTCACTTTTATAGTTAACTTTTAGATAAATGTTGGAGTTTGACCTGATATTTTTAAATCTAATGCTTGAATATTCTAGCACCTCACTGATGACAGCCAGAGCTAGAAACCAGTCTGAGGATAGGGATATTTGGAAAAGTTTGTTAAGAGCTATTAGCATGCTCACTATGTAATATATATATATATATGAGAAAACACAGGAATTACTTCTACAATTTTTAATATATTAACAAATAAATAAATTAAAATTTTAACCAGTCAATGCATGGCTGCAATCTAGAATAGCATTTACAATTAAAATTTAAAAAATCAAAATCTCAATAATATCACATAACATTAGCATTCCAATGCAAGTGACCTGCCTTTCATATTTTGTATATATTTGCACAAATATATTACTTATTTGATAAATTATCCATCATATTTATAAAATATAATTTTCCTTTTCATTAAAAAATTGTCCATACATAAAATAAATTGCCAGAACAAAAACTTCCATTGTAAATATCTGAATATCCTGTAAACCATAGCTTTAAATCTATCCATAGATTAACACAATTTTTATACTGTGGTCCATATCAGCATTCAATTACTTGAAATGGAAGCTTTTGCTTGGACAAAGTTTAATTTTATATATGAAAAATAATTTTTAAAAAAAGGAAAAATTGAAGTCATATTTTATAAATATGATGGGTAATTTAATAATAAAGACCATAATACACAAATTATTGAAGATTGGTAATTTATGTTAAAACATTAATGTCCTATAATATAAATGATATTTAAAAAGAAAATTAAAAAATGACAACTGTAAATGCCTTCATTGGATGGAATTTGAACAAAGTACTTTTGGAACATAAATAATATTAAAAGAAATATACCTACCTATATGCTTGAAAAAGAAGCTGTTTAATAAAAGTGTTTTCTCTCAGTATTTAATCATAAATCTGAGGTCTGTATGCTAAAAGAAGAGCAATACAAAAGTACAAACTGCAAAGCAAAATGTGGCATAAAAGAATTAACAATAAGGAGTTGAAATAAACAGATGAAAGAATAAGCAACTTGTCACTGACATGATTGATAGATACATTCTTGTACTACCTTCCATTTTAAATCCAAAGCCTTAGTGATAAAGGAAAAAGTCAGAAAACAGTTGGAGGATGGAAATTTAAATGCATTATCATCTGGTGATCACTGATTACTCATCTTACTATAGTTGATAGTAGAATAGAAAGGTTGTTTTGTTTTATCCTACATTGTATAAGGTACAGAATTAAGTGGTTTCCAAAAATAGATGTCACTGCTTTATTTAAAAAATTCATTTTACATTATATCAAATTATCAATTAAGGTTGCAAAGAAAGACACAATTTTAAATTTATTATAAATTTGAATAAATAGAAAAAAAATACTACAATAATTATCATTAACAAAAGCTTTAATGGTATTTATTTATTTAATACAATAAATATTAATTGCATTTTAGAATACTGCTAAAGTCAGGAGAAATAATTATCTATACTATGCATCTTAATAATGTAAAGAGTTTCATATTTCATGATAGAACACTGACTATTAGATTATTGTGCACACTAATATTTTTTATATTGTGCAAAATAATATTTTATTGACTAATTTAAAAAAGTGGAAAAAATGGAAAACTAAATCAGTGCTCATCAAATATAATGTTAGTTTAATCATAATATACTATGATATAGATTGTTACTTATGCCTTCAAGCTAATAAGATATACTTACACAAACAAAAAATAATAATTCGAAGCCTTTAGAAAAGTAAGATTAAAAAATGAGTGACAATTAGTAATAATATACCAACAGTTGCTTGGAAGATTACATGACATTCATGCATCAAAATATCATACTAACCATAATGGTTTCATTAAATTACCCAAACAGATTTTTATTTCTCCAACTTTTGAGCATGCCACCATAATTCTTGAGTTATATGGATTGACACAGTAGTAAAAATGGTAGAGTTAATGATTCCGAGATAAAACAAATTAAAATGTATTCAATTCAATGGGATTATTGTGTTCAATCTCTCATTTATTTGACTTAATAACAACTGTTATTATAATGATTGATTAGAAATAATAAAATTCTAAAAAGGCAAATAAGAAAATCTAGTTAGCACTATTTCAGAGTTATATATAAGTTTGAATAATCAAAGAGTAATAAACAATAATGCAATTACAGATATATCCAGTTCTATTCCTAGTCCCAGCCTAATTTCTGATGATGGCCTTCCTCATTGCAGAATTTGAACTTAATGCACATGGATCTTCTGAACCTAATACACTTCATTCTAAAATCACTTTTTATTTATTTTTTACTAGTTAATAGTCTAAAATTTAAAATGGTTTGAATCCAAGTTAATCTTTGGTATCTTCAGTTTTACAATAACAGTAGAAACTTTTCACTCTTTTGGATAACATGATGCAAATCAGCAAACATCACATGAGTATGTCTGAATATCCTAGTAAAATTACATAGATATAAATGCATCACCATCTAGTATTTATTAATTATTCAGATTTCACAATAGATTGCCTTACACTAGAGTGAACAATAACATCACTAGGCTAGTAAAATGAGTTTTATACAATTGCATTGCTATCTAATATTCATTGATTTCTCAAACTTAAAATAAATATCTCTAGATCAGAGTGAAGAGAATAAATCATAATATCATATGTTAATATTAACAACTAAATCACCAAACTCTCAGCTTAAGACAATGTGATAATACACAAGCAGTTTCCCACTCCAATGCCACCTAGCATAACTTTTAGTTATCAATGATTATCAGTTGTGAATAAAATCCTGACAAAAATATTTAAATTTAATCCTGAGATTGGTTTTGAGTTACAATGATATTTGGGATTCAATGTTAGATGGAATGCAGATGTGCATCCAGAAACAACCTAGTACCGGAATAAGATGGTTACAATTATTGAAAATCTGAAGGTTGACTTGTCTTAAAAATCTTGGGTTGATTTGAATTTCAAATTTTCAGCTTGACAGATAAAATAAAATCAAAGATGTTTGCTCAATGCATATTTATATTCCTTTCAATTCTGAATTCAGGCCTCACTGATAAAGGCAATACTCACAACTATTTATGCTAGATGATGCCAAATTGGATAGCTGGTCTTTTAATAAACATCAAAGTTATATACAAACAAATATAATCACATAATGTTTCTTAAGAAAATATATTATTTGAAGAAATAAGAGAGAAAAAAGAAATTGGGTAAATATTGAGATAATGAAATAATAAAAAAAAAATACAGAAATTTTTTAGAAGAAAAAATATTAGAAATAAAAATGTCTTAATCCAAAAAAAAAAAAATACATAGTTACAGAGATCTGGATCTACATAGGAATAGAAAAGAACAAGCTTAGTCGAGGGTATCGCTATTTACAAATACATTAGGACATTATAGATGTTTTTTTAACAAAGAGATGAAACTTGAGTAATACTAATATCTATTTATACACTTGGGAAAAAAAAAAGACAGAAAATATATTGCTAATATATACTGCATATATATATACAAACACAGATATAAAAATTCATTTTGAATTTTATTGACCTATTAAGTAAACAAAATTGCTACTTTTAAATAACAATTATTGATTTTTCTAAATCATATTTAATAACTTAATAATGTTAAAAAAATAAAAATCATTTATATTCATTATTTATTCATTAACTTATTTAAAATTATTTATTTATTTAAAATATTAAATCATTTGCAAAATAATAATAAAAAATTATATTAGCATAATAATTTTTATTTTATGAAATAAAAATTTATTCACTTTCAACAGGAAAAAAAAAATAAGAATTTCGTATTAATTTTTAATGAGTTTAAATAGAAAAGTTAGTAGTTAAAAAAAAAAGTTTTTTTTTTTTTATATTACGAATAAACTCGAATAATGCCGCAGTCAGCAGTCACATAATTTATCAACAATCAATAAAATTTCAACAAATATTTTAAACTCTTTACAAACACTATAAAAAATGAATAATTCATCATGTTATTTTTGTTTATTTTAGCATTAAAAAAACTTTTTTTTATATAAAAAAAATAAGGATTATAAATTATTTATAGGAATAAAAAATATATGTAAACATCACATATATATATAAAGAATAAATACATATGTATATTAAATAATTCATATTGGATAAAAATAAGTTTATGTACATATTTGTAAGTGCACGCACGGTTTTTATCATTTAGAAATGACAATATATATATATAAGAATTGCTTTTTCAATTAACATTAAGCCGATAAATAGAGGTTTTATTTAAAATACTGCTAAACACGTTAAAACTTTTATATCAAGGTGAATCTATTTAAATGTAAATCGAATTGGAATGCTTGATGCGATTTCAACTGATCTCTCAAGCAGCTGATGAAATCAAGTTCCATTGACAGAAATGTGTCCTAGTTTATTTTTTCATCAAATGTTACTATATATATAAAATTGTAAGATATTATAAATTTATATAAAGAGTGTAAATTACAATATAACAATTCGTCAATTGCTAAAACAGAGAATCTTTAATAAATAAAATAACTATTGCCAAGCACTTATCAAGGCAGTATAAAAAAAATCCTATTTTTCTCCTAAGCGATAAATTCAACGTTTCATTGCATTAGCCAGGGACAACTAATCAGAAAGCTGGTTAATTTTGAATTCATAGCACAAGATGAATTTTGTATAAGATATGATTCTTTAATCTTGCGTTTTTTATCGTGTGTTTCATGCATTAATATTGTAAAATCCTTTGGACTACATATATGCCCTAAACTACTTTTAGTAAACCTAAAAAGCCAAATAAACTGTATCATCTTCTCTTGCTCTATTATACATATATTTATGTTGTTGAAGGTGATATTTAATATTTGTTTTGGTTTCCCCATCATATACTGCACTACAATTTATTTGTAGACATCAAATAGAATACACCACACTGCTTTTATTCCCTTTACTCATTACTCCATTACAATTATTTATTAATCTATTAAGGTTAGGCAGAGTCCTCCATGCCAATTGGAAATCTTGACTTAAAACTTTTATTATCTTTTTATTAATATTGGGAATAAAAGCTAATGACATCCATGGACTATTAGAGTGTAAATAAATAATGATAACAGATTCCATATTTCTGTGGTATTTTCATTGATGTTTTCATATTTAAAATGTTTATATGAAGGCAAAGTTATTTAAAGTGAGTTAGATTATGGGCTCTGCCTTGTCAATTAAAATTAAGCCAACATCAAAGAGGCTTTAGTTAAATTACTATTAAAATTCACAGTCAGACTTTAATTTCATATTGAGTGTTGCCAGTCTATTTAAATGACAACATAAATGCTATGTTTAGTATGATCTCAAGTGTTCTCTTGAGCAACTAATGATGTCAAATTTGATTGATAAAAACTGACAAGGAAGAGGTTAATTGATTTTTCACCAAATATTGCTACATATATTTCTATACAATGAATAAATAAATAACATTAATGAATTACATATTTAAATGTTATTCAATTAATTAATGCGCATACTCATATGTAATATAAAGCAGACCAACTTCTGTGAACTATTAAATATAAAAGCATATACCCAGTTTTTGTGTTACAAATCAAGAAATATCTTTTTTTTCTTAGCCTTGGATTTTATTAAAGCTTGGTTTTCTGAAAAATACTGGAATTAAGTTGAATTTCAAATTAAGGTAAATCTAAATACAACAATATTAATTAGTATTTGCATTTAAATACATAAAGATTAATTCATAACAGCATTTAATGCAAAGACTTTTCAGACAACTCTGCATAGAGGAACAATGAGCAAAACATTACACCATAAACTTCCTGGATGATGAGGGTTTGAATTGTTTTTCACTCTTGATCTACTTTAGCTAAAAAATATCTAGATATTAATTTACTGCTCAATATTGATGGTTATTTGTGTTGTCTATGACCAAAGTATATAAAAAAATATTTTGTCTGATTGAAATGTGAGAAATATCTACCTAATCCAGATTTGGTATTTCCATGCCTTGAGATATTTAATGTATATATATAATATATTACATACAAAAAAAAAAAACACACTGATGTACAATAAAAATAAACTGTTTTTTAATTTCTTGCATGGTTTGATTCAGTGATAGAGTGGTAAACTTCGGAGCTCAAGGTCTATGGATCACAGACCATATATTACTTCCAGTGTTCAAACTTCTTATAAACTCCTGATCAATAAACCATTCCATTAATTCTTTTTTTACTGATTTTTATTTTTGACAGTATGTCTGTAATAATTCTTTTTTAAATTTAAAAATAAGATAAATACCAAGTGCACATTTTTCTTCAATTATATAAATATAAAATTCATTTATTTTAATTTATTACCTATATTACGAAATTGTTGATACAGATGGAATGTAAATGGAGTTTTATGTTCTAAAAATCAAAATATATTTATAATATTGGTTAAAACCGTTAGAATCATTCATGCCATCATCATTTCAAAAAAGAAAACGATACCACATCAAAAATAATAAAAAAATCATTCAGAAATTTTTAACGGGAAGAGTTCTTTTGATTCCTGCTAACATTTAATGAGTAATTTTAAAATTTATTAACTGGAGTATGAAATAAAGAAACAGGAGTTATATGCTGGGAATTATTTTGGGGAAAAAAAATAGATATAACAATCTGGATGAAAATGGAAAAGATCTGGAAAAATAAAGTAGTGAAAAAAAATGTTTTAAAAAAGAAAACTATAAAAAAAAAGATTAGATTGGACACATTCTTAAGAGCAAAGAAATTATGTAAGATGGATTGCAAGAAATTATAGAAAATATTTAAAAAAGAGATAAAGAAAAGTACTGGATGAGAACCATAAAAAAAAAAAGCATATTTATTTGAAAAGTACAACAAAAATCAGAAAGGTTTGGAAAAAATCAATTGGTTTTATATGTGTGAACAAAGATAACTGTTAATGATAAATAAATATTTAAAAATATTATTCATTTCATTGTATCTATTATTATTATTTTTTTCATATGTCAAAGCATTGACTGGGAAGTGAACCCAGGTCAACTGCTTGGAAGGCAGGTATGCTAACCACTAGGCCACCAACACTTGACTAATTATTATTATGAAGCCATTTTGCTATCATTACATTTGAAACTAACGTTGTACATAAATATTAGAAAAAAATTCAATGGTTTTATTTATTACATATTAAGATTGTGTACTTATTTTATACTTAAAACCAATAGTGGCAATTAGAACTTTTTAATGCAATTCCAATATTGTATTAATGTCTTAGAAGAATTGTTATTTAAGTGGTTAAAACATAAAATAAGAAGAACTTTTTTTTAAAAAAAATTTTCAAAATGTAAACAAAACTTTTGGAATACTGTGGTACTAGTTTAGAAAGTGTTCCCCACCATTTTGGTTTCTTAGAGGAGCCCCCAAACCACTGCTGACCTAACTTAGTGTGAAATGAATACCAGCAGCTAGTGTTACCAAGTGTTCCAATTATTTTGACTATTAGTTAGAAATTTGCAATTTTCATTATCACATTTTGCAAATCAAAAATAGATCTATAACATTTCTGCTTGTAGGGAAAATATTAAAATGACTTTCTTTAAAGATAACAAAAACAACCAAACAAAGAACAACACCAAAAAAATAAATGTAGAAAAGAAAATGACCATATTAATTAACATAGCAAAAGAAATAAAGCTGTTTTGTGATGATTCCATTTACACTATTACATCAATAACATGCCTTTTTTACTTGAAAACTTTAGTGCAAGTATTGGAAATAATAATAAACAATGAATAAAAATTAACAGCAATTGCATTTCATATTTTGCCATATATTCATATGATTTCAAGAGGAGTTCTCTTTGCTGTACTCACTTTTTCATGGTGTTAAATTGAATTGTGACAAAAAAAAAATCAACAATTAGTGTAATAAGTTAATACAATTATTCCTTATAATTTTGGAAAAATATTGCATTTATAAAAAATTTACAATTTAATAAAAATTCAAGTTATAAAATTTCATCATTCAATCACAGAAGTTGAACATGATTTTGTTTTTATTTGTTTAAATTAAAAATGATTGTAAGAGATAGATAATAACCATATTATATGTAGAACCTGGTAACAAGAATATTCAAGTTATATTGTTAACTAAATTACATATCTTTCCAATGAATAATCAAATAGTCAATTCTTAGGGAATTCATAAGAAGTTTGAGTTACAGAAGGTCTTTATCATGAAACACAAAAATCTTTGTCATTCTATCACTGCACCAAATCATGTATAGCTTATGTTTCTATTGATTATATATTTAGATTTAAAAAATTGAAAATATTGTAGTTCTGTATTGTTATTAAGCTATATAAATATTGCAAACCTTTGTGTTGCATCATTGCAGCATATTGTTACAACTTCATGATATATATTTCTAATGGCTGTATATTTAAGATTTAATAAATTGGAGTATTGTAGTTGTCCTCAGTTATGAATAGATTACTTTGGGAGAATATCAAAGATTAGTAAATTATATAAATGTCACAAACTTTCATGTTATATCAATACAACATATAGACACAGCTATATAGTAGAACAAAATCAGCTCTTTGTAAGCATTCACACATTTAAATACCGAGCATATTGCAATCTTCAGCGAACGGCAAGCAATAGCGAACGACCACTAACGATGATTAAGGGTTACTCAATCTACTTTCTGGCAGAGAACTTTGACGTAAAAAAATTAGTAAAACAAATGCCGGCAAAAGAGGAAATTAATTATATGTCATATCTAAACTATAACTGTTAATTTACGCAGGGTGTGTGTGTGTCAAATTTGGTTTATTATTAACATTATTTTCATTTATTAATTAATAAATTTTTAAAAAATCCCACTCTCGCATCTCCGTATCGTCTCAATTTTAAAATTATCAGGTTATAAATTAAATTTTATAAATTAATTCTTTAAACATTTAAAATTTTAGTTTGACATGAAATATTGATTTTTAAATATTTTCGTTTCTTTTATGAGAACGAGCAAATAAATTTACAATTAGAAATAGCTCTTCATATTGGACTGTATATATTTGCTTAATTTTTATTATCTGTTAGTAGAGGAAGTAACATTCTATATATAACAGTTTTATTATATTTAAAGTTGTATTTTTTTTTAATAACAATTCTCTTTTCAATTTTGTAATATTTTTTTTAATAAAACGTTTTTTTTTTAAAGTATATATAAAAATAAAAAGTCCAAATAACCTTCCTTTCCAGTTCAGATTAGATGTTTTAGAGATTGAATTTATCAAATCCAGCCATTATTAAAGTTAAGCTGTCACAAATTATGTCAATATCCTCTGATGTCTACAAATTCTATCTTTAACATTCTGTAGGGGAAAATAATACATCAAATTAAAACAGAAGTTGCCCATGGTCGGAAAATAATATAAAGAGTGAGTCCATGCATACTGGCCTATTTATTTTATGAAAGTTTATATTCTGGGCGAGCTATCGCTTATTGCAGCTATTGGCTGTTTGTAGCTTTGTGGAAACCAGGAGATTCATTTAGTTTCAACAAAAATTGAATCTGTATTAACTTTCTAGTCTATGTTTGTTTTAATTTTTTTTTCTTCGGCATTAAGCAAAGAATGTCATCTCAATGAGTTTATCTTTTTATCTTAGTCTAGTAATTGGAGAGGCACCATCTCTTATTATAATTATAAAGGCTGGATATCCATTGTCATACAAATGTATTTACATTATTCAAAATTAAATGCAATAGTTTCTGTAGATTTCCATGTAGAGGTCAATGTGTGATTGACTCTTTTCGAGCCAAATAAAGATGTAATGTTGTTTCTAGCATTCACTAATTATTAAAATTTTGGATTAAAAACATAAACGTTCGCTCATATTATTACTGTAAATATATATATAGAATGTGTATTTTAAGTATATATATATAGAAAGTGTATTTTAAGTTTTTGTCCAAAGTCAGGCATAACATACCTAGGCATTAATGTACTGCAATCAAAACAATAGCACCTGATCATCTTCAAAAATAGTTTTCATTTTTATACACTTTATTTTTATTAAGAAGTATAATCGTTTATTATATCCATGTAATAGTTTGACTTATACATAATAAAGCAAAATGCTGAATTAACCCCACAAATTTCAATATACCAGTAAGCATACATAAACAAATAAATAAAAGCTGTGATGAGATGAGATGCACTGTCTCCTTTTTCGGAGTCAGGAATCTCTCAGCTACCATGCACAGAGAAACCTGTTAAGCCACTTTACCTTCCCTTTTCATTCCCAGCCCAGAGTTTTTCATATTCTTTCCTATCCTGCTCCATCCCATTTCCACAACATAATCTTTGTCAACTCAATGGTCTTAATATCTAAATCCCCCTTATCTTTTTCCAAATCCAGCATAAAAACCAAAAACCCACTTTGTTTATATTTATAATCACTTTGTTTATATTTATTCTCCCACAACATTATTATATGTGCCCTTTTTACTTGCAAGCATTTACATTCAATTAACAGATGCCTAATATAACCAGCTTACAGTAAGAATGCTACCCTGAGTAGAAATTTACACATAACTTTAAAAAATCAAAATAATAAAAAGAATAAAGAAGAAATAATGTGTATATATATATTATACACAATAAAACAAGCAATTGTTTACTCGTGTGTTTTATCGCCCTAGATTTAAATCTTCATTTCCATATTAGTTTCTAGCTTTTGCCTTTAGAATGAAGCTTGAGATTCAAAACTAGGAGTGATGCAATTATGCATCCAACATTCACTTTTGACTCGCTTTTACTATTTAAGATAAAGATCTGAAACTCAAACATTCTAATGTTTTGAATCTAAGTCAATCTATCAGAACAGTTATATAACTCGGACTCCAGATGAGTAAATACATATTTTAATCTTCTCAGTTCTTTAACAACTGATTACTCAATTTTTCTTATAGATGGTAGTAATTGTATCTCTTTAATATAATATATTTGATTTCACACATATATGGATATGCAGATACTATAAAAAATAATAAAATCATTTATAGTATTAAGATACACAACCTAACTAACTGGATATGTGATATTAAAACAAGCTCTGTAAAAAGTGACAAACTATTAACAATGGTTTGAGAAAGCAAACAAAATCTTGACTGCGCTAGCATATTTTTCAAACTAATCATAAACTTTAATGAGATCCAATACATTTGTATAATTATAATGTACAGCATTGCAATCTTAAATGCCTTATCCCATAAAACAATATAATTTGTTACATTATTAAGCTCCAAAGTCAACTTTGTCACCTAAAATAATATATTTAATTTGAAGCCTCTCAACTATTATTTTTTGATATACTAATTTGCTATTAGTGGATTTAAGTCTAAACTTGTTATGCTCAAGACTTTTCATGGCCTATCATACAAACAAATTCCCAGTTTCCTTCCATTAATCTATTGGTGCCATTAATTTATTCAATATCCCATTAACCCATTTATATCGACTGAATGATTTCAATTTGCTATCATTAGTGCTAATTTTTTTTTCAGAAATTCCCAGTATTTCCATTTGGATTACTCTTACAATTGCAAACCAGAACAACTTTCAGAAATTCTGAATATTTACATATAAAATTGATTTTTTTCATTTTCTCCTTAAAGTTATTTTGTTTAAGTTTTTTCTAAAGATTCAATTTCAATTTGAGTGCTACCTGTCCATTCATCTTCTTGAATCATAAATAGTAGCATCTAAGCTTATAATACCTTTAGTGCAATATGTCAGTACAAAATTTTTCTACAAAAAAATGGAAAAAAATTTCAAAATATAATAACCTTAACAGACTTTAGTCTCTAGATCCTGAACTGGTACTGAGATTTTTATAAAAGAGCCTTGTAACATAGCAATTACCATATCTGTCTAATATACTATGTTCAGACCAGGGAAAACTTAAAAAATATTTTAGGGCATAAAAAGGCTTGAAATACTTTTTAGATAATTGAATTACAATGAATCCAGAAATATATTGCACATTAATTTGTAAATGGGATTCAAAGTACCATTATCTAGAAAGTAAAAATTTCATATTAATCAAAATTTGTCAGATGAGTGTAAATTGTGTAAACCTAAAATATGCAATTTCATATCTTGATATGAGTTTCACTACTGGAGAATATAAAATTTTATTACAGATGCTGAGAGAATAGTTTGCCCTTAACATGATGCATTACATCCTGAAAAAATATAAAAAGATTTACTATAATCATATTAT
Organism: Epiperipatus broadwayi; assembly: GCA_028023455.1. NCBI lineage: Eukaryota > Metazoa > Onychophora > Udeonychophora > Euonychophora > Peripatidae > Epiperipatus > Epiperipatus broadwayi. The sequence goes on along the minus strand of JAQFVV010012398.1, from coordinate 18,870,683 downwards.
AATTAGAAAGGATTTGAACCCAAAACTTCAAGCCCCTTTCAGTCATCGACTCAATCATATATAACCAACACACATGACTCCATACATCTAAAAAAGAAATGATCTCCAATATATGTATTTCGTGCGAAACTAGACTCATCAATAGATCAAAATCATCATCTTCCCCACATATATATATATATATAATCAATGTTCAGTTTATATTAATATAGCAAATCTTCCAACTTTAATGGTCAGGCTTCAATATTCTGCCATCTCCAACTTTTCAGCTCTCTGTATCATTGAAAATCTGATAATGGCATGTTCAATGCTCTTGTTTTCCCAATTTTATTGTCATGCCCATGTTCACCATGTCATTCTGATTCCTCATATGTAGGACTTTAAGACCATTTAAATATACATATGAGAGATGGGCAGCATGCAGGCTGAATATGTAATATATAAATACACAAAGCTAGATGTAATTAGAGGAGATTTGTATGCAGATTTTCAAGCTCCTTCCAGTCATCCACTCCATCTTATACACATGACCACATACATGTGAAAAAGATAAATGATCACCAATATATATATATATCATGCTGAACCAGCACTCATCAGTTGGCCTGGATCATTAAAATTTGAAGATTTGTAATCATAATATAAAAAAACACTGATTATATATGTGTGTAGAAGGTGATGATACAGATCAACTTATGAGTGCTGATTCAGCCCAAAATATATATAGTGGAGATCATTTATCCTTTCACATTATGTGATTATGTGTATTAGTTGTATAAGAAAGCTTGAAAGGCTCATTTCAAATCCCCTCTAATTACAACTAGCTTAAGTATATATAGTATTATTGTATTTAAATATTATAATCTTATTGAAATATATAGAAAACTCCATGTTTTTTGAGAAATATTTCTGATAACTCGTATATCAAAATGTCTTTCAGAATTCTGCATTGTTATAATTAATTTCTTTCAACTTTCAGTGGGCATTGTGAATCATAAAACAGCCAAATTAAGACATCACATATCTGGAAAAATATGTTCTATATTAATCTTCTGAATTGTCAAATAATTTACTCCCAAGCTTGTGTTTTTTGTGCTACCGAAATTGCTAAAATAAATCTACAATGAAAGATAAATATTCAAAAAAGAAAAAATGTAAACAGAAAGTTACAAAAAATAGGTGTTGCAATAAAGAATAACAAATGACATCAAAAAGTAATGTCCATACAAAGCCCTTAGTAAAAAATCCCTGAAAAACAAGCCACTAAAGAGAATATAGGATGATGCATAAAGTCATCTGCTTTATATATTTTAATTTTGTTAGTATTATTTTAGTTGATGTATTAATATACATGACCTTTACTTTAAATTACATCACAGATGTGTATTGTATATACATACTGAAAATGTTTTTACTATATGCTTTTCTGAAGGTTTATGATGATGGTATTTTAATTGTATTTATATATTGGACATTTTTCTAAAGACATTCAATACTTTATATTAGCTGATGGAAATAGACCAATATATAAATACAATCTTTATTATATGAGTATAATCATATAGACCTCTCTGTTATCTATAATTTTAAATATCTGCATGAAGGCTAAAACCAAATGCCATTGATATGGCAGTTCTACTGTACTAAAAATTCACTCTTTCAAGAATTGTTCTAAAGGTAGAAAAACCAAAGCTAGAAATATTGATTGAAAAAACTACCATTATGTTAGTTCAAGCTTGTGAAATTCTAAATTAATGTAATACTATTTAATTTTATTTCTAATTAACTACTCAATCAAAATTCAAAAATTAAGAATACAATATATTCCTATTTCATCTACATTATTTTGAATTTTCTAAAAATATTCCAAAATTTTGATTGTTCCTAATTCTCACCTTCTTACACCTTAACTTATATAATTAGGCAAAATTGAAATATCTAATTACATACTATATTTTATATTTCTAAAAATGTTATGTAATTCTCTTTAAAGTTGTTTTTTGACACCAATCATGCATTGTTATAAGACAAATCATGTTCCAATAAGCAAATAATATCTCCGTTTATATTAAATAAAATAAAAAAAAAATGTTGTGATCTGATCCTTCGTATCAACCACAGGATGGTGCTAATTCTAACCAAAAACACATTAATATAACGTTCCGGGCTAGAGATTCTCTATTAATATTGACTTTTTTTTTTTTTTTTTTGGTTTACAAATTTTACTTTCTTTCATTTCTAAATTATTTTTCCCAAATAATATTTTTGACAATGGGATAATAATAGTTTTTTTAATTTTTATTGACAAGAGGGTCTTTTTTTGGTGTATATTCAAATAGTAATTTGTGTTTTTTAAAATTTGATTGACAAAATTAAAGAGAGAACGGGTTTTTTTTTATGTATCTTTAAATAATAATTTACATTACTTTTATTGGTTTACATTTGATTGTCGATAACAATTAGTGGGAGGGGTGTTTTTGTGAATGATTAAATAATAATTTACCTTACTTTTATTTTTACATTTGATTGCAGACAACAATTATTGGGAGAAGTGTTTTTTTTTTTTTTGTGTGTGTGTGTATGTTTAAATCAAAATTTAAGTTACTTTTATTGGTTACATTTGATTGACAACCAATTTGACTTTCTTTCATTTATAAATTATGGTTTTGGTTCCACAAATAATATTTTTGACAATGGGACAATAATAGTTGTTTCTTTAATTTTTTATTGACGAGAGGGTGTTTTTTGGTGTATATTCAAATAGTAATTTGGGTTATGTTTAAATAATAATTTACCTTACTTTTATTGGTTTACATTTGATTGACAATAATTATTGGGAGGAGTGTTTTTTTGTGTGTATGATTGTCGACAACAATTATTGGGAGAAGGGGTATATGTTTAAATAATAGTTGACATTACTTTTAGTGGTGTACATTTGATTTACAAGAATTAGTGGGAGGGATATTTTTTGGGTTATGATTAAATAATAATTTATGTTACTTTTATTTTACATTTGATTGCCGACAACAATTATTGGGAGAAAGGGTTTTTTTTGTGTATGTTTAAATAAAAATTGAAGTTATTTTTATTGGTTACATTTGATTGACAACTGATTTGACTTTCTTTCGTTTATAAATTATTTTGGTTTCCCAAATAATATTTTTGACAATGGGACAATAATAGTTGTTTCTTTAATTTTTATTGACAAGAGAGGGTCTTTTTTGGTGTATGTTCAAATAGTAATTTGGATTATGTTTAAAAAATAATTTACCTTACTTTTATTGCTTTACATTTGTTTGCTGACAACAATTAGTGGGAGGGGTGTTTTTGTGTATGATTAAAAAATAATTTACGTTACTTTTATTTTATATTTGATTGCCGACAACAATTATAGGGAGAAGGGTTTTTTTTTTGTTTTGTGTGTATGTTTAAATAAAAATTAAAGTTACTTTTATTGGTTACATTTGATTGACAACTAATTTTACTTTCTTTTTTTCGTTTATAAATTATTTTGGATTCCCAAATAATATTTTTGACAATGAGACAATAACAGTTGTTTCTTTAATTTTTATTGACAAGAGCGGGTCTTTTTTAGTATATGTTAAATAGTAATGTGGGTTATGTTTAAATAATAATTTACGGTTTTACTTTTATTGGTTTACATTTGATTGCTGACAACAATTGGTGGGAGGGTTTTTTTTTTCTGTATGATTAAATAATAATTTACATTACTTTTATTTTACATTTGATTGCCAACAACAATTATTGGGAAAAGAAGAGATGTATGTTTAAATAAAAATTTAAGTTACTTTTATTTGACATTTGATGAAGGCCATTTGGAATCCCTAAAACAAGCTTCCCTTTATGAAGTGAACATTTCCATTGGCAACAATGAGACTTACAAATAAAGTCAAAAAGATTTTATGAACCTTAAGTCTGCATATATTTGCCGCACAATCATATTTTTTCTTTCAGCAGGATGTTTTTCTGCTGTAGAAATGTTTCAGTGCTGGCTTCTGTGTCTGGCAATTCCCATCTTTTCAAGTTTACTGTGTTTAAATTAGCCATATTTTTGGTCTTGGAAAATTTCTCGCTAAAACGTGACTTAAAGCATGATCGTCAAAAAAATTCAGCTACCCTAACCCTAATCGAGAATTTAGGAGGCTTACAGCTGTATGAGGAACAATCATGATACTGTTAAAATTGTTAAAAGGTAACAATACATCAATTCGTATTAAAAAAAATGCCCCAACGAAAATTTGGTACTTATAATGTAATCGAGCTTGGCCACTTGATGGCGTTCTTGCTCGCCAAAACACCTAACAAATGCCATTATAAGGCCTTCTTTACGGCTATAGAAAACATCTAATGTTTGTCTTAGCCATTAGAAGGCCATTGATGATGACGTAATGCAAAAATTATATGGCCTATTTCTGCTTCGCAACAGTTATTGTGAATCCACACACTTATCTTTCGTGTACAGTTTGATATATATGTGTGTATATTTTGATTAGTCAAATTTTTATAATATACGTTACACAATCTTTGTATTTGTAATGAATTTAAGAAACCTGACTTTATAGTAATTTTCCAAATGGCCACACCCTTATTTAGAGAAAGTGTAATGTGTAAAAGCTTTCCGAGAGTACGACAAAGGAATTCGGCCGAGTTCACATGCGAAATCTCATTTTCACGTGAAATACCACATAGTTCATAAAATGTCTGGCGATCGTAACTTTTTCCGCAGTTGCCGAAAACAGAAGCCTAGTATTTCTGCTGTCCAATAAAAATATACACGATTTTTTGTAAATTTCATAGAAAGCACATATTATAAACATGTTTAATAAGTAAAGAATACATTTATATGTGTTTGTTGTTGTTTAAAAAAGTTTGAGTTTCTTTCTTTTGTCTGACTACAGTTACAATATTGATATTTTTTATTTTAGCATTACAAACAACAGAACACTAACCCTAAAACTAACCCTAAATCTAACCCTAACCCTACACAGTTGTTTTGTTATGTAGAAAGCAATAATTAAGGGAAAGACATCGCTAAATAGACATCACAAAAAAAGTTCTAGCAATCAATCAATTAATAACTAAAAAGGAGGAATGATGATAATTTGTCCAAAAACAGCGATTTACAAAAAAAAAAAGGTTGTCATTTACCAATAATTAAGCGAAAGACATCGCTAAATAGACATCGCAGAGTAGCAGCTTTGTCAAAAAACAGCGATTTAAAAATAAAAAAAAGCTTGTTGTTTACTAAATCCAAAATTAAAATTAAACAACTTTTTAAATAAAAAAAAGTTATATAAATTAAAGTTAAACAACTTTTTAAATAAAAAAAATAAATTAATAACCAAAAAAAAAAACAGCGATTCGATTTAAAAATAACGCGGCCGCGAACATTGTATTGTATTGTTTTTGACTGCCAACAACACCATCAAGTGGCCAAGCCCGATTACATTATAATTACTGAAAATTTAAATAATTTTGACACGATGAACTTAACACACCCTCGTAATATATTGTTACATAAAATACATAACACAGCATTACGATGTAGTGCATGACACAAACAACTACGGTATTTTCCTCCACTTGTTAGCATAGGAAAAAGCCACACTGTTAGCCATTTAAGCCGAGTTAACACTCTTTCTAGGTTTTATCGTAGAAAGAAGCTTAACTCTGAGTTAACACTCTTTCTCCATTTTAGCATAGAAAAAAGATTTAACTCCGAGTTAACAATCTTTCTAGGATTTATTGTAGAAAGAATGCTTAAAGGCTTGAGTGCAGCTGAGGAAATGGCATATTTCTAGAAATTTAGCTAGAAATAGTGCCATCCCATGGCTGACATGAAGGATCAGATCACAAACAATAAAAATTTAAAAAAAATGTTTTGTGTCCAAATTGTAATTAATATATTTATGACTGAATCAAAATTTTTACCAAAAAATTAAAATGATCACAAAAAGACTTTCTTTCTAAATAATTATTGGTGTACCTTAATACATTACTAAAGTGGAAAATTAAACTATTAAAGGTTTCTGGATAGATTCACAGTTTATAAGTACATAAAAATTTCAGATTGTTCTATTACTGAACCCATTCTGCCATTGAATTGTCAAATATCATGCTGACCTCATAGTTGAAAAAACTAAAAAAAAATCGAGTTTGTATCATTTGCATAAAATTATTACATTCAATCTGCCACTTATGTATTCAACATATCCCATGATCTGCCAACTAACTAATTCGTAATATCATCCTCACCCCCCCCCCCCAAATAAAGATCAGTCTCAGAATTTTGGAACACTCAAAAAACAAAAAAGTTATCACAGAAATGTAACAATATCACTCAGGTAAGATTAAAAAAATCTTTTTCACTTGCTAAAACATTCTTAACATTAATTATGAATAGTTAGAACAATAACTTTTAAGAAACATTTATAAAATATTAGCTAATGTTAGAATAAATGTCCAACTTAGGAATTTTTTATTTTCAAAATATAAATAATTAATTAAAGAAAATCCACTTATTTTCAATAAGGCTAGTCCAGTTAAATTACTACTTTCATACTTCTTTTTTAGTTGTACAACATTAAAAAGTTGCCTATATAAATGAAAATATAATAATACCAAGAACCTTTGAATCACTCACTTATCAGTTAATAATATGAAACCTTATTTTTGATGCTATTTCACCTTAGACTTTAAAATTTACACTAATTCTATTGATTGGAACACTGAATGACAACTGTATTGACTACCTGAATGCTTCATCCATAACTGATACAGATCAGTCATCAAATTTATCCCTTTACTTTTTCTCAATATTTCTTCAAGGTCATGCACAATCTCTCTGGCATTAACTAATATTATCTTTGACTTTTCTTCACTAAATTTAAGCTCCTTTTTAAAATCATCTTTGCACATGTAATTTCATAGTCTTCCTATTTTTATTACACAAAAATATACTATTAATAAAGAAAAAATCTAATAAAACATCCAACATTTATCCATTAATCCATCTAACATCCTGTAAAGTTTACAATACTAGTTGAGTGGCATTCAAAAATTAAAATTTTCTGAATCAACTATCAGCTTCAGAAAACTAAAAAAAAAAAATCTAGTTTGATTAACTGAATTAAACTGTTGTGTAACATGACACTAGAGTACTCAAATATGACATGGTCTTTATGGCAACTATCAATACAGTTATTTCCAAAAAAAAAGATTATTTCCATTTCCTTTAATGTAATAAAAAACAATAGCAAAGCATAGAGAAGTTTTGCTGTTTTCCTATATTAAATCATAATTGATTATATTTCTTAATTGACAATACATGAAAGCAGTCAACACTTAAACAGTACTAATATCAATAACAATGAACAATTTCAATCTGCTGTAGAGACAATCTCCTTTTGATAAGTATAATAGTTAATTCTCTTATAATCTCTTAAATATTTTCATTCTCATGTTTAACATAATTATTTACCACCTATTTTTATTTGCTTTATTAGAAATCCTCTTTTATAAATAAATGCTTTATTTAAAAGTGCATCACAATGATTTGTGTTGTTTGACTAAATAGCAGTGATAATAATCAAAGTTTATATGTCCTCAATCATACAGTCTTCTATCTACAGATGACTCAAAATCAATAAATTGCATTAGAAAATGTTAAATACAAATATTTTTCATTTTTGATTTTACAACAATTTATTTTAAGACATTTTATTTATTACTTTTTCTTAAGTTACTTATTCATCATCTATTTGAATTCAATTGGCAAGAAAATCCTCTTTTAGACATTATTTAGTATATTAATGATGCCAGAACTCATGATATTATTCTACTACTGTGATATTAAAATAAATTGTGCATAAGAGAGTGGGCAGAGATGCAAACAACCACTGATAATGATTAAATATTTTTTGCTTGATTTTAGCAGTCTCTTGCCACTTTTTCTATCTATCTCAGATAGAAAACTTAGGACTCATTCTTACATTATTACATAATTTTGAATGTTACTATCAAATTTACAGAAAAAAAAAAAGACATACATATATAGGCTTCAAGCACATTAACTATTTTCTGAGCAAGCAATTGATTCTACTGTAACTATTTAAATTTTACAGATGTGTGGATGTCAATTCATAAAGCACAGAATTCAGTGTTATTTATTTATATTACAAATGGACACATATCAAAGAATTGATTGAAAATGACACCCTATCTTTTTCTTTTGATTTACAGTTTTAGCAAGATTCCATGATTAGTTCTCAAATGGCTACAGAAACTTAAGAATTTTTTCTTGGATAGTAAGAAAAGTAAAAAAAAAAAAAAAAGAATAAAAGATTTATTTAGTTTTTAAAAAAAAAACATTTCCACTTTTGAATATATAAATAACAAGATAATAATGTTAAAAATTATTAGATATAAATAATTTTTCATTAATTTTATTGTACATACTTTTCATGTGGATTTTCACTATAGTGCTAATCAGAAAATCATTTATTCATTAAAAAAATATTCACAGCTTCAACACAATGGTTTATTATTATACTGTACTGTATTTTTATAATTGCAATTTCACACTTCATTGTTTTTATGCATTATTTTCTCACTCTCATGTTTTAAGTGCTAGCAATTTTCTGAAATATGATGACAAATAATTATTTTATATCAATAATTTATAATTTGCAAGTTTGTTAAAATAATTCTTTAGAAATCTGGTTTGTGAATTACACTTACTTGGATCATGGTTTCAAAATATGTTATAAATTTAATAGCTGTGATTTATTTAGACTTGTAAAATTACATAGTAAAAATTACATATTCATCCACTTTAAAATATAAATTATCTAAATAATATAAAATATCATTATATAACAACAATTAACAATATATATAATAAAACATGAAAGCTTTTTTTTTTGGCAAATAATTTATGCCCTCTTCAGTATAACATTACATTACATTGAAGAAAGCATAAATTATTTATCAAAGAATACTTTTTATGTATTATTAATATATATGTGTGTATGTTAAACACTGTTATATATCACATGATCACATTTTCTATACTAGCACATTAATTGTTGATAATTAATGTGCTAGTATAGGAAATGTGATCATGTGATGCTTAATGGTTTAACACCAATCCTGCCTAATAGGATAGTGGTGGCTATGGTTGTAAAAAAGCCAAAGACACCAAAATGTATGGGTGCTGAACTGAGTTCAGACTCATATGACTATATAAGCTATTGAGCTTAGATTGAAAATATTTTTTGTGTTTTCAATTTCATTCTCATAGTTTTGTAGTTAAGTAGAGATAAAAGGTGGTTGCTAGAGGGTTGCATTGGATCCTAAGATCTAGATGCAGTGCTCTCAGATCCAAAGTTCCTCACTGACAAAGGCCACAAGCCAGAAACTAGTCTGGGGATATTGGATGAGTAGGCATTGGATAGGGATTTTATGCACAAGCCTTCTGGCATCCATTGACTACTCTGTTTAGCACAGGTGGCAATACTGTATGGAGAGTTTTGCTCTGTTTATTACTGTTATATAATGATGTTTAATATTATATGTTTATAAATTATACAAAAAAAATAGTATAATGGTTAATGTTAAACTCCATTTTTGATGAAATTATCAAATATATATACATATATTGGAGATTATCTATCTTTTTCACGTGCATGTTGTCATGTGTGTTGGTTGTTTGAGATCGAATGAAGGATAAATGTAGATTAAAAATCCTAAGTTAAGATCCCTCTACTATATTCAGTATATTGAATGAATAGGTTAGTTATATATATATACAAATATTTCTATACTTAAGATAATTTATATTTTTAAAACATATAAATATGTAATATAAAGAAGTTTTACTACATGTATTATAAAATTATATATTATAAAAAAATTAAAATAATATATTGTAATGTTTATCTTAAAAAGAAAACTAATCAATTTAAATGTTGAAAAAAAATATATAATAAAAAAGTATTGTAAACAATTAAACGTGAAATTGATAATATAATGGGAAGAATAAAAATTTCTATATTTAATATTTATACTAGAGTTTTTCAAAATAGTAGTCAATAATATTTTGATCTTTGATATATAATCACTACAGTTTTGACCAAGTAATTAAAACAAATAACAAAATAAATTAAGATAGCTTTCTAAAAAAATATACCTTTGTTTATTCAGATAATGTTTTGATCAATAAACCATGTTTAGTGTTACATAGTATAATAAAATAAAAATATGTTAATATATTCAAAGTCAGAATAAAAATGCAAATTTAATGTGATTAAAATTTAAATAGAAAAATCTAAATCTGTAATAATTAAAAAATACTAAGAATTTTTAAAATTATTTCTTTACCTAGATAATAAAAACTTATAAATCAAAAAGCTTATATCAAAAATAAACAATGATAATGGTTTTAATTATGATAAAAAAATTAACTTGTTATTACAGATTCAAAATATAATATAAGCTTTAAATATCTCATTATAATAAAAAAATAAAATTTGAAAAATTAATAAATAAACATTTTACCAAATTAAATGAAGTCATTAATTTTTATTTGTATATAGTATACAAACTGCTTATTAGTAAGCATAATATAATAGTTTTTAAGTGGTAATTTTAAGCATTTTTAAAACATCATTTTAAAATCCTGCTGCTGAGATGTACACTTTGTTGAATTACAATTCATTAAATTAAAATAAAGTATGTAAATGAAAAAAATTAAGTTAACATTATGTATGTTTTCTACTTCATTTTTAGTACAATTTATATATTATATAATCAATGATTCCTTTTTATCATAATTACTTGTGAACTGGAATGCCACATATTGTTTAATATAAGTACCAATTTCTTTATTACAAAGATGCAGTCTAATTAAAAAAAATTGATTAATAATTGTAATATTAGTATATATATAAAAAATTGGGGAGCAGTTAATTACCAAATAAAATCAAAGTAATTACTTCTTGATAAGATTACTCATATTTATGATTAAAAAACATTTGCAACAAACAATTTTATTATAGTATAATATTAAATAGAAATTACTTAAGTAAAACCTATTTTAGATAATATACTGTAAGAGTCACTTATAACTCATGTAATTGCTCATATACATGCTTATTTGCAAGTCAGTACACTCTAATAAACAGTGTAACATATAAATAATTGAGGTCTACATAATAATAAAAAAAATAACTTACACATATATTAGTAATGTCAATTAGAAAGTATTAGTTTTAAATAAAAAATACAAAAAACAATTTCCCTAACTAGACATAACAATTAAAGATCCTATACTTTAGATAAAATAAAAGTAAACCTATTGTTTAATAATCATAGAAACTAACTAGGACTTGAACTTTAGAACATGAAGATATCTAGGTCAAGCATATCCAAGCAATCCACTGTTCAAAAGATAAAAGTTTATAATCCAATTACTTAATTGAAAACATTAACTAACTCAACAATCACTATAGAAAAAAACCTCATGAAGAAAAATAAAAAAAAAATATGTAGTGCATTTTCAAGAGATTCAAAAATCAGGATCGCTAAAAAAGATGATTGACTAAGTCAAAGGAATTATTCATTTACATACCCTTTATTAGCAAGAAATTCATCTATAAAATCGCATATTCATACCCAAAGGAGTTTCATATTAGTTGACAATCATTCAGGAGAATAAATATATAATTAATTGTGAAAATTATAAGGAAATAGCAACACATCATTCAAATATTATCAGAAGAATAATGTTGCGTTTGTTAACACACACACACACACATATATATATATTGTGAATATTCAAATTAATGATCCAGGTATTTAAAAAAAATAAAAATAAAGAAGTTTGTTGATCTTATTTGATTTTTCTTTTGCTTGATAGATAGATAATGGAAGATCTTGGAAATATAGATTTAAATTGATCACCATGGCAACTTAAAGCTTTTAAATAGAATTGTTTACTGTTGATTCTAGCTTTAAAATAATAAATTCACTATAATCAAACTCAGGAAAAACATATAGGTAAATAAATAAATTTTGAAAACAATTCAGTACAATATAAGTTTACTTGAATAGGATCGATATTATTTTACATATTTCATGTATATTAATGCAGTCACCATAGTAACATTATTACATATAATTCAATGTTTTTGTGTTATGTATATTTGTTTATAAATTAATAAAAAAAATATTATTATTAAATATATATATATATGTGTGTAAATTATTTGTGTTTATAAAGTGAATAAAGGTTGTTATATTAATTTTGTATTTTGGTTTACAAATAATAAGAAAAATCTAATCGAATTTGGATTTAATTTCCATGTATCCATTTTCTCCAAACTTACATCATACTTGAATGCCAGGCGGGAAAATTTGCTCTGTTTTATCGTTTGGCATTGAGGTTTATTCGAGTAATATTCAGTGGTTGTTATGATACCAGAATGCCAAAAAGAGAACACATAAATAGCAGCCAACAGACTATAAGAGAAGCATCGTCTTTTTGTAATTGCCACGGACGGACCTATTTTCTGTGTTTTTACAAATAAAAGTTTTTCAATATTTTTTTTTGTGTTAAACCATAAAACATGAAAAAATAAGCTCAAATTATCTGCCCGTTCAATCAGTTGAAGGGGCAGTTGCGAAGGATTTCCAAGGGAACGATAACAAAATGTAAAAAAGAAAAAGAAAACCTATTAAAAAAAAATGCTTTATATAAAGATCGGCTATTTTAGTTTTAAAAAACAAAGATATTTCTGATTTAAAGTTTGACATATAACCACCGTTGGATTTGGATAGATATCATGTCATGAGCAAAGGAACACAGGATCAACTGGATTAATTCACATCATTAAAAAAAGGGGGGGCTAATTAAATTGCACTCTCCTCTCTGGAAAAGAAAAAGGACTGTTAGTGAAGCATTATAAAGTTCGAATTATTATTTCTGAGAAATAAAATTTCTCTTTGCATCATAAAAACTGAAGTCAGTCAATGGACAAATAAATAGCGAACGGACAGACTCTTATATATATATGGTATGATATTTTTTTTTATATAAAAATGTGCGCATAATAATTTTTTTTACATGTATTTAAAAAGGATGTGTATTTTATTTAAATTATCTTTAAGAGTAATATAATTTATTAAATGAAAATGATCGGAGAGATTCAAATATATCATATGATTTCATATTCATTTATCGGTTATTATTTTGATAAACAAATAAACTTCCATCTCATCCTACTTCATATCTTTGGTATCTGTTATATATAAATTTTTCAGTAAAATATCCAAAAGTCTCTCCATTCATTCATTCTTTTTTTTTTGTTGTTGTTATTGTTCTCACAACACATTTAGAGATACACAAAGTAATTTTATCATTTTTATTTAGTCAATCAATCTGAAACATAAAGTAATTTCCGATGTATTTTATAATTAATCTTGCCAATTTTCTTTTATATAATCCAATAAATTGAGTTAATTTAAATACCAAGATTACGCTTAATTATTTTATTTTATTTGGATTGCATAAGATGACGTAGCTATTTAAATAACAAGGTTCAAACTCAGCTTGGTAAGTGAGCTAGAATATAAGATATGGTATGTTTTGCTTATTAGTATTTTATTTTATTCCCATATGAATTTTATATTTATATTTGCATTCGAATATTATATATATATATATTATCATTTATCTTAGTTAATATTACAAAGTCAATCATTTCATGTTTGTCTGATTCCGTCATAAAAATCTAAATAGATCGTGCTTTATCGTTGGTTCAGAATAACTCGTCTTAGATATTTTTCTTAAACTCCTATAAAATGAAGAGAACAAACTTCATTGACCGGTTTAATTGAATATTTTTTTGATTTGTATAAATATCAATTATAATCATATATTTTAATTATTGCCAACCAATTCTATATTCAATTGTTTAATGATTCAAATAAATAATATTAATACTCATAGATGAATAAACATCCAATAGAAACTTAATATATCTTTTATGTAATGTGGTTGGGCATTGTAGAGTTAGAAATGAGCTAATAGAGTGTTAATAATAAATTCCAGTGAAGTATTCTATCTTAACACATAAACGAAGCAATAATTAAGTATCACTTTATTGGAAGATATGAATAAATTATTTATATATTACTTTATAGCTTCTTATTAAACTAGACGCAGATTAATTTGTTTAACTTTTAAAGGAGTGCATAGGTTTTCAAAGTGTTTATAAAATGATGTAAAAACTAGTTGATTTCAATAGAAAATTATTAATTAAATATTGGAGTAGAAGAATTGTGTATCGCTTATTGACACGAATGTTTATACTTTCTATTTAGCGTTTATTAAACTAGATATATATTTGAGTCAAGTATTATTTTGTTTTGATATTTAAATAGTGTCTATATGTAAAAATGTTTTGTAAAATACAATTATAGGTATTTAGAAGCTTATCCGTTAAGATAAAATGCAGCATCATTAAATAATGAAGTAGATTTAAATTACTACAATAATAATAGGTTAATAAAATATATATTGAAATCTGCTTTAGTTATCAATTGGATTTGATTTTCACTAGATTGCTAATCAAGTAGTTAGCCTAATGTATATTATTGTCTAGGGCAATAGTAGATGGTTTCGTTGCTCAGTGCAGTGTACTTTATAATGTGATGGATTTGTTGATGTCTGGAGCAGATAATCTCATTATTCTTTTGTTTCACATATCGCTTAAACAAATTAGACTTTAAGAGAGATTATTTGTGCTTTGTGATGGTTTATTACATAATGGCGACCCGATTGAACTAGACTAGATGAATTTAAATTAGATTTTGGATTTTTTTTAATCAGATCAGATTGATCATCCTAACCATCACCCAGCATTCATCAATTCAACCAGTTACAAAATGGCACCAATGTTTGGAGCCTTCTTTCTTCAATTTAAATGGAATACAGCATTCAACAATTCCATCGGTTACAATATATATATTGCAGAATCACATTTTAAAGTTTTTAATTTTCAATAATTTATAAGCAAGAACTTATTAGAATAATAATTTTGTATCTATTAGCATATATACATATTGCAGAATCGCATTTAAAGCTTTTTAACATTATATAATTTATAAACAAGAACATAAGGCTATTCCAATGTTTTTCGGCTAAGCAACTTGCCATGGAGGTCTTGGGTAGTTGCTTACCTGAAGATGTAAATATTAATTCATCCATCAAATGCCTAATTAAGATATCAAAATTCTATAGAATGAGATCCTACCTTAATTCCAGTATATCATTTTGCAGAAAATGGAATGGATGCTATAAGAGGGCAGCTCGTTTTTCGGAACCCAATCAACAGTACTCATTCTACCAATGTCTGAATCCCAAAACGAGTATGAATCTACAAGATCAAGAGACTTTACTGTGAGGTTTAGAAACATTTTATAGGATATTCTCAAGACAAGTGTTGTTAAAACCATCCAAGTGGACCATCTGAATTCAACCTTATCTATGAACAATGGGGAAGCATATGCCTAGTTTAGATCATTTTATTTATCAAATCACAAAATGAAAAGGGGGATTTCAACTCATGGGGTGAACAAATAATTTTATTTGTAATTAATAAAATTTAGGTTTCCCTTCTTGAACAAGCTTTAAAGATTATCCAACTTAATATGGGAGGTAAGATTTTACTTTACCCACATTAAGAACATTCACTATGTAAAAGACAGAATTGTTTGTTAATTTATTATACTAATTAACTAATCCTTGTTTTTTTTTTTTTTGGTATAAAAAACTAACCCTCTTGAATGCATGTGCTTTACTGTCAACAGTAGAGGTTTCTTTTCCAAGGAAGATGGACTTTGTCAGTTGGAGTGAGCTGCAAGGATACATTCATTATAATACTGTTTGCATTTAAATTTAAATTTGTTAGAATTTTTATGTTAAGTTTTAATAAATTTGTAAATATTTAATGTCAATGATGGATATCTAACAGGGATAGAAAGAGGATGGTTTGGATTATCAATTATCTTATTAAATATTAGAGATCTATGTCTGGCACTTATTAAATTGCTGTTAAGATTCCAGTTTGAATAGTTATTATTTCTTTGTTAAAAATAAAATGTGTTAAACTATTTTGAAACTTTAAGAAGTCTTTGATTTATCAAAATCATTCTATTTTAGTATGATTTGATGTTATTTAAATAATATGCACACACACATTCTTTTTCCTTATGTCATAATATTTTTAGTAAGGTTGGTTGGAAAATCATTAATTTATTGCATTTATATAGAAGTGAGGATATTGTTATGTATGTGGATTCACACCTGAAGAGAGTCAACACCAACTTCTCCCTGAGTTTGAAATCTATGGCATAATGAAACATGAAAGAAGGGTAGGAAGTGGGTGAACTGGTTTAAATTGTATTTAGATTTAATATGTAATTATTTGATCTAGCCATTGGAGATGGATGCAATCATTATCAGACACTTCATCATATCACTCATGGCATCTTACAGGAAGACATTAGGTCCAACCATAGTAAGATGTGACTTCCCTCTTCCATGAGAAAACTGGACCATTACAATACATTTTTTCCAATTTATTTTTAATGCACTATAATATAGTAAGTGACCCTTTTTTTTTTAATTATGTAATATTTTTATATGTTTACAATGAAAAGCATTTAGATGAATCAATTCTATTATTGAAAGATGTTAAATAAATAAAAAATAGATAAATAAATTATATTTCAGGTAATGTACACATTTTACCATTTATTTTTGGGCATTTTGTTACTGTTTTTGATCAAAGTTTATTTTTACTAACATAATAAAGAAAACTTGTATTTTTGCTGTGGTTATTTATGTTTATGATAAAAGCCTTTTTTACCTTTATTGATTCAGAACTTCTATTATTATCAGAATATGATATTGAATACTATTAACTAAGTAAAAAAACATTTAAACTAATATATACATTTGCCAGTTTATTTTTAATATATATTTACTATGAAATTTCAAATTTGTATATATTTGTACAGCTGCATAACAAAATGGTTTCTTTCTTCTTTATAAAAAAGAACAAAATCATTTCATTATGCAGCAAACAAATGTAAGCAAATTTGGATTACAAATAAAAAAATAAAGGGAATAATCAATATTATTAGAATTTATTTTTAATTATATAGTTAATAAAAACTGTATTTTAGTCTTAGATATAAATCTTGCCATTTATGTTATAAGGAAAATATATTTTTACAAGACATTAGGATTCTATTACAGCAGTAATACTGCAAATACACCAAAAAAAGGACAGACATTTTTGAAAGATTGTTATATAGATACCTGCTAGTTGTTTAAATTACTGGGCATAATTTTAAAAAAATTAGTATCATGAATCATTATATAAAGAGCATTTATATGAAAAAGTAAGTAGAATATACACATTTTAAATAAAAATATTTATGTATGTAACGGTATATAATATGCCGTTACATTATTTTAAATTCAAATAAAAAGATTGTAAATAGAAATTGATTTATTAAAAAGAAAAACTTAACTTAAAAACTGAAAATTAAAAGTTGTTTAACATATATAATATATCGCACAGATGGAATGAAAACTTTAAAAGTATTATTTTCTTTTTAAAATAGAAAAAAAAAAAGAAAATATTTGAATGCACTTTTTTATAAAAAAAAAGTACAAGATCTAAGGATAAAATATTTTTGTTAAAAGATTCTTATGTAATCTCAGTAAATGGAAATGATTGTTTTATAAATGAAACAAAAAGAAAACTAGCCCTTGGGACTCTTATATAAAAAAGTCAGATGAAAGATATAGATAAGAAAACAAAAAAAAATTAGATGTCCAATAGAAGCAGCAAACCAATGCTTGGACCTTAATGAAAATGATTGGAACAGGAAACTATGTTCAATGAATCTGGAGGATTACTATAAAAAGAAAAATATCCAAATTAAGAACAGTTCCAGCTTGATTTTTTTTGAGAGGCATCATAAAACGCACTTGTCACTCTCTCTCACTTATTTAAAAATGAAATGACTGTTGAATTATGAATGGTACTCCCCCAAATCATATGGGTACTGCAATTAAATAGTATCAGGATTGAACCAGCTAAGACAGCCTCTGGATTGAGAACTATGGTATGAACAACAGACCGGTCTTCCATGAAAGTCTTCACAGGAATTGGCAGCAGGAACCGGGAGCTCTTCTACTGTAAGATATAAACGGAAATTTTTTTAAAAAAGTAATTAAGAACTTTCAAGATTTGACAAGATAAACCTAATTTTTTTTTAATGAACTTTAATCTGACTTTTCAAATCAATTATTAATATTTAATTTTTATACATCTGAGTTTGCTAAAAATCATTTCCATTTTTTTTTTGTTGTTGTTCCTTTAAGTTTTATTATGATTTTTGTTTTTCGTTAAACTAAACTTAATAAGTGTTAAATTTAAGTCAGGTGAGAATGGCTGCATAGATTTGTAAAGTTATATTAGTTTAATTAAGGGAGGGTAAATCTTAGGTTATTTGTTTTGTAGTTAGATTGGGTCAATGGATTGGATATATAGGTGTAATTAGTAAATGTAGCATGAGGTCCGCTACATGCAGGATCACTTTATACGCTGCACTCGGGCGAAATAAGCCTTTCTTATTGACCATCGGAGACAGATGGTATTCCCTGCTCCTTGGATCACCCCTTTTTAGCCTATGGAATGGGATAGTAAGATGGAAAATGCAGTCTCTTCCTATGGAGTTTTTTTTTTATTGTTCTTCTCGCCAGACAGATGTAATCTTGTACTGGACGAGAGTCAAGGTCTTCTATAACCATGCTGTTCAAATGTACATTCCTAACAGTATGGTATTTGTGCTGTCATATTCATGCTGCATTGAATACATCGATGTATCAGATAGACTGACGTTAGTTTGACTGCGAACCTAAATAAAAGATAGAATATTTTCTTTTCAAATGCAATCTATGTAGTTTATTCATGCTCGACACTCTTAAAAATATTATCAAATTCATCTGTGCTGATTGTTTAAAATAAAAATTTAAATTTAAAAATTAATAACCAATCTAAAATAATAAATTTTATTCATCAATTTTATTTATATGTGCGTTAATAAATGTTTGTGTGTTAATTACTGGCAGTGGCGTATTTTATTTTTGTTAATATTGAAAAGATATTTTAAAAATTTATATTTTGTAAATCTCTGCATCTCACTGAGCTAGTGGCATTGGGCTGATGGTCGGAATAAAAATATATATATATAGGATCTTATCAGTGTGTATCTGACCTTACTCTATAAATTTTACAGGTTCAAATGGACCGGTGGCACCCTGTAGCGCAGATACAGTAAGACTGCAACTTCCACTTCTTCTCCAACCATTATATGTAATCTACATAAAAAAATTTACAAAAATTTAAAAAGTATATTTTACATAAGCTATAACATGTATTTTCTTGGTTTCATTTTTTATTTTAATCAAATGATTTATTGCTCAGAAGTTTATAAGAAGTTTGAGCAATGGAGCAATGATTCATAAACCCTGAATTACATAGTTTGCAATTTTGTCATTTCTCTACATCAGGCAGTGCCTTGACTTCATTTATTTAATAGTTATCTTTCTCATGATGATTACAGAAATATGTACACAAAACATTTTAAATTTTTTTCACAAAATTTATCATGTGTAAGATATGAATCCACAATCATAACATAAAAGGCACTGAAAATATTTCACAAAAATAGTCTGTAAGATTTTGAAAATACAATGGTAAGATTATAAGAATAATTAGTACATTGTTCAGCTTATCCTATATGAGACTAATGAATCTTGTTCTATAAAAGCCTACCCCTTTATTGTATTGGTCTTGTGAAGTAAATAAATGATAATAAAGATCTTAAAATATATCTTGTGAGGAACATAAACATGGTTTTCATGAAAATGAAAGACTTCATTTAATATATTAAAGATTATCTAAAAAAACAACAACAACAACAACAACCCTGTAATATTAATTCCTTTATTGAGAGAATTTTATTATGGATAAAATATAATACTGATTTACAATTGGGAATGCCGTTGAAATCATTAAAAAAAAAATTGCAGTAGTAAAAGTTAAAGCTACCATTGCAAAATATAAAAAAAATAATACATCAGCAAATAATATATGTGGATATATTTGTGTTTTATTATCATAGACAAAGTTTATCTTTAATTTTCTGTTGTTGTTTTTTTTTTTTTTGTCATTCTTTGTTTTTTCCATTTCTGGATTTAAAATGTCCATACACATTGATGGCAGCTATTAATGATGATGATAAAAATTATTAGCAGTAATAATATGATCTACCACAATACTGTTTGGTGCATTTGTTAAATTTCACCTTTTTTAAAATTAAAATAATCCAATTCATTAAAATGTTTTTTTTTTTAATTTCATTAATTATGATTAAAGAAAGAATGGTGCTGTTCCACTCATCATTTGGTGCTCAAACACCAATCTCTATAGCAGCTAACTAGATGATTATGTCTTTTTTATACACAATGTTCACTTATCTTTTTAAATTTAAAATATAAATACTCATAAATAATCACAGTTGTATTCATTTACTTTTTTCTGTTTACAATTGTTTGTGATTCTTTTATAAAAAAAAAAATACAAAAATTATTTATAAATTAATAATATGAACTTTAAAAAATAGAAGAAAATTTTAAGAACTATAAAAATGTAAGCACAATTGTTGGTCAAAATAGGCATTTTGTACTTAAAACCTATATCAAAAATAACTATTAATAAAAGATTTAATTATTTGAAAATGTTATGATTATCAGAGATTATTTTAGAAGAGAGATATATATAATTTTTTATTACTAAATATAAAACCTAAAAATTGCAAACAACTTTTGAATATACTTCTTTTTTTAAAAAAAATCATTTGCATTAATGGAGAAGCTAAGATTCTGTAATAAAGACAGTTTTCTTTCTTCAAATTTACAGATTAAGTTTTTCACATGAAAATTTATACATGTAGTTTTCCAAAAATTACTTCCTTAATCTGTACAATTAATTTTTAAACAATGTATTGTTATAATTTTGTTTTTAGAGTATTAATTTCAATTGCCAATATCAAAAATCATTCTTGAAATGTAATTCTTAAATGCAAATATCTAAAAAGAGTGAGAAAAAGAGAAGACATTTTATTGAAATATTAAAAATGAATTATAAAATTTAATTATTACATTGCTATTTTAATGACAAAACATATGCTAAATTAAAATAATACTATTTTTAAAATTGAAATTTTTTCCCAAAATTTTTATTTTATATTCAAGATGAACTTTTGAATAAGCAGTAACCAATTACAATGTTGGTTTTTTTTTTGCTAAAAACATTACATCTTGTTGATTAATCTCCCAATTGCCTTTTTTTTTTTTCATTTTTCATTAGCAAATTTTTTCAACAAATTCTTATTATACATTAAATGCTTTCATAGTCCTAATACTAGTTAGAATATAGTTAATCTATAAAGCCAGCACTGGCCAGTATATCTGCTTGTAATAAAAATAATCATTATCAAAATTAAAAGGACATGGCAGAAAAAGATATTTCATTAAACAGGTGAAAGATTATTTCACTCAATCATAATAATAATTTTACAAATGGGGGGCTTCAAAAACTTATATTCATAAAAGATATTTCTTACCATATGAGAAAGCTTACATTAGAAAACATAATTATAGTTATCAATAGTAAAAATAGTTTCCCAACAGTATGTCACAAAAAAAAATTATGTAACCCTGGAGAATGAGATGTAAACTCCAATAAAACTGAACTTAGGATTCAGAAAAAATATAATAAAGAAGGCCCAGGGAAATCTAAAAACACAATTAGTCTGATAGTTTGAAACAGATAACATAAGTTGGTTGTTGTTGAAGATAAATGTCTTTGTGAAAGGTGATAGAGAATATATAGCACTGAGAGTGTATCAGACAAATTTTCCAAAAGAAAATACTATCAAATGAATTTCAAACTTTTTAAGAAGGATTTCTGAATGATCGATATGACATAGAAAAAATCGATTTAATTGACAGAAGAGTATATTGGCTAAAAATTATTATCAATATTAGAAATTAATACTTTTTCAGATATTTACTATTGAGATTCTAAAGCAATGCTAAAAATGTATGGTTAGAGTAGAATTAGAGTGGCTAAAGAATAAAAGATTTTGTATTGTTATTAGTACATTGTTGTGAAGAAAGAAAGTGTTTGTAGATGTTCCCAAGTGTATTGGTTTAAAAAAATTAGAGTTTGGAAAATCTATTAATGATAAAATTTATATATATTTATCAAATGAGTGTCAGTAAAAGAAAGGACAATCACTCATACAATACTAAAAGGCATATACAGATGCTGATATAAAGAATATTGATATAAAGAATATGTACAACAGATGTATAATTTCAGAGTACACACAACATATAAGCATTCGATACATAATTTCTAGTTTTTTCCCTATTATTATAGATAAACAAATGACCAGAAGGATAATCCCTGTTAAAATGAAATGTAATTGTGTTGGGTGAAATCAGTATGACAAAAAAGTTGCCAAACTACAGGAGGGAACTTACACCTACAAAAGGTTTTGGAAAAAGATGCTATCATGGTCCACACTAAAAAAAAAAAACAAAGATCCATCAGCACTCCTTCAAAAATTGGAATCCATAAGTGACACCATTAAAAAATACCAGTAACTCCAATACCAATTAAAGCCATAATAGACTTGAAAATCCAATATGCCAAGAGTCATCAAATCATTGCAGAATACCAAGTTGTCAAGAAATCAAAAATACACCTGAGCAGACCTCACAATTTTTCTAGAGGATATATCATATGGGTGCTTGGATATAAAGGGAAAACCAACACACCCTTAGCTATTATTATTGGAGAGAATACCTACCTAGGCCATGGAATGATAGACCAAATATGTAGCTTCTATAAAAGCAGACTCACACAACCCTCAACCAATTGAACAAACAGATATCAGTGACACTCCCTGCTTAAGTCATGGAATTGTTGAAATAGATTTAAAAAAAAAACTCACATCAATGCCTGAATGAATGCACCCAGGTCTCCATGCAATTCCAAAGTTTTTTTAGCTCACCTTAAAAATTTCTCCATCCCTATTATGCACAATATACTAGACCTGCTCTCTACCAGTCAATTAAATGTATAAGGTCTATATACCATAATATTAGTGCCCTTTCTTTAAAAACCCATCTTATCTTTACCACTTGAGAATCTAAGACTGATCTCAATGATGCCACTGATGATAAAGATCATAGAGTCCATAATGAAAGATAAGATTGAAGGCAAACTACTACAAAGCATTTTCCAAATTTCAATTGGCAAGAAAGGGCTCCTCCACTATGAAAGCATTAAGCCTATTTAACATAATAGTTGATTATGCTAGAACCCATAAGAAATCCAAACTTGTGGTCATCCAACTGGACATCAACAGTGCATTTGACTCAGTGAGGATCCCCCAATTAATTCACCTCCTGGGAGAATTTTGAGTTACCCTCTGGGACAGTCAACAATATAGCAAATTTCCTGTATAACAGAGAAATATCAATAACACTCAATGGAATGATTTCTCACCCCTTCAAACCTTCTAAATCCATTCCCCAAGTCTCTCCTCTCAGGGCATTCTTGTTTGCTATATATATCAACCCCTTTTGAAAGTTAGTAGATCAGTATCTATCAGGGCTGCATATTCATCAATTGGTAAAACCATAACTTACTTTGTCTACATGGATGACCTGGCTGGGTTTCTTCCATCACCTAAATTCACCCCCTTAGTAGCACAGATTATGATGAAATTTCTCCCTTGAATCAGGTCTCACATGTAATCTTGATAAATCAGCAGTTTGGAGGCTATTCTCAGGGAAAACTATTCACAGTTCTCAGCATCTCCCCAAAATTTCTTGGTCTCCCTGTATACCTTTCCCCAACTGTCAGAAAAAAAGTACAAGAAAACTTACTGGAAGTGTTCAACAAAGTAACCAAATCATTAACAAAAATATATGTGTCACTATATGCCAAGACATCACTTATAAACATGCTGGTGTTCCCCAGAATTGTATACTTTCAGCCATTTATCAAATTCATTAACAGATTCATCACCAAAATAAACTCCCTCTGTACCAGTCTTTTTTGGAAAGGTAAAACTGTAGCCATCAGCCTTAAAAAATGCAATTATACACAAAGAGCATGGACCATCGCTGAACTCTATCTGACAATAAGAATCCAATGTTCATTCAACCTCTTAACAAAATTAAGCAGCCTCTGCCCACAGATTAGAACACCCAACATAATAATTCCTACAGATACACCACCACCACTTGAGAAAATCTGGCTAAATAACATGCTAAAGGAATTAACAACATCCACACTGCACCCAGAAGATCTCATACTGGGACATGTACCAGCTAATAAATAATATTCCAGTGTCAAAGAATACACAGCTCAAGATCACAAATCTTGGTATAATTAAAAGATTCAAAAGATGTTCTTCAATTTTGTAATCAAGATTAATATGGATGCCCTGCCCACCAACTATTTTTTGGTTACATACAGGCTTCAAAAAACTAGACTCCATATGCCCCTTATGCAAAAGAGAAGATGAGTCAATCATGCACCTCAATGAAAAATGTGAAGCATTGCATGGCTGCAGAACCACAATACGGTCAATATTCCACTATAAGCAACCTCTCATTGATTTACTCATACATGTTATTTCAGAAGGGAAATACACAATAGTACATAGTGTTATCTTTCTGATGTATGGGATCTGGCTAACTAGATCAGAACATAATTACTCATGCCCAGATCTTCTCAAAAAACAATTAAATAAGAGAAAGAGACCAGTGTATCACTCCCCAATACATCTTGATAATAACCAGCTTGAAAACTTTCTATCAGAACCTGGAAACACTCATAGGCTGGACGGATGAACATTGATACAGCTCAGAGCATAATTAGACTTTACCCTATTTGAACTCAAATAATTTTCAAAATTACATGTACAAATTTTTCTTAATTGTCTTCTTAATTAATCACTGTACACATTAGTAATAAACATTCTTGATAATAAAAAAAACTCAAGATCTATCCATAATACAAATGATTTTATATGTGCTGGAAAATAATGTATCATTATCAATAGAAAAGTCAAGTAGATAATAAACAAAAGAACAATGTACATAGCAAAACAATATTAATATTTATTTCTTATTTATTTTAAATTATCTAAAAGAGATCATGAAATTATGTATTTGAGAGAGACAAAAAAATGCATTAGTATAAAATGACATACTAAATAATAATAACCTCTTACAAATTAGATATTTTGAGACATAAATCAAGATAGAATATATACTACAAAAAAGGTAACTATCTTGATATATAGTAATATAAAATCATACTAGAAAAAGAAAACACATACACAAAATACAAAATAATTTTATCGTAGAAAAAAAAAAAATACAAAATAAAAAAAATTATAACAAAAATAAGGGATATTGAAAAAAAAAATCAGGCAGTTCAAAAATATGAACATTTTATGAACACCAAAGGATGAGACCACAGAATAACCAGGTCTTGCAAGTCATGAAGTTGAAATTATTCATCAGACAATACAATTTTAACTACATTAAATATGGCCATGATTATAGAGATAATAGAAGATTAAAGCCAATCAGCAACAATGAACATCACAGATAAAGCAAGATATGGAAGCTAAATAAACAATCACAAGATTATAAATCAACCAGAAATAGATAATTATAAAGGACAGCATATCGCAAATGAAAAATTAAAATCCAAAAAAGAGAATTAACAACAACAGATGGAAGATAGAGAGAAATAACAAATAACAAGATTAAAAGCTATGTTGGATAGAAGTTATCAAAAAGTTGATAAATAGAATTTGCTAATAAACTGGAAGCATTATAAAAAAAAAGAACAATTTCAGAATTTTATCAAATTGGCTGAAAATATGGAAACTACAGAAGAATTTAAGACAAAACTGATGATGAGAATGAGTTGATGGCAGAGATGTAAAAAAGTAGAATTGAAGTGGAATATCAAAAATAAATAAATATAGTAGTAATCAAGTAGAATAAATTTAAAATGACATGGAAATTATACAATTTCATGTTAAACTAAATACTATGAAAACATCTGTGTCAAAAAAAAAATTAATAACCTATAATAAACCAAATGGAACTATAATAAAGAATATGAGATACATGTGGGGGGGGGGATGAAATGAAATACAAATTTCCTACAAGTAATAGAAGATATACAGACAAAAACAAATAAAAGAAAGTTTGAACTAAAAGCAGAGAATTATATTGAAAATAAAGTATAGAATATGTTAATGTAAAGGAAAAATGAGGAAAGCAAAATCTATAACATTAGAGAAGAAATTAGAAGCTGGTAGAAAGCAATAGTAAGATAGAAGTTAATGCAATGCCATTTAGAGAAAAAATATAAAATGGGAAAAGCTCCTATAGAAATAAAATAAACTTGCTATAAATTATGAATAATAAGCTATATAGAAGTGTAAAGATGTACTAATTTGTTCATATACTCTGATCATATAAACATAAAATATTTATTTGACTAAAGTGGATCAGATAAGCCAAGTCAAATTATACACTGTAAGCATGGATAATATTAAATTATAAAAAATATCCACAGATATGCAATCCATTTAAAAGATGAATGCAAAATAGATAATAGCAAAGGTAGCTTTTTTTGCTACAACTACAAAAATCATTATAATCAATGATAGAATGATTTTTATTTGTTTGAATAAGAGTAATAACCATGAAGACATCCATATTAATAACATCAAGACAATAAGCACAGAAAGGTTTTTCCTGATATGAGAGATACTTTATCTTGCAAAGTAGTGTGGTGAAAATAATATCTTTTTAGTGAATGAAGATTCTGAAAAAAGAACATATTCAATATATACAGTAATATATATTGGAGTAACATTTTTACATTTGTAATAATTAATATAACAATTAAAAACATATATAATTGTTCAGTTAATAGCAATCATGACAGACAAAAATAAATCATGGCCCTTATTCCCAGGAGGCCGTAAAGTCACCAACCAAAACAGCGGTTGGTGGTCGAAGGCAGAGGGTGCTAAGAATCCCCTGATTGTGGACTCAGGCTGCCATTTGATGATGACTTTTTATTTAGGTACTTACAACTGCAGATCACTTTCAAGTGAAGGAAGATTGCACGAGTTAAAAGAAGAACTGTCTTATATTAAATGGGACATTATTGGACTTTGGGAAGTTAGAAGAAAAGGTGAAGAAACAATTGATTTAAAAAGTGGACATATAATCTACTATAAAGGCGCAAATATTCGAAATACAAGTGGAGTAGGATTCATTATAAATAAAAATGGAAGAATAACATTGTGGAGATTGATGGTGTATCAGACAGAGTGGTAAGATTAGTTTTACAACTTAATAGCAGATACCAAATGCAGATAATTCAGGTTTATGCCCCAACAAGTTCTCATAGTGATGAAGTTATAGAAGATTTTTGTATGGATGTACAAAAGGCTTTTGATAAGAGTAAACAACATTTTAAAATTGTTATGGGAGTCTTTAATGCTAGAATTGGTAAAAAATGAAAGATGAAAATGCTGTAGGTAATTTAGGCTATGGTAATACAAATGAGAGAGGACATAGACTTGTGGAGTTTGCAGAAAAAGAAAAACTTTATATTATGAATTCTTTTTTTGAAAAAAATGTTAAAAGGAAATGGACATGGAAGCATCCAAATGAAGGTACAGCAGAATTGGATTATATTTTGACTAACCGAAAATACATACTTCAAGATTGTAATGTTCTTAATAAATTTAACACAGGAAGTGATCATCGATTAGTAAGATGTAAAATACATGTTAATGCAAAACTAGAGAGACAAAAATTATTAAGGAAAACAATATTTACAGTTGATATTCCTAATCTTTAGAAACATTCTAATAAATTTAAATTAGAACTTACAAATCAGTTTCAAGTATTAGTAGATTTTGAACATGATTCAGATTTGAATGACATTAAAAGGAAAATAAGTGATACACTTTTAAAAACTGCAACAAATATAGCTGGTAGAAAAAAGCAGCAATTGACCAATAAAATTTCTACTGAGACTAGAGAATTTATGAAGAAAAAAAGAAATATGAAGATATACAAAAAAGGATGCATTAAAAAGAATTGAATATCTCGAATTTTGTAAAATGGTGTGGAAAAGAGTTGAAAATGATATAAGAAAGTATAATTGTGAACTAGCAAGGAAAGCTGTAGAAGAGAATAAAAATCTGTAGAGTGTAAAACAACATTTTGGTATTGGTAGGAAATTTATATCTGCAATAAGAAAAAAAGATGGCATTATTATTAAAAAGAGAGATGACATCATAAAATGTGTAGAAGACTTCTATCAAGAATTATATAGTAATAAAGAACAAGTGCCTCCTATACCTATTATATCTTCCAAATTGCTCAAAATTTTGAATGAGGAAGTGAGACATGCAATTAAATTTATGAAGAAAGGGAAGGTTCCAGGTAATGATGGAATTATAATTGATATATTAAAAGAAGCAGGTGAAAAAATTGAATTTTTTTTTGCAAAGTTATATACCAAATGTCTAAATGATAAAGATGCACCAGATGATTGGAAGAATGGAGTATTAATATTAATATTTAAAAAAGGTGATAAAGAAGATATTAGAAATTACAGACCTATCAGTCTTTTATCAGTTTTATACAAAATTTTTACTAAGATAATTACAACTCGTCTACAGAAAACACTGGATTTCCACCAACTAAGAGAACAAGCTGGATTTAAAAGTGGTTTTAGTACAGTAGATCATATCCAGGTATTGAGAGAAATTATAGAAAGAACAAATGAATATGAGTTGCCATTATGCTTAGGATTTGTAGACTATGAAAAGGCATTTGATTCTATAAACATTTCTTCAGTGATTAAAGCATTGGATCATCAAGGTGTAGATCCAGGATATTGTCATATTTTGAAGAATATTTATAAAAATGCAACAGCAACAATTAGATTACATAATGATAGTAGAAAAATCAACATTGAAAAGGGTGTAAGACAGGGTGACTCCATATCTCCAAAACTTTTTACAGCAGTACTGCAAAAAGTATTTTGTGGATTAAAATGGGAAGCTAAAGGAGTGAAAGTAAATGGAGATTATTTAAGTCATTTAGATTTTGCAGATGATGTAGTTGTTTTTACAAATAATGCTTTAGAGCTATGGGAAATGTTACAGGAGTTATAAGATGAAAGTAGGAACATAGGACTAAAGATAAATGTTAAAAAGACTAAAGTAATGTTTAATAGATTTCTTCAAAATATGAAAATAAAGATTGATGAGTTAGAAGAAGTTAACAGTTACAAATACCTTGGTCAGATTATTAATACAGATGGAAATATAATGGATGAAATTAATCATAGAATTAAACTTGGTTGGAGTGCTTTTGGTAGAAATAACTTGATACTCAAAGGAAATATGTCTACATCTTTGAAAAGGAAGGTTTTTAATAAATGTGAGATGGATGGATGAAATAAGAAAGTGTGCAGGGGTGAGGTGGAGAAGAGAATCTAAAGATAGGAAAAGATGGATTGAACTTGGAGAGACGTCCATCCTGCAATGGATTGATAATAGTCGATGATGATAATGATGATGATAATTGTTCAGATATTTTTAGGCAAAGAAGAGAAAATAAAATGATTTTCATAGTACCTATTCTAGTTTGAATAGGAGTCATCTACAAGCAAATACATATATTTGTAATAAAAAAAAATCATACTATAAAGATGTGATAGATCATGTAAGTTCTATTAAATAAGCAGAGAATATAGATTATTATAATATACTTATTTATAGAGGAAAATAAAACAATTATTCTTTATTTTTAAACTATTACTTTAATAACTTAGTAAATGTTTAGACATTTAACAATAAAAGAGTTTGATTTATATAGTAAGGGGTTGCTTTTCTCATTTTAATTTGTTATATGTACATATATTATAATGAAGATTTTCATCGTTACAAGATATTTTTTGTTGTTGTATTATGTATTAATTTTCTGCACAGAGATTCTGTCAGACTATCACACAAAAACAAAACTGTTTAATCTCTAAAAAGGTCTTCATCCACTAAAACAGAAATTTTCTTTGCTAAATTAGATTGTTAATGTTTTAGTAAAATTGCATCCATAATTTGTCAAGGCTAATGTTGCAATAAAAAACTATTGTGTCTCAAGTAATGGTAATCTCAATATTATTTGAGATATTTAACATCGACAAAAATGAAAGTAATTTCACTGTAACTTTGGCAATCTTATTCAGCAAAAGAATTTCTCCTTTGATGGATGAAGATCTCTTTTTGAGATTTTAGAAGTTTAAAATAGAATTTTTTGTGTGCTTGATGGAATAATTTCTCTATGCAAAAAACTAATATGCAATGACCCAAAAAGTTTTTTTATTTACATTTTTATATATATAGTAATTATCTTATTTTAAAAAGAGTAGATTTAGTAAGAGATAAATGTGAAGTAGATAATAGCAACGGTACTTTATTTTTTTAGATACTGCATATATATATATATTGAAACATTTTTCACATCTTGCTTAGGCCTCTATATGCAATAAACTGCATGAGTTGATCAAGAAAGTTTCATTCCTATTTCTAAAAAACATAACTATATTTCCTGATCAACTCTACCTAGTAATTGTTATGATTTATACTATTGACTAATCAGCCTTTATTTCTTTTATCAGGGCTCCAGGATTCATATAAGAATCCACTGAAATCTGTTGCATCACATCTCGCAAATTAAAAAGAAAAATGTTTTTAAAAGAATCGATATTATATTACACCGTAATTAGAATTATTTTCTATATATTATTATTCCTGGAGCTTATTCAATGCATATTGGCAAAAGTAAATTATATTTTCAGATCTTACTAAACTAATATTAATAAATTTAATAATAATCATCAATAACTATTATTAATAAAGTACAAGGAAAAGTTGATATTAGAAATAAATATTTTTATTCTAACAAATTAAAATATTTAAAGATAAATTACAAATTAAATAAACTGGAGAGAACACACGCACATTAATCCAAACATAAATCAATTAATAAAAAAAACAAGTTTCACAAACAAGAGTTTCTTGAACAATAAAATTCAAGTCTATATCGGGATCCTATTATAAGCTTATTTTTTAAAATGGTTTGCTGACAATTTAGGCATAATTGGAAATAATGATTCATAGCTTACCAGTAAGTTTAGTGAGTTCACAAAGCTTGTAGATTACTATAGATAGTTTTTTTGTGGGAGAATGAGCTCAGCCATCGGTTATAAGGTAATCTTGTGATCTATTCTACTGGTCGATCACAAAAGCTTTTCTGGTGTCCATCTTCAGGAACGATGTCAGCAAAAGCTCTGGTTCACTCCAATATGCAGAATTATTCCAAACGTAGGGTGATCCTGGATATATTCTTTTGTTATCGAGGACCAACCATAAGAAAAACAGACAAAACAAGACATTAATCAATCTGGCCTCTTCATTTTTATACTCGAGGTCCAGTTCAGACTTCTGCACATATCTTTTGTTTGTCAAAAACATATGTTGATAATCTTGTACATACTTTATAAAATTTACGTTACAAAGTCTTTACTTTATAATATCTTTCAGACATCTTTAATTAGCTAAAATATTTTTCTTTTAGCTTATCTAGATTGGTAATTTGTGTGTCTTTTGTTCTCTCCAATTTTAACTTTTATTTTTAATTACATAAAAAAATATGAACGACAATTTTAACTTTCATTGTATGTTTTAACAAAATTATACTAATCAAAAAAAAATCTAAAAATGTTTTTCTTTTAAAAGATCACTAAATTTACTTTTTTTTTCTTAGTTTTTAAATATCTTACCAAATGCCAATATATTTGTACCATATAAATAAACAGTACATACCACCAGGGCCAGGAGATGAGAATAAAATAGGGGTTTACTCTAATTTTATTCTTAAGTTTTTAAATTCATATTCGTGTGTTTTTTTGTATTAGCATGCTGATATAATTTGTAGACTCATTCAACAAGTGATGTGTGGCTTTAATGCCCACTTTTGGGTCTAATACGGCAGGAATGAGAAACGTTTCCACATTCATCTGTGTTCTTTCTGCTTAAGTGTAATAGTAATGATAAGAAGCCCAAGTTATAAGCGCAAATGACCGTTGCTCATCATGTTGAGTCTTAAAGGCTCACAGCAACTTGGTCCACCCTCCCCTTTATTGGGATCCCTGCTAGAAATAGACTGATGGGCATATAAAGACAGTCTTATGTTATATACTGCATACAAGAACTCAGGGCTATGCTTTTTCCCCTCTTCAGTAACTGCCTACCTGGCCAAATACTTGTGACTTACATCTACATCAGCCACAATCATGGTTTTTTAAACATATTAAAAAATATATACTTTTCTTTCTGTACATCATATTAAACAAAATATTTTTACATTTGTATAATCAGGGTTTACTTAGTTAGTTAGTGTTTTTTTTAAAACTACTATTCATTTTCTGGCTACGGGTTTTAGGTCATCATTGTAATGTTCTTTATACTATTACAATATATCTCAGGTTGTGGTTGTTGTATCGAAGCCCCACATTGGGCACCATTGTAACATTTTCCATATTTTGCTTAGGCCTCTATATGCAATAAACTGCGTGAGTTGATCAAGTTATGCAAAAAGAAGAAAGTTTCATTCCTATTTCTAAAAAACATAACTATATTTCCTGATCAACTCTACCTAGTAAGTGTTACAATTTATGCTATTGACGAAATCAGCTTTTATTTCTTTTATTAGGGTGCCAGGATTCATATAAGAATCTGCTGAAATCTGTCACATCATGTCTCAAAAATTAAAAACAAAAATGTTTTTAAAAGAGTCGGTATTATATTATACCATAACTAAAATTATTTTCTAGCTATTATTATCCCTGGAGCTTATTCAACACATATTGGCAAAGGTAAATTATATTTTCAAATCTTACTAAACTAATATTAATAAATTTAACAATAATCATCAATAACTATTATTAATAACGTACAAGGAAAAGTTAGTATTAGAAATAAATATTTTATTCTAACAAATTAAAATATTTAAAGATAAATTACAAATTAAATAAACTGGAGAGAACACATGCACATTAATCCAAACATGAATCAATTAATAAAAAAAAAGTTCTTGAATAAACAAGAGTCTCTTGAACAATAAAATTAAAGTCTATATCGGGATCCTATTATAAGCTTATTTTAAGAATGGTTTGCTGACAATTTAGTCATAATCAGGAATAATGAATCATATAGCTTACCAGTAAGTTTACTGAATTCACGAAGCTTGTAGATTACTATACATAGTTTTTTTGTGGGAGAATGAGCTCAGCCATCGGTTATAAGTTGATCTTGTGATCTATTCTACTGGTCAACCACAAAAGCTTTTCTGGTGTCCATCTTCAGGAACAATGTCAGAAAAAGCTCCAGTTCACTCCAACATGCAGAATTATTTTAGTGTAGGGTGATCCTGAATGTATTATTTTGTTATCCAGGACCAATCATAAGAAAAACAGACAAAACAAGATGTTAATCAAACTGGCCTCTTCCTTTTTATACTCGAGGTCCAGTTTTCAGACTTCTGCACATATCTTTTGTTTGTCAAAAATATACGTTGATAATCTTGTCCATTCTTTATAAAATTTATGTTACAAAGACTTTATTTTATAATGTCTTTCGGCCATCTTTAATTAGCTAAAATATTTTGCTTTTAGCTTATCTAGATTGGTAATTTGTGTGTCTTTTGTTCTCTCCAATTTTAACTTTTATTTTTAATTACATAAAAAAAAAATGAACGACAATTTTAATTTTCATTCTACGTTTTAACAAAAATTATACTAATCAAAATAAAATCTAAAAATGTTTTTCTTTTAAAAGATCGCTAAATTTACTTTTTTTTTCTTAGCTTTTAAATATCTTACCGAATGCCAATATATTTGTACCTTATAAATAAATGGTACAATATATATATTGTAACAAGCACAGACGATGTTACATTATTATTTTTTTATTATTAAACATTAAAATAAAAAGTTCGCATTTAAAATTTTTTTTTTTAAGACAGAAAAATTGAAAATAAATTCTACCTTAAACTCGTATATATATATAAATCGCACAGAGGAGAAAAATTATTAAAATAAAACTTTATTAAAGAAAAAGTATTTTAAAACTAAATTTTAAAAAGATTTGGAGATAAAATTATATCTTTAAATTTATCTTTAAATATATCTTTGGATTTGGAAAACAGGTTAATTAATGTTATGGAAATGATTATTTTAATTAGTCCAATTGAATAAACTCTTGGGCATTTAAATGTATAAACAATGGTCAGATAGGAAAACAATAGAAACTTTTAGCAAATAAAAAGAAATCCCTATGGAATCGGACCTCAGTGAAAAGACCACCATCATCGATGACGTAATGTTGAGTCAATCCTTAAAATTAATATAAAAGGAAAAGTTGGAAATTATTAGGGATTATTAAAAGAGGACTGAGATGTGTTAAGTCAGAGAGTTGAAGGTGAAGGGATTAAAAGATGCACTTTCAATTCCTTCAGTTGTTATAAAAATGGAAAAATGAAACATCGCTTTTCTTATACTGAGGACAACAGGATCATCGGGGGATTTAATGTGGATTCCAAATGGCATGCAATGAATAAAGAGGAACGTTGAAAAAAAAATCGTAAGAACTTTAAAAACATTTTGAAACACTATGAACATTAAATTAAAAACTTTATGTATTTAAAATAATTAAGAAATAGAATCCTATCTGACCAACGTTATTTATTAATTAGTTATAATTTTATTTAATGTATTTCTTTTGTAAAATCATTTCCATTTATTTATTTATTTGTTCTTTAAGTTTTATTATGATTTCTGTTTTTCATTAAACTAGTTATATAAATATTAAACTTAAGTCAGGCGTGAATGGCTATATAGATTTGTAAAGTTATATTAGGGGAGGGTAATCTTAGGTTATTCATTTCGTAGTTGAATTAGGTCAATGGATTGGATATATTGGTGTAATTAGTAGATGTAGTACGAGATTCGCTATGGGCAGAATCGCTATTATACGCCACACACTTCCGTTTTGCCTATGGAAAAGATTATAAGACGTAGAACGCTGTTCCTTTTGATGGAGTTTTTTTTTATTGCTCTTCTTGTCTGATAGATGTAATATTCCTATCTGACGAGAAGCAGTTTCTTCTCTTAACCTAATTGTGCTGCCGTATTTGTATTACATTGAACACATCGATATATCAGATGGATTGAAGTTTGGTTTGACTGCGAATCTTTGACCTAAGGTTAAACAAGGATTGAATATTTTCTTTTCAAATGCAATTCTATGTAGTCTATTCATACTCGACACTCTAAATAAGGATGCATTAAATTTAAGTTGGGTATAGACGCTTGCATGGGTTCGTTACCGGTTGATTATGTTTTTGGTTTTTATATTTGATCAAAATATGTATAGACATACGGTAAATACTGATACCTTATGGTATCTAAAATGTATTTATTCAGATGTCTTTTAAGTTATTGGTGTTAATGCAAGAATCTTATGGTGAATGCTATTGGGTTACTTATAAATTTCCCTCTGTAATTGACGGTATCAATGATTTTGTATTTTGATCGTTTATGTTTATTTGAAATGTTTTTGACCGTGGAATCTATGTAACCGATCTATACTCAACATTTTTAAACAAATCTGTGCGAACTAATAATAGTATAAAATTTAAAATGTAAATTAAAAATCTAAAATAAAAGTAAAAATAATGTTAAATGTTAAAGTAAACATATTAAAATAAAAATGTTAAATTTTATATATATATATATATGTGCGTAAATAAATTTTTGTATGTTAATTACTGGCAGTGGCTTATTTTATTTATTTTTTAATATTGAAATATAATTAGATAAAATATTATATTATTAAATCTCTGCTACTCCCTGAGCTAGTGACTTGGGCTAACGACCGGAATCAAAATTTAAAAAAAAAAAAAAAAATTTTTTTTTTACTTACGTATCTGCCTACTTTATAAATTTTTCTAGGTTCAAATGCCTAGATGGCGCCCTGTAGTGCAGATGACATTAAGTCCTTCTCTGGATCATTACATTATATATATATATAAAGAGAAACAATGCATAATGCTAGCTGAAATCATTGTAAAATATTTTAAATGCCCTAAAGATATATTACTTCAACCATTACTCCCTCTTTAAATAAAGAAAAGCTTGAATTTTGCAGTCCATTCAAAAAGAATTTCTTTTTAGGCATTTAATATATATATATTATAATTTTAATGAACATTATATATATATAGAAATCCAAGTGAAGTTTTCCATTTTTTATTTCTATAGCCATGTTCTCACTAAAATATCAGACAATAAAGATTAGCTGCCTGGGGATGAGACACAGAATACATTGCCAATATATATATATATTGTACCAGGTTTGAATATGTGAAGTTCAAAACACTGGTCTTTTAGGCAGAGAAGAACATACTCGGAGAGTATGTATGCCCAAAAGATAGCTATAAAATATATAACTAGCGTTACATTTCCAGGACATAACTTCTTCTCGACTGTTGAGTTCAACACCACGTTCAAAGCACTTTTTGTTTGTGTATAAACACGGGCGACAGCTATCTATTTAAGAATGAATAAATAACGCACTTTGAGCAATGGCTACTAACTCAATGCCTAAGTTTTACCCATAGACTAGCTCAGTTACTTGTAATCACTAACAGATTATACATAATTAGTGGTGAAAAGAATTGTAAGAGATTGGTAAAAGAGTTGATAAAAAGAATTGACCAACAAATAAAGTTTAATTTTAAAGACAATTTATTAACTAACATTTACTAATTTTAAACTTTTATAAATCTAAAATATCACACACATTTTAAATTAACACACTATAATATATTTTATGAGAAAGCATAAATAATGTTTGACGTTTATAAAATTATATAGTATTCACAAACATGCACATCAATAGTTCATTTTATGCATGCTTAAATAGTTCAAATTACTTGTCTCTGGAGGCTTTATGAATTAATGCAATGCAATGGCTGTTATAGAAATAAACGAAAATAAGCAAATGTTTTAACTAGGATTTTGAACGTAGATTTAGAACTTTGTTTTCTTCTTGTTTGTTGCTTCTTCCAGCTGGCTGGGATGTTTCCTTGATGAGTTTCCTTATTATTCACGATTATTACTATTGGAGACAATTAGATACTGATGGAGATTTTCTAAGATGCTACGCTGACATTATTTCATGGGCAGATATTGCTGATCTTATTTGACTAAGGCTGGAGAAAGACGTGTGTTCCCAAAAGCTGCTCAGCACTGCATTTTGTTTCTGGATACAATTAACTCAACTGATTCTTCTCTCTTGACTTAACTGACTCAATTAATTTCTGAACTCTGCTGATTATCCGATAAAATTTTACTATTTATACCTGCGAAGTGTTTTTCTTTTCAATATCCTCCGGCAATATCTGTTGTCAAAATTCCATTGATAATCCTTTGACAATGTGTTTTGGGAAGATTGTTTAATTAGTAATAGCCATGCAGACATGTTGTTTTACATTTTACTTAATAGCCATCATGGAGTTGTTTTGAATTTTTAACTTTCATTTATTATTTATTTCTTTAATATGGATATATTTATTTTACATTCGCACGCACATATATAATTTTATTCTACACATCAAAACTAGTTTCAAGATTACTTTTCTTTAATTCGAATGAAAAGAGATTTGTATATTTTTTTTAAACTTTAAATTATATTTCAACTAATAATAATAGACTCTACTCCCTTTAATAAAACTTTAGTTTAACCCTTTTCCCGCGCTCGACGAGACTCCTCGTCGACATCTAAAATCACTCTAACCCAGTTCGTTTTTATACGATAAAATTCGTTAAATATGTATTGAATTCGTTTTTAAAAGTTCTGTACGATGGTGACATCTTCCGATTTATTTTAGAAGTAAAAAATAAAAAAAAATGCATTTAAACCTAAACAAAGAAGGAACATTATTTGTGATTGGTTCTTAGCATGCTCTCAGCCGAAAAAGACATTCTGATTGGCTGGAAAGAACAAAGAAACTGCCTGATCAAAGAAAATAAAGAAAAATGCTGAGATTTTCAT
This sequence comes from Epiperipatus broadwayi, assembly GCA_028023455.1. Lineage (NCBI taxonomy): Eukaryota > Metazoa > Onychophora > Udeonychophora > Euonychophora > Peripatidae > Epiperipatus > Epiperipatus broadwayi. Next base: position 18,832,202 of record JAQFVV010012398.1, on the reverse strand, counting down.
TTCGAATATGATTTAAATTATTATTAAATAATATTTATGGAAATTAAACATAATTTTCAGAGAGAATAATAAAAAAACAAAATTATTTTCGAAAAATATTGAAGATTTAAGTAAATATATTGAAGATGTAGTAAAAAGAAATATTTACTTTTCTATAACGTAAAAGTCGATCTTTTTGTTTACATTATAACTTTATGTGGATATAGAATATCTTAGAATAAATAAATAGAATTTATTTTGAAAGAATTTTCGTTTTCTTCATGACCTGAAAAATTAATTATATATTTTTATAAATGTATCTGAGTTGAATTTAATATTATAGGCGAATATGTTTTAACAATAGGCTTTGTCTTCAGTTTGTGAGTTGGCCAATTAAAAGATTTGATTTTTATCTGATACAACCAATGATTTAATTAGCGGTTTAAGGGTTAACTTTTCTAAACAAACTCCCCCTCCCCCCTTTCAATCAATCATTTTCTAACTTTTATTTCAAAAACTAATGATAGAAAACTATCTGACTCTTATCCTTTTCGAAAACAAACCGCAATAAACTCTTTTACATCCAATCTCACGTTTTTCTTTTATGAAGATTTTAATAATTTTTTTTTTAGATAAAATTATATGTGCCAATATTCAATATTGGTACATTACACCATCCCTGTTTGAGAGTAAAATGCGTCATTTTTTGACCATTTTATCTCTGACAACTTTAATTCTTAATTTATTATTTTTTTCTAAGTTTGCTTTTTAAAATCTTTTACTTTCCATACTAAGGGCAATCTCAATTGATACTTTTCTTCTTTCAATGCTGACAACATTGCTTACAATGTTCTGAGTGCTGGATATTGACCAGGAGGACAAACTAATTTTGTGGCACAGGGATCTTTTATAAACAAAGCTTCGGCTGCTGATTCTCTTGATCGGACTTTGACTAAGAAAAGGTTGCTGCGAATGACAGGAATTTTCAACTGTCCATTTTTGACTTATGCTTTGGAAAACGATTGCCGATTCTCTTGATCAGACTTTGACTAAGAAAAGGTCACTGCGAATGGCTAGAATTTTCAACTGTCCATTTCTCAGTTATGCTTTGGAAAATGAGGTATGAGATATGGAGATTCTCCCCTAAAAAAGATACTTACGACTTACTCTGGTTGTCGCCAGTGCACATTTTAAAAGAAGAATGATCCCGGCCAATCCATTATGGGTACTAAAATTTATCCAGTCGACAGCTTTAAACTTATCCTTATCTAAACATATTTCTATACTACCCTCTTCCCTTTAGTTTCAAACCTTATACATTCTTAATATAACTTAGACTGACTTTCGTTTATATTTTATTTATGAACATTACAATATTATTTTTAAACTCTTATGAACATTATTCTAAATATTTATTTACATTAATCTTATAATATTATCTTTAAACCAATACTTCAACTTCTTCATTTATCATGCGTGTATTCAGAAAACTATTTAATTTTATTACGATCCATTATTTATTCAACTTTTATTAACTTACATATATTCAAAAACAACTTACTTTACTACGATTCATTATTACACTGATATATTTTTTTTGTTGACTTGACTTTAAATTATTTATTTACTTCCTTTTATTACCATGCGTGTATTCCAAAAAAAATCTATTAGTTTATTACGAGTCATTCTTTATTCTTTTACTAAGGATATCTTACATTTATTTATCTAACTTGATTTTATTGATTTTATTTGACCTATATTTACGAACATTTTTCTTAATTAACATGTGCATGGAGAAAAAAAAATATTTTATTTTACGAAGCCTCCATTATTATTATTACTTTAAACCATTTCATTTATCTTTGTTCATTTATTTTTAATTTATTATTTTAGTTTTAAATAGAAGTTTCAGATTTAATTTATCAAACTTATTTGCAGTAGAATAATCAAATTCATGCTCATTGTCCATTTCCGGTCCTTTTTTGTTTATTTCCTTTACTATTCCATCATTTACTAACTTTTAAACTATGTCAGGTGGTTCCTTCTTTCTTTCTACTAACTCACTAACATAAATTATACTCCATATTCTCACATCTCTTCCTTGATTAAAATTTATTGCTTTATCCCTTTCCCTTTCCATTTTATTTTCGACTTTGTAAATTAGAAAACCTTTAAGCTTCGCAGACCTCCATATTTTTCCTAACCATGAATATTTTTTCTTACGCTGTCTCATTGTTTTAAATCTACGTCTACAGTGAATGCGAATGTTTACTTTAAACCTTTTATTTTTAATTCTTTGTAACAACTCTTTTACGCTATTTTCTACCTTGAACTTATATATCTCTTCTATTTCTTGGTCTACATTTGTTTCTACCTTATCAGTCGCAACACTATCAGATTCTAATTCAATTTCTATCTCTTTCGTGACCTCAACTTCCTTACTTTCTTTAACAAAATCTACTTCTATGATCTCTTGATTTATCTCTACTTCCTCCATTATTTCACCCCTCATTTCCTTCATTTCTCTAATCATTTCTACTTTGACCTGATTAATTTCTTTCTTCTGTTCTAGCTGGCTTTGTTTGATTTTTCATATTTCTGCTTTGAGCTCTTGTTGGCTTTGTTTAAATTTCTGACACAATTCTTCTTTGAGGTCTTGCTGACATTGTTTGAATTCTTGCATCATATTCATCATCATTTTCATCATCATCTGCATCTCAGATACTTCTTTCAGTTTTTCCACTGACTGTGGATTTTAAAAATATATCGGGCTTTCTACCGGATCCATTTCTTTATTCATAGTTACGCTTTTACATTTTATTTTTTTTAAATTATCTTTTGCATTAACAAATCAAATATTATTGATTATTTTTCTTACTAAGACGGAAACACACGCTGACTCTACCCTCTTTGTCCATTTCCTCTACCCAATCTTAATGCTTTAACTCTGCCCATAATACCCAATTGTCTCTGATTTTACAGAATGATTTATTTTAAATAACATAAATAGCATAAATCTCTTTTCATTAAAAAAAAAAAAAGTTTTCGGTCAATTCTTTTTTTAAAATTAAACAACTTTAAATACATAATTTAGCTTTTCTTTAAGATTTTTATTTTTAAACAAGAAACAAAGTAATTAATTACTATTGTTTCTTAGGTCCAGTCCCAAGTTGACTATAGCCAATTGTACCAGGTTTGAATATGTGAAGTTCAAAACACCAGTCTCTTAGGCAAAGAACATACTCGGAGAGTATGTATGCCCAAACGATAGCTATAAAATATATAACTAGCATTACATTTCCAGGACATAACTCTTCTCGACAGTTGAGTTCAACACTATGTTTAAAACATTTTTTGTTTGTGTATAAACATGGGTGACAGCTATCTATTCAAGAATGAATAAATAACGCACTTTGAGCAATGGCCACTAACTCAATGCCTAAGTTTTACCCATAGACTAGCTCAGTTACTTGTAATCACTAACAGATTATACATAATTAGTGGTGAAAAGAATTGTAAGAGATTGGTAAAAGAGTTGATAAAAAGAACTGACCGACAAATAGTTTAATTTTAAAGACAATTTATTAACTAACATTTACTAATTTTAAACATTTTATAAATCTAAAATATCACACACATTTTAAATTAACACACTATAATATATTTTATGAGAAAGCATAAATAATGTTTGACATTTATAAAATTATATAGCATTCACAAACACGCACATCAATAGTTCATTTTATGCATGTTTATGGAGTTCAAATTACTTGACTCTGGAGGCTTTACAAATTAATGCAATGCAATGGCTATTATAGAAATAAACAAAAATAAGCAAATATTTTACCTAGGATTTTGAACGTAGATTTAGAACTTTGTTTTTTCTTGTTTGTTGCTTCTTCCAGCTGGCTGTGACGTTTCCTTGATGAGTTTCCTTATTATTCATGATTATTACTATTGGATACAATTAGATAGTGATGGAGATTTTCTAAGATGTTACGCTGACATTATTTCACGGGCAGATATTGTTGATCTTATTTGACTAAGGCTGGAGAAAGACGTGTGTTCCCAAAAGCTGCTCAGCACTGCATTTTGTTTCTGGATACAATTAACTCAACTGACTGTCCTCTCTTCACTTAACTGACTCAATTAATTTCTGAACTCTACTGATTATCTGATAAAATTTTACTATTTATACCTGCGAAGTGGTTTTCTTTTCGATATCCTCCGGCAATATCTGTTGTCAAAATTCCATTGATAATCCTTTGACAATGTGTTTTGGGAAGATTGTTTAATTAGTAATAGCCATGCAGACGTGTTGTTTTACATTTTACTTAATAGCCATCGTGGAGTCGTTTTGAATTTTTAACTTTCATTTATTATTTATTATTTCTTTAATATGGATATATTTATTTTACATTTGCAAGCACATATATAATTTTATTCTACATATCAAAAACAGTTTTAAGATTACTTTTCTTTAATTTGAATGAAAAGAGATTTGTATTTTTTTTTTAAACTTTAAATTATATTTCAACTAATAATAATAGACTCTGCTCCCTTTTATAAAACTTTAGTTTAACTTTTCTAAACAAACTCCCCCTCCCCCCTTTTAATTAATCATTTTCTAACTTTTATTTCAAAAACTAATGATAGAAAACTGACTCTTATCCTTTTCGAAAACAAACCGCAATAAACTCTTCAACATCCAATCTCACATTTTTCTTTTACAAAGATTATTTTAATAATTTTTTTTTTTAGATAAAATTATATGTGCCAATATTCAATATTGGTACAATACATAAAACAAACCTGCCTAACACTATACTAGCAATAATAAAAATGAAAACCATAAAACAATACAATACTTGATTAAATTCAAAAATTTTACCAAAATCCTTTCACAACCATGGTTTCATCTACTACAAATAGACCTTCTCAAGTGAAAATCAAACTATAAAAAATAACAAATATATACACACAATCAAACCTTCCCATAATTCATTTCAAACTCCACCTTCCCTTAATATCAAAAGAAGTCTTCATAAGACTGATAGCCTCAGAATCAAGAAGATTTATCATCAAAGTCTCCTTTATTCTTATTTTTAACTCATTCTTTTCATAAAAAATAACCGAAGCATTGTCAAATAATATTGTATGACCTGTATTCAATTCATGAATATATAAAGTTGAGTTAAGATACCTATGTTTAACTCTACTTATATGAACCTTAATGCTTTTATTAAGACTAAACTTACTCTCATATAAGTAGAGTTAAAACATAGTTATCTTAACTCAGCTTTATATATTTATGAATTGAATACAGATCATACAATATTATTTGACAATGCTTCGGTTATTTTTTATGAAAAAAATGAGTTAAAAAAAAGATTAAAGGAGACTTTGATGATAAATCTTCTTGATTCTGAGGCTATCAATCTTATGAAGACTTCTTTTGATATTAAGGGAAGGTGGAGTTTAAAGTGAATTATGGGAAGGTTTGATTGTGTGTGTATATTTGTTATTTCTTATAGTTTGATTTTTACTTGAGAAGGTCTATTTGTAGTAGATGAAACCATGGTTGTGAAAGGATTTTGGTAAAATTTTTGAATTTAATCTAGTATTGTATTGTTTTATGGTTTTCATTTATATATATATATGGGTGTGTGTGTGAATGGATTTTTAGTAAAATAATTTGAAAATGTGTGCATCTAAATAAAAATATTTTTAAAGTAATACAGATAAAAGAAAAAAGTATGGTAGTTACGGATAATTCAATCGATGACGTATTAGACTTACCGATTTCCCTTCTGGTAGACATCGTCGTTTTTTGCATGACAACATTGTCATGGCAACCAAGTGACTGGCGTGATTAATCCATCAGAGAGTCAATTTTTTTTTTTCACCCACGAGATTTAAAATTCGTAGAGGGGTTTGGGAAATTTTTTGATTTTTCTGTCTATTGTGATTTTGCTATCCACGGCATCACAGTTACTTTTTTGAGCTGTTAATTCGGGTAAAGTGTTTTATTTATCTGTTTATTTTAAATTTACAAAAATTTTTTGTTAATATTTCTACAATTCTCAAACTTACATTGAATTACGTTTTAATTTTATTTTTAATTTCTGAATTATATCATACAAAAAATTTTTTCCCGTAAATTCATCGGCAATTATAAAAATTACAGCTATGAGAGTAATACAAAGATATAGGTGTACGCCGAGCCTTTCGCTTGTCAAAAACAGCGGAGGCCCCACCACCACCACCAACTCCAGCGCTATGCGCTGTATTTTATAATTGAGCATAATATAGGGTGGTTTTATAAATTATAATATAATTTTTTCTAAATTATTTTGATGCATACAGAAATTTTTTTTTCATAAATTCATCGGCAATTATAAAAATTACAGTTATGAAAGTAATACAATGTCTGATATAGGTATAGGTGTACACCGAGCCTTCAGCTTGTCAAAAACAGTGGAGCCCCCCCCCGCCAACTCCAGCTATGTGCTGTATTTTGACAGATGCATGTACATTTTTTTTTACTTTTTTTTTTAGTATTTACCTGACCTGCGTCAGATTTTTTTAATTTTTTGAAAATTTTTTATCACGTGACCTGGATAATTCAACCGATGACGTATTACCCTGAAGGCATATCAGTCTAATCTTGTGATTTTTAACGTACTGGGTTCACGTGATCTGCGGACACATTTTAGCGATTACATGTATCCGCAGATACCTTGGAGACGTTATCTTAAAAATTGCAACATCAGACTGATATGCCTTCAGGGTAATATGTCATCTGTTGAATTATCCATGAGAACCATAAGTATTAAATATTTTACAATATTACTGATTAAAAAATCTAAATATAAAATTTATGTAATAAAAATGCTTCCAATCTCTAGTTATGTATAAAAACAACTATATAAATAAGCAAACAAACTTCTTTTAAAAACTTGCTTTTTATATGACTATATCATCAATAAAAAAATCCAATGTTTTGATTATTTTATATAGTCTTTTTCAAGGCACACTAAAAATATATATATAATAAATATCACATATTTCAAAAAAAAAAAAATTAAATTAAAAATTACAAAATATATTTACAATCAAAAATTCACCTTAATCTCACTCCCCTTTTCTATTTCAAACAATCACACCATAATCACAAAAACCTCCTTTAAAAAAAAAAAAATCTACATATATCCTTTAAAACATTCAATTAACAACCTATTTTTTTTTCTCCTTTTTCATTAACATTCTATTTAACTCTGGTTTTATTTCAATGTACATACCTTCCTTTTTCATTCCTTCATTGTATGACTTAATACATTCCAAAAGCTTTATTTCAAAATCCTCATGCTTAAATTTATTTATTAAAGTTAAGAAATTATTAAAATGATTAATAGGAAATATAATGTTTCAATTTGTCCAGTTGATAAAAATAAAGCAAACTTATTTTTTTTTAATTAATAATAATGAGGACTACAATAGGTTAGAGATTATGAATTCAGTTTATTTGATAAAATGTTTGGATTGTTTTAGAAAGAATGTAGAAATGACATATGTTGGGACTAGTAAAAATAAATTAAAAACTAGATTAAAACAGCATTTAGGTGATAAAAATTCTGCTGCTTACATTCACATGAATAAATTTAAGCATGCGGATTTTGAAATAAAGCCTTTAGAATGTGTTAAGTCATATAATGAAAGAATGATAAAGGAAGGTATGTATATTAATGATATAAAACCAGAGTTAAGTAGAATGTTAATGAAAAAAGAGAGAGAGAAAAAAGGTTATTAATTGAATGTTTTAAAGGACATATACAGAATTATTTATTTTTAAAAAAGGAGGTTTTTGTGATTATGTTGTGATTGTTTGTAATAGAAAAGGGGAGTGAGATTAAGGTGAATTTTTGATTGTGAATATATTTTGTAATTTTTAATTTTATTTTTTATTTTTTAGAATATGTGATATTTATTATATATATATTTTTAGTGTGCCTTGAAAAAGACTATATAAAATAGTCGAAACATTGAATTTTTTATTGATGCTTATCGTCATATAAAAAACAAGTTTTTAAAAGGAGTTTGTTTGTTTATTTATATATTGGATATTTATGAACTATTTTGAAAAGAAGAACTATGTGATTGATATATTAAAAACAACTATATATGTGTGTAGATATTATAAACATTTTAAGTAAAAAAAATCCTACTTTTTTAGCTTCTTCTGTGCAGTATATTAGGCAAACCATACTATCCATTGTTATTAATTTATTTTTTCTTGTCTCATCTATATTAGTCTTTGCTAGTATAAAATGCAGTTTTGTTGAACTAAATGTTCCTTTTATTGAAAAAAACAAACAAACTATAACTAAAGTGCAGTAGTTTATAAAAGTATCGCAGGATATAATTAACTTTAATGATAATGAATACATAATCAAGGCTTTTTGAAATGCATACCACTGGATATAACATCATCCAAAATAACAGCGAAATAGTAAACATATTTGCAGTAAACTATACATAATGTCATAATACTCATGAAATAAAAACATTGATTTAAGTACCTAAACTCATGTTAAAATGATATAAAATTTTATATATGTGTGTGATTGCGTATGGTGGAAATATTTTAAATAGATCACTTCAAGACAAAGTTATGTGTGTGCATACAAAAAGAAAGAATAATTCTTGTTACAATAAATGTGTGTATATATAGGCACACATTTATTTGAGAGAGTTATAAGTTAATAAAGTTGTATTGTTTGATTCTTAATTGAGAAGAAAGATACTTTTAAAAATAAAAAAGATATTTAAGGAGAAATGGTTTAGAAATCTTGACTTGAGCTTGAGATAATTTTTTCATGTAGTTGTCCTATCCATTCAATTTTTGGTCTATATATGAAGATCTTTCTTCTTAGCTATAGGGTAAAGTAAAAGAAAAAAAAATATAGTCATATTAACTGACAGTAGACTAGCCTGAAATAAAAAGTCTTATTTCTATTTGTTTACAGGAAAATTTAATGAAAGTTTTGAACCTGCTATTTTAAAAATAAAGATGGCATTGGAATGTATTAGTTTGCTAATGCCAATGAATTGGGTCTGAATTTTAAAAAAAAAAGATATTTTCAAATATTGTTTTTATCTTAATTTATAACTGCTAAAACTATAACGAATCATTTGCCTCCAGATCCATTCGAAAAAAAGATTTATTAATCATGAAATAAAACATCAAGACTTAAAAATTTTAAATAATACATATATGATCCATTTAAAATTTTGACTGCATAAATTTAGGCAAAGTTATCCACTTCTGGAATAAATTATAGAATAGTGAACATACGCACTACTTTCAAAATGATCCTATTTATTTGCTAGCATGAAAAGAGCGCCTATTGATCTTTGATAACTTGCCTTCAAATGTAAACGTATTTTGCAGTTGTCCCTTTCTTCATATCAATTATCGTCATTTTTGTCCAAAACAATAGAGAAAATTTTTACAAAAAATAGCAGATGTGGAGTTACTCATACTAAGATTAATAATAATATTAAAATTATTATAATTTACGTCTTAAATAATTTTAGTCTTCCGGAAAAAATAGATACAGGATAAAAAGAAAATTGATACCCAAGCAATTTGAGTTGCTCTTTTTTCTCTTCTTAATCAGCAATTACTTTCCCATTATTAAGAACTAGTTTTATTCCTCAGTATTGATCACAAATATACCTATGTGTGACAGACAACTGTTCATTCTCAGAAAAATCAAGCAAAATGAGTTTAAAGTAAAATACTTTGTAAAACAAAAGTTTTAAAGATCGTACAGGTGTATTTCTGATATATATATATATATGACAGTCTATTAAGTTAACAAGTACCAATTTTGTTATTTCTATGTCCTGCATTGAGATCTAGTCTGAGGTAAACTTGAAAGTTTTTCCAGGTTCCAACAAAGATTAGAATCTAACTATGTGCTAATTGGTCACTTAATGAGTACTGTGTATGTTTATCTAGAGAAAAATAAATATGAAAAATCACTCAATCTTATCAAATGATGTTTTCTTTTTTTAAAAAAAAATTATTATTTCTATGTGAAGACAATATATTTATGAATGGTTTATATGTCATGCAAATACATATTTTTCAACATTATCAATCATAGCAGGATTGAGTCTCTCCAAGTTTTAATCAGGTTTCTCTGACATTTTGGCCTTTCTGCTCCATATTACACCATCAATTTTTTTTATTAAATCCATCCATCTAACTGGCCTCTTTCTAGATCTTTTGCAATCTCTTGGGATCAAGTTTAAAACTTCAAATGTCCATCTATTCTCATCCCTTATAGCAATATATCAAGTTGAGATCAATTTCACTCTCTTAATTCTTTCAATAAGGCCAATAATATCTGTATGTTCTTTAACTCATTTATTTTGTTTTTGATTCCTTCATGTCACTCTTAACACACACCTCTCCATACTTTGTTGAGTAGTCTGAAGTCTCTTTATTCCTCTTCTGTTATGTGTCCAAGTCTTATATTCATAAGTAAGAATTGGTAAAACACATTTATTAAAAATCTTTTTCAAATATATAGGCATATTTTCTTTTAATATCAAGTAACTTCTATCAAAAAAACACTAGCTATGAGTAACTTCATCATTACATTTCTATCTGTGTTAGTAATCTGACCAAGATATTTGTAGTTTTTAGTTTCTTCTAATTCATCATTATCACTTTAGTCTTTTTAGCATTTATTCTTAGTTCTATTTTCTTATTTTCATCTGATAACTCTTGCAAAATTTCCTGAAACTCTAAAGTATAATTTTCAAAAACAACCACATTATTTGCAAAATACAGATAACTTAAATAATCTACATTTATTCTTCATTTCTTCACTTTCTATTTTAATCCATAAAATACTTCTTGTAAAACTGCTGTAAAAAGTTTTGGAGCTATGGAGTCACCCTGTCATACACTCTTCTTAATATTAATCTTCTTGATATAACTGTAATTTAATTATTGCTGTTGCATTTTGATAAATATTTTTCAGAATATGATAATATCTTGATTCTATATCTTGTTGATTCAATGCTTTAATCACTGTAGAAATGTTATAAAATCAAATGCCTTTTGCTGATTTATAAAATCATATTCATTACTTTTTTTACAATACTTGCATGTGATCCACTATGCTAAAACTATTTCCAAATCCTGCTTGTTCTTTTGGTTAGTTAAAATATAAAATTCACTATAAACAAATATTAATAATCTTGGTCAAATTTTTGTATAGAACCACTAAAAGACTGAAAAGTTTGTAATTTCGAATATTTTCTTTATACTTTATTAAACTTTTCCAATCATCTTTTACATCTTTATCATTTACACATTTGATATCTAATATTTTTGTATAAATCGCATATTGTTGTTAAATTAGCAATAAATTGAAAAGTTGCCAGTCTCTCGCATATGCTTACTGTTGCTTCTCAGAGAGCCAATCAGATGTTAAGACAGCAGTCTGAAGAGTGATCAAGCCTCAACACATGACAGAGTTTTTGATAAGAAAAGAATCCACCCTTCTCTCTACTTAATTTCATATATATTGTAGCCCTTGGGTTTGACTAAGACTCCTTTTTTTTTAATTAGCTGTTCAGTAAAAAAATTTCTCATAGGTTGTATTTTTTTTTCTTCAATAGACAAAGTTTCTAGCCAATGCTAGGTTTGAACCATATTCTTAGGAATTGCGTACATTTTACTTGGTAGGCAATCTAAACATTTGTCATTAAAAGATTTCTAGGCAAAAGATTATTTTATTTAATATTAATTTATGGGACAATTTGATATTAAAGATATAATTTATTAGATAAGCAATATTTATACATCACTTTAATAGTTGGAAATTGGAAAGAAGGGAGGGGTGTGTGGTTTATAAAACTACTTTAGAGAGTGAAAATAGATAGTCATAGTTTTACAATGACAGGTGAGAACTAAATAGTTCATGAAATTAAATTGTAAAAAAAAAATTGTAAAAATTAGAATATTAAACAATCAGTTTAATTATAATTGTACATGTGAGACATGCGAGTATGTATTTAATCTAGTTGTAGATTTTAATTATAAAGTTCACAATTAAATAATTATTCCTTGTCATTCATGAGGAACTCCTCTAAAGAAGAAATTAATTTGTTTTAATAGTTTATTCATAGCAGCTCAAAATTTCAGTCAAGATTCTGGGTTTGAAATTGGGTTGCTATACATTTTTTATTATTATTATTATAGAAAAGTAAAAGGGGGGAAGAGCTTTCTCTCATTTATTCTGAGAGGAGAGTTTTCTGTCATTTGTTCTTTGGTGTGATTTCCATGAGCATAGAATTAGCAAAGTAAATTACTAAAGTGATTTAAATGATATCTATAATGACAGGAATGCAGATATGAATTTGGCAGGTGGTTTTTCAGGAAGGCATAAGTTTAAAATAACAAGAAATAAAAAGAAACAATAGGCAATTAATCAGGAAAACACTGACCAGACATTGGAAGGGTTATAGGAAGGTCACTGTTGGGGGGAGGGAAATTAAGAAAGACAGACACTATAAGAGCTTGCTCTTTTGTTTAGGAAAAAAGGAATCTCTTTTAGTTTGTCTCTCTTATTGGTTATCTCTTTCTTTTGCAAGTTCTCTCATCATAGAAAAGCCTTGTGTAGAATTAAAGTAAATTTTTTTTTAAGAAAGAAAAAAAAGAGAAAAAGAAATCATTTATTGTTAGTTATTCTGTCTGTTTCTTGAAACAAACATAGCCAAATTTAATAATATAAGTAAAAAAAAAAAGACTCTCGAGTAAATTGGGTGCACATCGTTCTTCTCAAAATTGATCAACGTCATAACTTGTCTTGCACTAATTTATTAGAAATCGGCAAATAGTAAAATTTAAACTACAGGAAAAAAAATCCAAATTTTAATTTTGATTTCATATATAAAGCATCAAATCTGAATACTAACTGAACTGAAAAATACATCAAGAAGTGGACTTATATATTTAAAAATTAAAACAAGTTCTGTTCAGCTGTAATCCCAGAAACCAAAATGAGGAAATCTTCTCAGCAGCATGAAAACTTTGTAGATTTTGGCATAGGAATTGAACTCTATCACAGGGACTCTTTTCACATAAAGCCATGTGTGCACACAAACAAACCAAAGAAGGAAAAAAAAAAGAAAAATGGAAACCAGAAATCTGAAGGACAATCCCAGAGAACTATTTAAGTCTATTTTTTTTATTTGCTATTCATGTAGAACATTTAATCTAAAAAAAAAAAAAAAAAGAATTTTTTTTATCATATATATCCATTTAAAATTAATCCATGTTAGAATTATTACTGTTATTATTTTGGGGGTAGATTAAATTAATGTCAAGTCATTTTGTATGTGCCTGTTAAATGCTTTTTTTATTATTATTATCATTTAGAGGTAAATAAAATTAATACCAAATCATTCTGTATATGCCTTGTTTTAAATGCTTTATATTTTTTTTATGAAAAGAGTGAGAGATATTGTTGTGGAAAATGTTTTTGGATCGGATCAGGAATTTTTGTCAAGTGCTTAGACCTAGTGCTATGTTTTATGAAGGTTGTGTGACTGTTGGGCTAAAACATCATCATTATCCTATAAAAGTGCAGAGAAGTAGTTTTAAAATTTTAATGTGCATTTCTTATTACTATTATCATAAAGTTAAAGCTAGATACAAGCTAATTAAGGCTTGGAAAAATTGTTGGCTCATGTTCTAGTGTATTATTTCTCAAGAGTAATGTATATATGAAATTTTTGCTCGTACAAATTGATGTTAGACCTGTATATAATGTGGATGGACAAAGAGTCTCCACCAAGCTAGTGAAGTCGTAGTTTAGCTTGCTCACTAAGATATTTATTTCATATTTATAAAGTATTTAAACACAGTGGAAGAGTTTTCCCACTTAGTATTTTCTACACCGTAAGATGATTTCTTTGTTGATGGCCAGAGATTGATAGGTAAACCCAAGTCTCTTTGTATGACTAGCGATAAAAATCCTAGCATACCTCAACCTTAGTGAAAAGGTTTTCTCTTATTCGGGTCACTGCCTGCCTCATGTTAATGTTGATATTCCTTACGGGTGTATGAAATATAGCTATTACTAAGCATTACTTATAAATGTTGGATACAGGGTCGCAAACTCAATTTGATGTCAGGATGAGTGCGGATAGTGTGTGTGCGATTGGTATACTTGAACATTGTTTTGTTGATATATTTTAATTTATCAATAAGAGCCAAGAGTAATAACGTCAATAAATATTCAACTTAAGGGTTAAATAAAACCTACGAATATTGTAAGCAATGCGTATCTAAAATTATCTAATAAATATATCCACAGCCAGCTGAGAAGTTCGCTGGAAAGGTAATATTACTGAAATATTATTATTGTCATAAGAACATGAATATAGAGTGTATGCACGTGTGATAATGATTGAGCTAGATACCGATTCGTTGACATTTGAAAAGTAACTAAAATTAACTTAGTCCCACCATACATAAAATATCTCTATTGTAGAGCATAGGGCAAAGGAATATTAGATTAAAATAATTAAATAAAATTATTAAATTTTATTATTGGAAGAATTACCCTTAGAAACAAATCAGTAACTAAAAGCATTAAACACTATAGGGAGAAATTTAATGTTCGCTATGTCTGGGATAAAAATGAGAACAAAAATATAATATATGTGAAGGTAAATAATATTTTATCTGTCTGATATTAATATTACTCCATGGTAATCCTGATTCCCTAATAATTAAAAATGAATATTTATAGTTTAAAACCTCTTGACATTATCTATTGATTTAGGGATATTTATTTATTTAGTTTTTTTTTATATCATAATACGGTTGTAGAACAGGGGAAAGCCATGTGAATCATCAAGTGAATGTATATATTATGTATTGAGTTGTAGTATGTTAATAAAATTTGTTATTTGTTTTAAATAAAAATTTGCGTACCTCTCAATGTTTTGTGGGTTATTATAATCTAGACATCTCAAATCCAATCATACATCAATATATTATTATTAATAGTTGAATCATTATTTTCATAAATAATATCTGGTAAAATTTATTTAAAATGGTTAATTTTCCGAGCTTATGTGGCATGGCAATACTCAAGATTACCAAATAATTTAATATAATTGAAATATAAATTATCAATAGGGATGATTATTGGGTGATAGTGGATGCAGTGGGTGGGCATAAAATCCTTTCCCCATCCGTTGTATTCAAACACCTCCCTAGATGCACTTCCTTATGATTTTACTTTAATTATAAAAGCGTTCATAATATGTTATTTTCTAAAAGATTTAATAAGCTTAAATTATTCGAGCTTTAATATAAATAGACATCAAACTACATTAAAGACAGCCAAGATCAACCTTGGAGGTGATCATGAGAGGGGTGTTTATCACCAATAATCCATAGCAGCTTGTTCGACCTCCACACCTTATTGTTCTAAAAACCCTGAGAAGAGATTATAATGGGAGAAATGAGCTAGCACAATGGAAAATTTAATAGTAAAAGAGATAGTAGTGCAATAGACCTATGAATGTGAGGATGATGGGGGGATGGATCAGGAAGGTGGAGATGGATATAGAACTATTTGTAATCGGAACAAAATTTTAATTGTGACTTTAATGATAGTGAATGGGGAGTGTGCTGAGAATAACCACGAATTTCCAAGAATATTAATATTATTATTTTAAATGCATTCTCAGTGGTCTCTTAATCGATTGATTATTTATTAACCCATTCATTAAATATCATTGTTGAAATTTATTAATAAGTTATTGAAAAGGTTTAACCTCAATATTCTCATTGAAGTTACAATTTGGTGCCCTGGCAAATATGATTATGGATGTTCTATCCCATCATCATCATCCCAGTAGGCTTTAGAAATAGTGTTAGCTGGGAATGGTGAAGCATCCATCGATCCATTGTTAAAACATTACAATTGGCATGCAACTTGGCCGCAAGTGTCTAAGTGCCAGATAGATTCAATATAAATTATAATTAATGCATAGCATGGTCACCCGGGCTGAAATAAAGAAATATTTATGATTGATCCATAACAAGGATGTGCGACCAGTTTGAATAAGTTATATTTGATTCACAACATGGATGCCCAATCGTATAAGTTATAATATATATAAGCCAGTCTTAAGCATCTTGGCTTGAAAGCATGAAACTATAAATATATTCATATATTACTCACTGAGTCTTAATTTACGATAGTACAGTGCGAAATCTTAGATTTACGATGGCGTAATTTTCTAGATGTTATTATAAGTTATCAGCAACATATGTAAATAATATTTTTGTACGAATAACATAATGTTGTTAAATTGGTAATAAATTGAGAGGTTTCCAGTCTCTCGCATGTACTTACTGTTGCTTCTCAGACAACCAATCAGATGTTAACACAGCAGTCTAAAGAGCGATCAAGCCTCAACACATCTGATTGGCTGTCTGAAAAGCAATAGTAAGCGCATGCGAGAGACTGACAATCTCTCAATTTATTACTAATTTAACAACAATATGTGATTTATACAAAAATATTATTTACATATATTGCTGATAACTTATATTAACATCTAGAAAATTACGGCATAGTAAATCTAAGATTTTGCACTGTACTATTGTAAATTAAGACTCACTGAGTAATATATGAATATATTTATACCTTCATACTTTCAAGCCAAGGTGCTTAAGACTTGCTTATATATATATAAAGTTAACTAGAAAGAAGGATGGGATCATCCTTTTCTTATCAAAAACTGTCATGTGTTGAGGTTTGATCACTCCTCCAGACTGCTGTTTTAACATCTGATTGGCTGTCTGAGAAGCAACAGTAAGTGCATGTGAGAGACTGGCAATCTCTCAATTTATTACATTTGGTATCTAATTTTGCCAACAATTTTTCTATTTCTTGACCTGCTTTTTTAAAAATATTGATTATAATTTCATCATTATCTGTAGCTTTTCCCTTTCTCATAGATTTAATTGCATGTCTCACTTTTTCATTTAAAATGCTGTGCTGTTCACAAGTATAAATTGTAGGGAATTATTTGTTTTGTTGTTCTTTACTGGTATGAAATTTTTTATAGGTTGTTTTCACATATTTCATGAAATCATTTCTTTTTTTAGTAATAGTTCTGTCTTTTCTTCTTATTGCAGAAAAAGTTTCTTATTAATTCCAAGATGTTTTATATATTTAAGACTTTTATTCTATTCTATAGCTTTCCTTGCTAAATCACAATCATGTCTTCTTATATCATTATTAAAAATTTTTCATACCATTTACAAAACTCTAGATATTCATTCTTTCTTAATTTATATATTTTCATATTCCTTATTCTCTTCTTACATTGTCTTGTCTCAGTAGAATTGGAAAATTGCTGTTGTTTTTTTTTTTTTTGTATCAGCTATCTTTGCTATAGTTCTCAATTGTGTACAGTTACCTTTCTATTTATTTCATTAAAATCTAAGCCATCTTCAAAATATAATAATACACAAATCAGATTCTCAAATTATGATTTAAACTTGCAAATAATGTCTATTCACTTGTATAAATGTCAGTCTATGCCAGACAAAAGATGACCACTTATATCTAAGCGCTGTTGTTTCATGATAAATAAATCAAACACTGACACCCAAAAATGTTAAATCATTTTTATTAATGATTGATTTTTTCATAACAAATAAAATAAAATTCTAATAATTTAAAAAGCCTGTAAATAAGTTACTACTATTCAATATATAATACTGATAATATAAATTTATTCACAGAGCATCTATATTGGAACCATATTACTAGAATGATAATGACATGGGAAATTGGGCATTATTTCCAAGTATTAGCAAATTATTCTTTGAGAATATGGCTTGTGAAATGTTATAATTATATATCTGGATTAAGTTGCTGCATGAATAAATTTATATTCTCAGAATTGCATATTCAAGAGCCATAATTTATATATAAAATTATTAAAAATTTTGGAATTTCGACTGATGTATTATTTGAAACTATAAACAGACTTTATTAATATTATACATCTTGCTGATAATAAAAAATTTTCAGACTTTTTGAGTATATGCCCCATATAACAACATGAAGGTTGGATTGTTTTGATTAATGACATTGATATGAGAAAGTGAGCATTCTTTGTAAGTTTATTAGAAAATGATTTTTTGGAAATCTAACTTGTGAATGCTTCATGTATATATACTTGTCTGTCTGTCTTCATTTATTCACACACACACACACATATATATATATATTAATGCACATAAAAAATATCAAAAGATAGAATGTCTTCTGTTGTAACTACTTCTTATTATATGAATATGAATGTCAAAGTCAATTTTTTCATGGTTATGTTTATGTCACAAACTTTGATGTACTTTTACTTAGTTTCATTTTTTGTCAGATCATTTGATACATCAATCACCTCTTCATCTCACTTAAATAATTTAAAAATTTGTGAATAAATGTGCTCTCATTTTTACATCTGAAAGAATATGGATAATCTGGTGTTTCAGTTCTTTTTGCAATACACACTAGTATATTTTATTTGTAGCTGACTCTCACTGTTATTTTTCAATAGAATTGTATATCTATTCAAGATCTAAAACTTTATAGATTAATTCAGACTGTTACTTTCAGTACTATATTATAGATACTTCCATAAATATTCTTTTATATATATATATAAATAGACAACTTCCATATTTTTCCATTCTTTTTTTTTTTTAGTTCATAAATAATTTCATATAAATAAAGATACAATAAAAGACAAATATTCTACTGATACAAGCCATATCTCCATTAATATATGATTGGGCCTTTTCAAAATCACATATTAAAAAATATATATTTCCATTTCATCATTATACATTTTGTTTTCTGTGTCTTAAATTATTTCATTTATCTATTTGTCATAGTTTTTAAATATCTTGCATTAGCCTTAAACAATAATACCTCACTTATTATCATTTATGCTTTGTTGCATTCCATAACAAAATGCATTATTATCCTGTACATACAGTATTTTCTGCACTTCTTCTCTCACATTAACCACCAGCATGTTTTTTTTTTTATGCCAATTTCCATAATTGTCTGTCACCAGATTTTTTTCTTTTCAATATGCTTTTTCAACATATATATGGAAAGAGTATCACTATCCGATGAACAACCTAGAAAAACTTTAATATCTTTTCAGTTCACATTGTTCATCTTTCTTATCAAATTATCTAATTAAAAATATTTTCACAAATATATAATCTATCAAAAAAATCTTCTGACCTACAACCTGATTAATCATGTTATCAGTGAATATCTGACTTTAAAATCCTACGATGCAAAGGATGTATTATAAAATGATAAAGCAAAATTTTATTTCCACATATTAAATATATTATCTTAGTCATAGATTAGGTCACTTTTTAACATGAATTGACTAGTTTGTACAATATTTAATTCAAACTAAAGCTAAAAAAAAATAAAATTCTAAAGTAGTATAGAAGTGAAATATAACACAACTTAAAGCAAAGAAATTGAGAGGTTATTGAAGATAACATTTATATATGATTTAAGGTAAAAATTATTACATTCAAAAAGATTAACCATATCAATTTTTTATCTCATCTGCACATGTATCAGCATTCTATTGAAAGGCGTTATAATCTAACCTGTACATTTAAACAGAAGTGTTGATAACTTGAAAAGTAAATGTTTAAATATATAATAAAGTAAATCATCAGTTTAATGGTCCTGTTACATGCTAACAGGGATTTTATACAAATTAGTGAGAATTTTAGTTACTTTTTGAAAATGCGAACAAATTCAATATTTTCAATACTTTTTTCAAAAGACATCTCAAATAAAATCAGATAAAGTATAATATATCCATGTATTTTGATCTTCAGTATTTTTAATGATGAAAATAAAGTGATACTACTTGGTAAAACATTCAAAAGTTAGAAATGATAAAATTTTAAATACAGATATGAACTTCACTTTATTAATGAGATGTATTTTTATAAATCAATCAAACAATCACCTAAAGATTGACAAGATAGTATAGGTTGATGATCAGTGTGATCATAATACTTATAACTGATATTAAATATATGCTATCAAATTAGACTTTAGTAATCGACATATTTTTGAAGACTTGAAAAAAAGTTTAATAGCTTTTTGATTTACATTTGTCTTACTCAGATTAATGAAGAATGTAGCAGTAATATTCCTTAACTGACACTTATGCAATATATAAAAATTATTTTACTATATTACTTTGATATGTTTGCAAAATTTACCTCTCACAAGAAAATTTTTATGCAATAATTTGGTATATAAAATTAGAAGCATGTGAAGTACTTGAAAGAGAAGTTATAGAGAGTACAAAAATATTAAACACTAAGCACTTTTGAGGCTGTTTGCCTCATATTCATAGCAATAATGTGAAATGCAGAACAGAGAAATAAAGGCAATATACAAAGTATATGCAAATGATGTAGATAGCCCAATGTTTGAAAATGTCAAAGCAGGCATCACGTCTATTGGTAGAGTTATTGTTGTCATTAATGAAGTATGCTTCTCTAATTTTCCGTTTGATGTTGTTTTTCTCTATGTAAACTATTTTGGGTTTGGAGGGTTCAAATATATGGCCTGTGGTCTTGAAATGTTCTTCAACATTCTTAGAACATTTCAAAAAGACAGGCCATATATTTGAACCCTCCAACCCCAAAATAGTTTACATAGAGAAAAACAACATCAAACGGAAAATTAGGTGTACTTCATTAATGGCAACAATAACTCTATCAATAGACATGATGCCTGCTTTGAAATTTCCAAACATTGGGCTATCTAAATCATTTACATATACTTTGTATATCACCTTTATTTCTCTGTTCTACATTTTGCATTATCACTATGAATGAGGCAAACAGCCTCGAAAGCACTTAATATTTTTGCACTCTCTATAGCTTCTCTTTCAAGCGCTTCACATACTTTTAATTTTATATATTATAATATCGAAAGAGTAGTTTAAAATTCGTAATAATTTGGTAAAAACTGGAATTTTTTTTACTCTTTTAAAAAACAAATTATAATTGTTATCCAAAAGAGTTCTGGCTTCATTGGTTCGACCATCAATAGAAAGAGATAACTATGCTCACTTAAAAGTTACATTCAATGAACATTGGCCATTTATTTGTAGACTGCAAAATGAAATTATTTAAAAAGATTTTGTTACTAAAATTTCTTATTTGTTTTTCAAAAGCAATAAAAAGTTTATTAATTTTGAATTTATGAAAAATTGCTTTACCAAAATATTACTTAGAATTATCATTCACAGTTTTTAAAAATCAATGGATATAACAGAATATGAAACAAAGCTGTGTACTAAATGTTTTCCTGAAGGTTTGTAATGCTGGTGTTCTAGTTGTATTTTTATATTGGACTATTTCCATCATCTAATATGTGTGTTGAATGTCTTTAGAAAAATTCTTTTTATTTATTTAAATATTCCAAATACATTCAACTGTTAGTAAGATCACAGCAAACAGGTTAGTATATACACCAACTGTTAGTAATATTACAGCAAACAAGTTAGTATATGCACCAACTGTTATAATACCCAAACAGGTTAGTACAGTTAGTAATATCACAGCAAACAAATTAGTATATGCACCAACTGTTAGTAATATCACAGCAAATAGGTTAGTTTGCTGTGATATTGCTAACAGTTGGTGCATATACTAACTTGTTTGCTGTGATATTACTAGTAGTTGGTACATATACTAACCTGTTTGCTGTGATATTACTAACAGTTGAATGTATTTGAAATATTTAAAAAAAAATTCTAAAGACATTCAAAACACATATTAAATGATGGAATAGTCCACTATAAAAATACAACTATGTACTAGATCATTCTGAAAAAATATTCAAATCTTGTAAACTTATAGATTTAACCTTTCACATTTTAGGAAATAAATTTTTAAGACTAGCATTCACAACAAAAAGTTTATTATTAAATATACCTTACAACTTTTATTTTAAAAAAATTTGCTTAATTATAATGACTTTCCCAGAAAAAAAAAGATCCATTTTGAAAATGCATTCATTAGATAGCAAAAACTTGGATTAAAATGTGTAGTGATTTATTTTAATTCCAATTAATCTATTGGGTGTCAATATTATTTAGTAAAAAATTAAATAATAGTTGTTTTTTGTGTTTGAATGAGCTCATTACATTTGTGCAAGTTTGGCCTTTGTTAAAATCTTGAAATGAAAATCCACATATAGTGTGTTTATTTTATTTCTATAAATCAAATATTTGTTTCTTAATAAATACATGATATTTATGCTGACATTTTATTTGATTATATTTTTTTAGTAGAAGTCAAATAAAAATATACTGAAGTAAAACAATATATGTTTAGCAGCAAACAAAGATTGCTTTCTATTAAAATTATAACTATAACTTTTTATTTTGTTTTTGTAATCATAATTTTTTTTTAATTTTAAAGATTATTTTCATTATTGGAATTTTTAGTTTATTGAAATGATTCTTATTAATATAAATTTGGTAAAAAAAAATTTTATTCATTGAAAATATTTTTAGCCTAAAGGCTAAAATGAAAAATTTTGTTTTGATTAATTATTATAGTTTATTACTCTTTCTGTATGCTTGCAAAGTTAATATATTAGTTTTAAAATTACTTCTTTTTCTTTGAATTTATAATTTTACAAATATCTATTAAAATTTAAAAAATGAAAAATAGTTATCAAATTTGTCAAGGCTGTTCAAAACTGCATATTAAAAAAGTTGCTAAAAATAAATTGAACTATGGTAAAATCATTCTTAACATCAGATTTAAAGTAAATAATTGGTATAATACTATTTTGTTACCCTAATATCATCTTGTAGATAATCAAATGGTTTTATTATATAAAAGTTTATAAGAAGTTTGAACATTAGAAGTACCAGAACTGAAATCCATCTAATGACATCACACTTCAGAGTCTGATACTCAATACAACATTAAAACACATTTTTAATAAGTGGCATTACTCTATTCTTTCAGGCATCTTCTATATTGTTATATCTTAAAACAGTTTTGTCTTTAATTTTGTTATCAATTTATTTATATTTTCATTTGCTTTCTTTGAAATATCTATGACAATTGTTTATTGAGGTTTTTCTTTTTTTCATGGATATGATGGAACATCTTGCCTTTTCATTTAGATAGTGGTATTTGAATGTTGGTTGTGCTGTTATACATGCTATTGGCTTTTCTTGTTTTTATAACTACAGTTATTTGTAAAAATCTTCTAAATATATTACTATGTAATCTTTGCTTTAGAGCCTCTATTATTTTTCAATTATGACTTCTAATAAACTTTCCCCTTAATATCAAGATTAGATATTGAGACTTATTCTCTTCATAGTTTTTATTAGTGTGTGGGTTTTAAAAATTTAATTATATTTTTGTATGTCAACATTAATAGTTTTTTAATAATGCATTATAAAATTCTACAAATTTAAATTTTTAAAAAATTATTTTCATACTTTTTTCTTTCCTCTACCCACTATTTTTATCTCAATAAAAATTTTGCTACTGATTATTGCTTATTTATTTTCTTTCTCTTTGTCTGTTAACTTTTTATTAATTTCATTTGTTCTTGAACTCTCTTCAACATTTTAAATCTATATGTTCTATATTAAAGTTATTTTATTAATACATATATCAACTTCATTACTCTCTTTCTTACTAACATTTATCTAATTTTGCAATTGAATATTTTGCTTCTCTCTAATTGATAATAACTTTTTGCATTGGGTGGATTAAGCATATTAAAATATATATTTTCTTATAGTAAAATATAATGCAATTTTGTTATATCTTTGTATATTTTTATGTCTATGTTCTGGTTTTTTTTAAAAAATTATAAAGTATATAATACTATATCATCCTCAACTTTCTGTATCCTCTTATTTACATCTCTATATCAAATTTTGGCCATCATATTTTTATGTTTTTAACATTGTCCATTTCTAGAATTAAAACGTGTATATTAAAAGCACTAATTTATAATTCTTCTTAGTCATCTATTGAAAGTTTGGGTAAACAATGGACTCCAATTGTTATTACAATATCTATACCCCCATATCATTTTTTAGATTATGAAATTATTTTATGAGAAACATTTTAAAATAGTGTTTGGACCATTGAAAAATATTATGTACATCTTTTCTCAAAATAAGAAAGTAATTGGAAATAAACTTGAATTGTTTGTCTCTAATACCTGTCTGAAATATATCTTCACAATAAAGACTCCAAATAAAAATTGTATTTATAATATTTATGCCTTTATGGTAAATTACATTGACAACTTTTCAAATTAATTTTTTCTTCTGTTTTCTAAATAAATTAAGTCCGACAATGCACCATTTGATATGGTATAATTCTTTCAATTCAAACAATATTTCTTCATTAGAGTAAAGATTGAAAATATAAAATCATCATCAAATGGCAGCCTAGATCAAAAACTAAAAATTTTTAGCATCATCAACCTTAGATCATCAATAATGCTATATTTTATTTGACAACTTTTCAGACATGACAAAATGGGACTTAAATATGTATCCGAAAATGGTAATTACAACTACAATATTTTAAAAAAAAACCACTTAGTGTATATATTTTAACCAAATAGTCTCTCAGGTGTAATAGGATTTGAATATTTGCGCATTTCTCTAGAAAAATAACATGAACTTTATATATAAGAATCTAAAAGTAAACTGTTTATTTTCAGAATGTGAATGTATTAACACAAGCCCACACTTATATAATGTATTTATATTGGTAATGTAACATTAAACATAAAGCTGAAAAGCAGAGATCAATACAGGCTCACTTGTCATCTTACATAAAATGCTTTGTCATGTGTTTGTAGGTAAAATACTGATTTAAACACAATAAAAAATAATCATATGATTTTGTTGTTTGGTTGATTATAAGAACTTCAAGCTCTGAAAATGCCAAAACTGAAATTGATTTAAGGAGTATATGCTCCTGAGTCAGATACTCAGAACTTAAATTGATCTGAGGATATTGTACTCCAGAATCTGATACTTGACCATTTAACTAAACCTTACAGTGCATTTAAACACAATATTTACCTACAAATGAATATTAGTATGTTCATACTTTAAAGACAAACAGATCACTTTAAGGTATTATCAACCTATTGCAGCATTTTGAAAGATATTGAAAATTCCTGCACATCTAATCAAAGTATTTAATTGAAATATATACATACAGTAAGAATAATGACCTGGATTCTATATTGGATGTCAGAAAGTGATCTTAATGTTGATATATGCAGTAAAATGTGACAATACCAGATTATTGCTCTAGTTTTTACTTAAGTATATAAAGATGGCTTTAAAAAATATTGAATGATTAAATTAGATAAAATATGTTTTTCCAAAAGCCAGTTTAAACTTATTTTTTCAAGCACAAATTTTTTCACTATAATATATAAACTATACAATATCTACAATTGTCTAAATCTATACAGATAATAACCAGTAATATTTTTGAATAAAGCATATGATAAAGTAATTACTGATCATCAGTGCCATTACTAAACAACTGCAGTTATGTTAAGAATTCTTTATAAATATTCCATAAAGCATAATTTATTATACAGTTGTGTTAAAGTAAATTTTTCACTAAGAGTCTCTTAGCAAAAATGAAGCAATAAAGAAAAAAAAATGTTATTAATATTGTTTAGGATATTGATTCACGGGATTTTTTTAAAAATATATGATTCTTATTATATTTCAAATATATAATTGTAACTGTTGGAAAAAAATACTTCAATGGTTCCTAAAATATACTTCAAGAACTAGGTGACTTCATTTTGGCCAAGCCACACATAAGACCACAGTGCATTGACAGAAGTAGATGAATGATTAAAATTGAAGATTATTTGCAACTATATATAATATTTCAACTTTATTCAGATTAAAATCGATACCTGAAGTTAAATGAAATACAATAAATTTTAACCTAATAAAATTGATTTATAATTTATTTTATTGAAAAATGATTGTTATAAATAAATATTTATTAGAAAATACAGCAAGTATAAAGTAAATTTATATAATACATCTATTTGGAAGAATGTCGAACAGAAAAATATTAATCTGCCAGCACAAGCATAGATATTCAGGTCTTTGATGTTCCTAGACTATCAGATAAGTGAGGTCATTTACAAAATATATGTGTAGTGAGAGAGGGTGTTCAAGATTTATATGCTGGTGCATGTTTAAAATATGGTGAAACTGATACAAGAGATGGACTGATAAAAAAAAACTTAAAGATATTAACTGCAGTGCAATAATTATTCATCTTTATATAAGATATTAAAAGTGGCTAAGAACAAATGCCCAACTTGTTTGAGAATGATGAATGGATAAATATAACTATCAACATGGTGATAGAGATTTGATTCATGAAGGTTTTTCAAGAATTGCATGCATAGTGAGAGAGGATGATCAGAGTTTTTTTGCTGAAACCTGATATAATATAATAGAGTTGGCTTAAGAGATGCATTGACAAACATCAAAAGAAAAAAAGAAAAACATATATACACATACTTGTGTGTGTGTAGATCTAAAACTTTAAGAAATGTTTAGTATTTTTTTAATATTCAATAAAAAAGAAATACATAACATTTTAAGAAGTAGAAAGTTCTTAAATTTTATATAAAGCAGTAAATTTAAGTGCAAAATATTATATTTCTGCTTTGGAGTCATCAATAAATTACACAATATTGGGAAGAGCAAGACGGTATTTGATAAAATTGGACATCTGTCACATATAGGTATGAGGTAGTTGATTAAAAGTGACACAAATCACACAGTTATTAGACAGAAAGAAAAGTTTTTATAGCTAGTACTTAGTGTATTTTTTGGGAGATTTTAAATAAATAAATAATGTTAAATATTTATAACTTTATTAGTGATGTTATTTTGAATGCAAAAATCTTTTAAATAATTTAAAAGCAGAAAATGATCAATAGCGAAAAAGTATTAGATATATGTATATCAAAAATATAAATGAATAAATACGACAAATCAGATTATAATGCATTAATAAATAATAAAGTCATAAAATGTAGGTATAATATGTGTAATTGAAAGTAATACTAAACTATTACTGATGTTTGTATTTTTCCAATAACTGATTATAATGCTCTTTGATGAGAGATTCTTGGAGTCATAAAACTTTCTAATGCAGTAAATCATTTTTTATATATTTATAATTAATAGCTCATTCTTATATTTCAAATATATATGTAATGACATTGATAAACTTATGATATTGCCACATAGATGAATTTTGATTAATTATGTTTCCAGAAGCAAAATCAAAACCGTTAGAGATAAAGTGTAAGCAGATGAAAGAATTATTGAGTAATAATAATAAGGAAGAAGTAGATAAAGAAGTTCACAAGATGGTAGAAAATATTATGGATAAAGCAAAAAAAAAAATAGATGATAGGATAATATTGATAGGAGATTCATTAATTAGAAAATGTGGAGATATAATTCAAGGGAAAATAGAAACATGTATGTAAGAGTATGTTTGCCTGGAGCTAGAATTAGGGATATTACAGATAAAGTAAAGAAGCAAGGGAGTAGAAATGTGTATGTTATGGTAGGGACTAATAATTTGTCAGAACCATCAGAGAGAGAGAGAGAGTAATGGATGAGTACATAGAATTGATTAGGAATTTGAGTAAGATTAAATGAAGAATAGGAGTAGTTGGATTAAGATTGGACAAGAGGTATATATTAGATAGGGCATGTTCTATAAATAAGAGATTAAAAAAATTATGTGAAAAAAATGGTCATGTTTCTGGATATGTGGGATTTTTTTATTGGAAAGAAGGAGTTATATAGTAAGGATGGATTGCATTTAAAAAAACAAGGAAGTGAAGTTTTAGGGAGTTTGATTTATAAAGACTATAGTTTGGGAAACTTATGGGGGGGGGGGGTAAGTGGCAGTGTTATCAGACAGAAGAATGGACAGAATGCAAGTAATAATCAAAGGGTAGAATGAGTCTGTAAAATTAATAGTAAGCAAGTTATTTATAAATGTAATGGAGAAGAAAGAGTCAAAAGAATTTATAAAAGAGTAGTTAGGAAAGAAAAAATTATTAAAATTGGGTATTTGAATATGCAAAGTAGTAGGAGACTAGAAAAGTGGTTGGAATTAAACAAAGCAATTAAAAAAGTAGAGCTTGAAGTATTATCAGTAGTGAAAACACATCTAAGAAAAGAAGAAGAACCTATTCTGGAAGACTTGGCATGGCAGGGTGTAAATAGAAAATAAAAAAATAAAAAAGGGTGGTGGTATAGGAGTTATGTCAAAAAAATATTTAAATACTCTTAAATGTCAAGAATATTATGGTTTGAGATAAGGTTAGGAAGACAAGAATGGATGGTGGCTACAGTGTATATAGCCAGTGGAGATAGTCAAACTATAATAGAGTAAAACAGTAGCATATATGAATACTTAGTTAAGGATATATAGAGTTTCAAAAAAAAGAGGAAGAGAATAATGGTTGTAGGGGATATGAATGGGCATATTGAAAAAATTGACGATGTAAATAATAAGAATGGACAGCTTTTGAAGAGTTTTTGTCAGAGAATGAATTTGACCATTGGAAATTTATCGAATATTTATGAGGGACAATACACATGGTCTAGAAATAATATATTCCACACAATAGATTATGTATTAGTAGAGAAAGAGGGAATAAATAAAGTATGAAAAATTAAGATGATGATAATGAAGAGAGAGTATGTAATAGTGATCATAACTTCTTTATAATAGAAATGGTTAGTAATGTGATGAAAAATAGTAATAAAAGTAGAAAGGATAGTGAAATATGTGGATGGTGAGTGAATGATGAGAATAAGTTAGAAAATTATAAAATAAAAGGTGAAGAAACCATGGAAATATTGGTTGGGGGTGAGTATAATGACTGGTGTGGTGAAATAGAAAAAGTGGCAAACAGGGTTTTAGGTAAGAATATTCAGAAGAATAAAAGTAATAGGAAAGTGACAGTTAATAAAAGTGTAAAAGAGAGGGAAAAAGCATGCAGAGAATATGTGTGCTATTAAGAACATAGAAAGTGGAAAAGATGTTAATACTAAATGGGAAAAGTACTTAGAAAAAAAGAAGTTGGCTAAAGTAGATAATTATAGAGAGAGAATGAAATTGAATAGTAAACTCTTGGAAGATATTAATAAAAGTGGAAGATATGGGAGTAAAAAAATTTGGAAATACATTAAAAGAAGGAATGTAGGGGAGAAAGAATTAATATTACTTGATGATGAGGAAATAAAGTATAGCTCTAGAGAGGAATTAGAGACAGTCTTAAATAAATATGTAATGGATATAGAAAAGATATTAGATGTAAAGGACGGGGTGATAACAAACATGAGAGCATATAGTAATGGGAATATATGATTTATAGAAAATGAACTGAATGAGGGAAATAAGAAATTGAAAGGTGGAAAGGCAAGAAGTTTGGATGGATGGTCAGCAGAGATGGTAATGAATTTAGGACAGAAGGCAAAACTAAAACTATTATCATATTTTAATAAGATAGCACAGAAGAGAGATTTTCCAGATAATTGGAATGATACAAGAGTAATATTATTTAAAGGGAAGAGTAAGGATCATAGAAAGTTAAACAATTATACACCGATAGTGATAATATCAGTACTATATAAAGTTTTCTCATATATGATAGCTGGAAGGGTTGCAAAATGGAAGAAAATAATATAGTAGGAGAAATACTGGGAGGTTTTTGATCAGATAGGCATATAGGAGATAGTTTATTTGTAGTTACATAACTTATGAATATAAGTAAAAATACAGGTATACAGTTATATAGGGTTTTTATAGATATAGAGAAGGCATATAACAGAGTAAATAGAAATAGATTATGGGTAAGTTTAGTAAATTTGGGAATGGATGGAACTTTAGTGGATATTATTAAGAAATTATATGAAAATAATTACTATAAGTATCAATTATGGAATATAGAATCAAA
The DNA here is from genome assembly GCA_028023455.1 of Epiperipatus broadwayi. NCBI lineage: Eukaryota > Metazoa > Onychophora > Udeonychophora > Euonychophora > Peripatidae > Epiperipatus > Epiperipatus broadwayi. The sequence continues at coordinate 18,801,999 of JAQFVV010012398.1, read as the reverse complement.
TAAAGTTAAAATGCAGTGGAACTAAAGAAAGGATGTCCTTTGTCACCTATTTTGCTTTGGTTGTATTTGAAAGAAATGGAGAGAGCAATAGAAAGACTAGGAAGAGGGGTAGAGCTACCATTAATAAATGGCAAGAGAATATAAACATTATTGGCTCTTTTATTTGCAGATGATGTTTTTTGTGTGCAGAAAAAAGATAAGATATGGAAGTTGTGCTGAGAACATGCACAAAGATGGATAAAGAGATGGGGATTAAATTTAGTGAAGAAAAATCAAAATTAATGATGATTAATACCAGGCAAAAAGAAGACAAAGAATTTTTACTAGAAGATATCAAGTTAAGTATGTGAATAGATATAATTATTTGGGAATCATCTTAAGTAATCAGAGAAATTGCTCAGACAAATGGAAAAAAAATTGATAAATGAAGCAAAGAAAAGAAAGGGATTGATAAAGAAATTAACAGTGTTCTCGTATAATAAATATGATGTAGCTAGAATTGTATGAAAGGGAGTGGCAGTAGCAAAGTTAATATATGGTAATGATGCATTATGTGTTAGTAAAGGTATATTAGATTACTTAGAAAAAGTACAAAGAGAAGTAGGAAGACATGCATTAGATGCAGAAGTGTGGATGGCAATGAAGGCAATTCAATGAGAAATGAGATGGTCAAGTTTTTGTATGAGACATGTAAAAAACAAAATGAAAATGTTCAGTAGATTGCAATTTAAGGATAAGAAAAGAATAGCCAAAATAGTATTTAATTGGCTTATGAATAAAGGCAGGCAATAAGATGGATGTAAAAGATAATTCAATATGCAGAAGATTCAGATAAAGAATTTATGTAAGTATACTTATACAAAAGATGGGAAGATTGTGTTAGGAGAATTGTTGAGTATTATAGGGTTAAGGAATGAGATAGAAGAATAGATGCATTAATAAAGAATAGGAAGTTGGAGAAATGGAGAGATAGTATGGAGAGTAAAAAGACTTTAAATATTTACAGAAGTAAACAGAATATTGGATGTGAGCTAATTTATGATAATAGCAAGGACTGTTTAAGGCTAAAACAGGATCTTTAGCAACAAGGGAATATACACATAAATGAAAAGATATGGGTGATTTAGTCTGCAAGTTGTGTAAGAAAGGCATAGAAAATATTAGGCATCTGTTAATTGAATGTAAATGTCTGAAAACAGAAAGAGCACAAATAATGAAGTTGTGGAAGAATAAATATGAAGAAAATGATTATACAGAAAGTGATTTATTGGTTTTTATAATGGGTTTGGAAAAGATAAGGGCATTTTAGATATAAAGGCCATGGAGTTGACAAAGATTATATTGTGGAAATGGGATGCAGCAGAATAAAAAAGAATATGGGAAAACTTGGGCTGGAGAATGGAAAGGGAAATCAAAGTGGTTAAAAGATTTCTATGGGCATAGCTGCTGAGAGATTCTTAACTCCTGTATAAGAAGTCACAGTGCATCACATCACATCTTAAATAGATGAAGACCACATAGCTCTCTAAAACTGTACCTTTCATACAGGCAAAATATTTCTATTTAATATAACTGTTGTTAATTTGAATTTATATGCACGAACAAAAAATAAATAAAATAATGGGGTTAAAAAGCAATGGCATACCTAATTTAAAACTTAAAATGATAAAAAGAAGAGACATAGAAAAGACAGGAAAAACTCACTGATTGACATCTCTGCTTAAACATATACCAAATGACAGCACTTGAATATTTATACCAATGAGTATGTGCACTGTAGTGATATGTTCATAGCAGATTATTTAGAGAGGGGCTCCCCACACTTTATCAAAATAATAAAATGAAAGGAATAAGCTTTCCTTGAGGATTCCAACATTTGAATTTGAATAACATTAGGAAAAATGTAAAGTGACCTTATGACATGTGTTTCAACAAATCTCTTTTGATGATTGTTTATGAAAGTAAGATGAGTGTTAATTTACCTCATTAATTTCAAAATATATTTATTTATAGAGTACATGAAATTACATATTTGAATAATTTGTAAGTTATGATATATTTCATCTTTAAATTTAATTTAAATTATATATTGTAGAGAAAATGAAGTATAATTTCTCAAAGTTGACAAATAATTACTGATGATAGGATTAGAGACTTTGAGAAGCAAATTCAATAATTTAATTAGTAATAACTTTTAATTTGTATTTATTATATAGAATTGATATAAGTGCCTTTTCCCACCATTTTTTTTCATATATCCGTAAATGTTCTGAATTATCGCTGAACATATGCATATTATAGATTGGAAATTACTTTTATATATCATTTATTTATTGTTGTTTTTCATGTATATTACATTAATTTATAATTTTTATTTTATTTGTTGGTAATCTATATACAAGTTAGATAAAAAAAATCCTTTATTATAGGGCTAAAAACATTTTCATTCGCACAATTCTTACTCTTAAAATTTTTCATTTGATTGGTGATGAAGGTTTTGAACATTTCCTTACCATTGGTCTCTAATTAAGAATAGATAGATACATTTTTACTAATTCCTTTTGGGTGGCAATCTGAGTTGCTATAGTTAGACTATTTAAAAAAATATTAAACCTGATTGGAACTTAAAAAATTTCAATGTTTTTATCTGGCCTGGATTTGAAACTAAATCATAAATTTAAAACAATGATGTAAAACATTTTGAAAACTATGTGAGATGAGTCCAAATGAGAAAATCTGATTAGCAAAAATTGCATCTTGGAAACCAATGACACAATGCCCACCCCAAGGAAGTAAATGTTTTTAAAATGTTCATAAAAATAAACTTAATCAAGCTGGTTTGATTAATGATTATAAAAATCATCACTAATATAAAAGGTTCACATTTTTGTACTATTGATGCATGATTTGTTAACTATTTAAGAACTTTAGGTCAGATAAAATGATCATTTTTTATCTAAATAATAAATACATTAATATGAAAATATTGTTTACAAGTTTGTTAAAATGATTTTTTAGGAATCTAACGTGAATTATATCAATATGTTCAGACTTATTTGGTCCATTTAATAACCTTAATCTATTTTCAAATTTATTAAAATGATTTAACTAAAGACCTGAATCTAAAAAAAAGATTTTTCTTCTTGACCTAAGTTTCCTGACATTGTTATGTTTGCCTATTATTTTATAGTCCCTCAAAAATAGAAGTATAGAAGATGTGTGTTGTCTCTGACACTTGGATATCTCTTCTGAAATCACTTCATTATACAATTATTGATGACAGATATGTCAAACATTTCTCATCCTAAATAGAAAACAATTCCTTTTTTTATGATATTTTTTGCAAAAAATCCTAGTATGATTTAATTGCTTCACAGCATTTTGGTTTGATATAACTTAAATTCAATTTTTTGCAGCTATCTAAAGCACTTGTTTGCAATTGTGATTCATTTGATGATAAAAACTGGAATAAAAATATAGACTGATTTATTAATTTTAAAAAAATTCAATATATTATAATGAAGTAGAGAGAAACTACAACAAAGAAGTCCAAAACACTAGTGATTGGTAGTTCTTTATTTTTAAAGTAATCATTATGTTTGTGCATTTGATTTTATTTAAATCTCAGAATAAAAATCATATATTTTTCAATTACTTGTTTATATACTTATGATTGTTTTTATAAAATATTTATAAAATGTTTATTTTTTGAAAAAAATGCCATAATTAGATTCAGATTTTATTCAAAAATATTTGTTCTTAAAATAATCCAAGTCAAGAAAAATGTAATAAAGTAAAGCAGAAAGCTGTGAATAGCTGAAAAATAATGTCTCTATAACCAGTGTAGTTGTTTTTTTGTTTTTTTTTATATAGAAATTAAATTTATTGCTTCATGAATTCATGCTAAAAATTCATTGGGATTTTAGAAATGGAATTCAAATAAATTTTATTTTGTTCTAGATGTATTTTGTATCAATAATCATGAAATAAGAAAAACTATTGCTTGAATATGTACTTTAGTCTATTACTTTTTTCTATATTTTCAAGTAGACATATTATTTTCAAAAATGTTTATTTTATTTTTAAACTTATATTTCTAAGAAATAATTTTAAAATTGTAAAAATGTAATGCAGAATAAAAATTAATTTTTAAGATAAAAGTTGAAAATTCAAACAGCTGATAGAGGTTATCAAAAAAAAAGAATATTTTATTTAAAAATAAAGTAATTAAATTGTATACTCTTATGGCATAGTTATCATATTGAAAACAGTTATTGATCATGGGGGAGTAAGCCTAATATCAAACTATGATCAAGTTGTATTGTAATGCCATCTGCTGAAAAATTCAGTTGCTCCTTTTTATAGCTTTTCTATTTTCATGTATATTATCATTATTTTGTATATATATATATATATAGTTACAGGTATCCCTTACATCCTTCCAATAGCAATTACACACCATGTGGCCTAATCTGAATCCAAGACACATGATAATAGCATTATTTATTAATCACTAAGCATGAAAATTGACAAACCATTAATTGCAACACACATTTTAAACCCTAACTTAATTATACTGTAAATACATATCTTAATTAAATTATAAAACATACATGATAACTAACCTTTAGTAATTATTGCCTTGTTAAATGTGTTATAACTCCAATCCAATATAACAATGCATGGTGAATAAGTTCGGATAAAATGAATGCAATCAAGAAATGAAAATTAATATTAAAGTAAAGAAATGTCAAATAAAATTTTATTGGCATTAACAAATTACATATATTAATATTCACTAAAAATGGCATCAACAATGGACCTAAAGAATAAACAAGAACTTGCTTTTTGAACAAGAAGCTTTTTCTCCAAAGAGAGATAAAATTTCTTATCTGCTGAATAACCTACAAATATTTAGGTAGAGGATTCAAATTTACAATTTGAAAAGAAACATCAACCAATTTTAAATTGAAATCATATTAAAAATCAATATCTGAATATCCAAGAAAGTGAGAACAAGCATATAGAATTAAAGTCAGCCAACTAAAGAATTCAAAATTGAAATATTCGCAAGTAAATTCAAATCATTCAAATTTCCAAAGCATCTGTAATTCTAAGTAATAGTTCACAATATTTGGAGTCAATAATATATAATAATACAAGAAATATTGATATTACTTCACTCAAAATAATTTATTAAAAAATACATAAATAATGATACAGACAAATATGCATTGATAAGTGCAAAAGCGACATCGGGAAAAGTCATTGCTCATAGAGCTATAACTTGCCAGAATAAGGTGTAATTGACCTAGAACTTTACACCTGTATTGCAAAACATCTTAATGAATGAATCCAATAACTTTCCACTTCGAAGCAGAAAGTCCAAGGATATAAAAGATGACTGACTTGGTGGATGTTCTAGAACACTCATAACTTACCATCTATACCTGAAATGGATTAACAAGGATTACTGGAATGATTTACTAGGACATTTTTCCTTATAAACTTCAAAACTAAATTTAGGTTGACATCAGTAACTTTATTTATTTGTATATTTGATATATATATTTTTCTTTACTTTAATATGGAGACAAGGGGGGGGGGTATAAGTGTTAGTACATAACATAATGAAGAAATATTGTTGCTTTTAAGGTAAGCAAAATAAAATATAATTTATGATGAGTGCTTGATTGTGTACTAATTTGATCATCATCAAAGGGGAAAGGTAAGAATATGTATTTAGTACAAACATTTATATAATTGCATTGTATTTTTCTTTTTGTTTATATTAATAGTTGTGTTAAATGTTTTTGGTATATTCAACTAACTATTTTTGTCATAAATGGTCTTCCTTGTCTATATCATGACTACCATACATAACAGGGAAATCCCAGATCACCACAATGATGGAAAGAAATCTAATATACAATGTTAATTAAAATAAAATGAATTATGAGTTTCAAATAAAAAATATAGAAAATAAAGATGATTGTGGTAATCACAAATATCATAAAAATTTCATTTATGTTAATAGGAACATCTAATGGCTATTCTTTGTGGGGATAAAGGCTTGTAATAATAGTAAGAAATGTCTAATTAAATGTTTTATAATTTTGTTATAAATTTTCTTTGTTAAAAATATTAATCACTGTAAATATAGTTATTAAATACATTCAAATGTTAAATTAAAACCCTTGGTATGTTTTTCTATAGTCAACTTTCAAATTCGTCATACCTTCTTAAATATTTTTTCCCATTTACACATATGTTCGTATTTACACGTACCACTAAACACCTACACATGTTTACATCTATCTATAGATTAATTGATACTAATATAGTCTGAATTAGATGATCATGCAGAGTCTCCATGATGTCAAAGCTCGGGATAATGGAAATGAAATATGGCATGGATGAGGTGAGCTAGGTATATATTTAATATTTAGTTGACTCTTAACCACTCCTCTCCTAGGAATGAAATCAATGTGTATAGGGTACAAAGATCACAGATATACTCTTTTATTCATACCTGGTAAAAGCTTGTTCCGTTACAATATATATCAGTTGCAAAAGTTTAATGACAACTAATACAGAATTTTGCAAAGTAAGTTAGTTTAAAAATTAAAATTATGTAATTTATATCTGTTTTAAATTATAATGTAATAAAAACAAAGATTCAAACTTATTGTATAATTGTTAATAAATTAATTTTTTTGTGTAAGAGGAACAAAAAAACAGATATTATACTATTTTACATAGTATTGTGTTTATTTTAGATGTTAAAAATTTAACTTATACTTTTTGGTTTTAAATTTTTTTTACTTCAAATAAAATTATCTTTTAGGATTTTAATTTGCTATATATCTGAAATGTTTTTTTTTCTCACTTTCTTATAGCTAGCTAACCATTTTCAAGAAATATGAGTTAAAACTATTTGAAAAATTCTAAGCTTCCATGATAAATTCTCAACTACTTGAAAAATTTTCAATTCTATTCACATTTGAACCACATCAAGAACATAGAATTAAATAGTTCTTTATGTATTTATTTGTGTATATTTAATGTTATTTTACAACATTAAGATAATTCAAAACAATATAATTTTTTAATGTTTTACATAGATCTTAATCTAGGCATTCCATTAGTAACTTAAATAATTATTAATATATAAATCAACAATGATTCTATTTTTGTTTTGTTGAGAAAAATTGTTATCTAATAGCATATTTTATTGTTAAATGGATTTTTTAGTTTTCTTATTTAATGTATGAATGTTAATTTTAAAACTCTTATGTTTGAAGTTGTTCTGTTAGATTTTTTACACTTCAGTTCTTCAAGTTCTTTCTAATTTAATGCAGTAGTAGAATCATAGACTGTGGAATTTAAGACTGTAAATCATCTCTCAAGTTGCCATTTCCAGTGTTCAAAATTCTTATAAACTTCTAAATAGTAAGGTATTTGTCTATTTTTTATATTTTACATATTAAATAATAATAAAAACTAGGAATGTTTCAAAATTCTCATATGATTAATTAATTTACTCCTGAAAAGCACTGTGTGATTAGGAATCTCTTAATACTTTAATTTTGTTTTTCATAATTAGTCCATCAAAAATAAATAAATAAAAACAAAATTGAGATATATACAAGTATATATATATATAAAATTTATAAACATATTAAGATTATAATTCATTGTATGTAATTTAGATTGCACTTTATGCAAAAAAGTGAAGCTTGTCTCAATCTTATTAAAAAGTTATATGGCTAAGCACTTTCAGAGACCTTGAGTCTCCATAATCATAGCCTACTTTTAACTGAAGTTTAACTGTGGTTTATGTAAAATTTTCAGTCTTGATATACATAAATAGAATAGTATATATACAAAATGGATTAATGAGAAAAGGGTATATTTTATTATTTATTTATTTTAAAATTGCTTCTTCCATTTACAAAAAAAAATCAAATAGAGATGATGCCATAAATAAATTTTCATACTTTCAGATGATTTTTTTTTTTTTTTTGGTGATGTAAATGATCTACTTATAAAAAGTTCAAATAATTTTCTATCACAAACAACCACTAATTGCTTACTCAAGTATGATATAGAGATTGGTGAATTCACAATTGTGAGGAGCGTCATCTTTCTGATATTTAAGCTCTGGCTCACAAGATGTGACATTCTGTTCAATTCATCTAATATAGCTCTGTCCCAAATTTTTCTTAAAGGGCTCAAAAAACCAGGGACAAAGACCAGCACATTCACCACAATTAAGCTTCAAATCGACATGGGATCTTTTTAACATGAAGAGCTGAACAAATAAATCTAACAGCTAATACACCTAGATAGGTAGCCATAAACTTTACTAGTGGCATGATCATTTTTTATGCTTGCACAATATTAAGTAAAGTCTGATGTTTAACATAGGATTAACTTATACATTTTTAATTTATAACATAAAATTAATTTTCCAATTGTATTTCAAAACTTTCCCACAAAATTGTAACTCGAAGTAAACTATATTTATAATAAATTCTTGATAATAAAAAAAGTTTTAAAAATTATATTTTATATATAACATTGAATATTAAATACTGCCTAATGTTATACTAGTAATTAAAAATATAAATTCATATAACACCACAATACTAGTCAAAACAACAAAATTTTACTAAAATTCTTACACCCACATGGTTTTCTTTATTAACAAATAGATCATATCAAGTGAAATTCAACTAAATATACAACACATACATATATATGCAAAAACAAAATAGTATTCCCACCATGCACTTCAACAACCAATTTCCTTTCACATCACAGGATACCTTCATAACATTGGAGGCCTATAAAAGATAATCTCTGCATTGTCAAATAATATTTTATGACCTGTATTCAGTTCATGAATATACAAAGATGAGTTTTTTTAACTCTATTCTTATGAACTTTAACTCTTTCATTAAGACTTAATTTACTCTAACCTATATAAATTTTATGACAACTACAAGATATCTTATAAACTGCCCCAAGAATAGATTTGCAATCAAATTGACTGTTTTGAACTATACAGTCAATCTATTCTTGGGGTAGTTTATAAGATACTTTGTACTTAAAATAAAATTTATATAGGTCAAAGTAAATAAAGTGTTAATTATAGAGTTACAACTCACAATAGTAGAGTTAATATAGATATCAAAACTCAGCTTTGTATATTCATGAACTGAATGCAAGTCATATTATTATTTGACAATGCAGAGGGGTTATCATTTATGAAAAAAGTGAATTGAACAGAAGACTAAAAGAAACTTTGATGATAAATTTTTTTGAATCTAAGGTTACCAATCTCATAAAGACATCCTTTGATGTGAAGGGAAGTTGGTTGTTTTTAAAATCAGTAAAATTTTGTTTCTAAATTTATTCAGATTTTGTTCGGTTAAATTATTCTGATTTAGTGCTTAAAGATTTATTCAGATCCTGTGCTTTGATGATTCGGCATTTTGTGCTTTAAGTGATCCTCCTAGGTTGCTCTGAAACTAAATGTGGAAAACAATGGAGTCCTAATTTTGCAGAAAATTCCTTCTCTGAGTCCCAACATGCGACCTATTAAAAGTTCTATTAATTTGGTGGACATAACCATGTATGGTGGCTAGGCTCATCAGTTTTTCCTGCCGTCGGGGTCCTAAATCCATCAAAATGCTGTAACGTGTCAAACCAATAGTAAACCCAAACTGTGAGCCATGTGTGTGCCCTTCTTATAAAAATGCTGCATATTTCAAATCCTTTTGTCAGGACAAATCACTCTATGTACGTAATCAAGCCATGTGACGTCAAGGGAACTGGACCAAAGGGACAAGGACTGGTAACTTTATATATCTCCTCATGAACTATTACTTTACCTTTTATAAATACCTTTTGCTAATTGTTTCTTTAATTTATATTTATAATGTAACTGTTTTTCTTATTAGACTAATATTAGATTTATATTTATCTTTCATTTGATCATCTACTTTATACTTAAATTTTTCCCCTTCACTATTCCTCATTTTAGTGTGTTATATTAATGTTCTCTTGTTCATTGCGGTGTAGGTTATTTTTCATTTAAAAATATTTCCAATTTCAAATAATATCTGTAATTTAAATACCAGTTAAATTTCCTTTCATTTGCCAACTTGATCTCCTCGATAACGCTTACTTTGTTCACTTTTAGTTCCATAGTTAAATATTAGTTATTTATAGATGTCTTTAAATAGTTTAAAATTGTTTATAAAGCACAAAGAAACTAGAGAATGCTTTGTGAAAGAGTTATTTTAATTTTGCTTTATTGAGGGGACACGAGTTAATTTTATTTAAATTGGAAAAGTAATCCTTAGACCACAAAATATTACATAATTGCCATCCACTTCATTGTAAAATTATTTATCAGTAATCAATTGGGGAATAGTGCAGATATTAAAACATTTCTAATATTTTAAAATTATGTTCATTAAAATATATTATTTAAACTAAAAAGCTTAAGTCTTCTAATGTTATTTCAACCTTTTATCAGCTTAACCTTTTATATTACTTGTCAAATGATCCAAGCATGCACCAATGCTCAACTCATGTTATATTATGTGCACATTTAACTTAGTTAGTTCCATAAGTATTCTAGTCCATTGTCTCTCTCTGATGCTAAGCTGTGGGCCAGGGTTATAAAATAATTTATGCATGTCTCGGATATGTTGTTGGTTCGTGGTTAGACTCGAAAATAGACAAATAGGGCAGAGGCCTTAGTATTCTTGATTTTTATATCTCATGTATGAGTGGCCTTGAGGTACTTTCACCTAGTATTCAAACTGGGTTAAACCAATATACATCATTCGACCGGCACAATATATATATACATGGGAAATGATAATCTGAACCAACTGATGAGTGCTGGTTTAGCATGAAATACGTATATTGATGATTATTTATCTTTTCTACATGTATGTGGTCATGTGTATCAGTTGTATGAGATAGTGTGAATAGTTGAAGGGTGCTTGAAAATCTGAGTTCAAATCCCCTAAACTTACAATTAAGCTTCAGATTTGTGAAGAGTACATGGTTTTCAAATATTTCACAGAGGTCAATGGGCTTTTGATTTATTTTTTTTACCAAAATCATTTTAGATAACATTAAAATGACTGTAATGAATAAATAATAGTTTTTTTTGTTTAAGATATCATGTCACACTTGAATAATCTAATGGTAAGTGGGATTACTAGTTCACTTCAGCTGATCAGGCTAAGATTTTGACTGCTTTTTTTTTATTTTAAAATAATAATTGATTCAACAACTTTTAGCTTTTGCGTCAGCCACTCAACCATTGCATTAAAATAATAAACACTGGAATAAACATGGAAAATGTTTCACTTGATTATTTTTTTAGAAATGCTATCAGTATTTTAGCCTTGCACTGGGATTGGAATTATTATTTAGTAAGAGCATGTAAATGAAAGTGCATGCTCTTATTGAATGCTTTAACCAAATCTCATACAGAAAGTAAAAAAAAAAAAATCAATTAACTAAAAATTTAAAACAAATAATATTAAAACCTCTTTATCTTTACAAACAGTTTATAATTTAACAATAATTTTCTTATTTAGCAAAAAAAAGAAAAAACAACTCATGACTTAACTCCTTTCTAAATGTAAAGTGAACTGTAGATTCATCAACCATCTAACTAAAATAAATTATTCTGGGACTCTTATCTTTATCTAAAATGACTATACCTTAATAACTATTACTGGATGGTTAGCAAGGATTGTCAGCACCAGTTTTTTGAAAAATAAAATCACAAATTTGTTTCAGAAAACCTCTGGTATTTAGAAGAAAATTCCAGATTATAGGCATGGTGGGCAATTAAGATAAAAGAAACGATAATCTCAGTTCCATATCCATAATAAGTAGTAAAATCACATTATGCTAAGTCTCAATCCCATTTCCACAACAAGGAGCAAACATCACATTATGCTGCAATCAAATTTTATTTTCATAGATAGTGTGTTGACATTTATCTGATCAATTCATATTATTTAAAACCGTTATATCCAGGTAAAAATAGCTAGATGAGATGCCTAGTTAAGTTGGTGAAGAACTATTTACCTAAAGAAAAAGTCTAAGTCTGTATATTATTTGAAAAAAAAAAAAATTACTGTGGTAACATTCAAATCCTAAGCTTATACCATAAGGCTTTTTAGCATGGCAAAAAGGATACACAGATTATTATAGCGAGGTCTTTTTATAGATATAGGTAAAACACTCTTTAAATTTTTCTCTGCAGGACAAATATCTCTATATTCATCAAAAACAAATTGTAAAAAGGAAAGGGTTATTCTCCAAGCTGCCAACAACTAGGTTTTAATATTTTTTAATCTTGTTTTATTCTCAGGACAAGAATACTTTTTTATCTATCAGTAGGAAAGATGACATAATAGAGATTACAGAAAGAAAAATCATAATAAGCCTGTTTAAAACCTAAAAAAAAAAAATCCAGATTTTACCCAAATCATATTCGTTTTGTCATGGGTATAGGAAATAGATGCGCTAGTCAATAAAGTTCGAGCAAGGACAGCAAGGCCAAGATAAATGGATGGACCTATCATTGCACTACACCACGAATTATTTATACAGATATTGAGAACAGATGTTATTAGTATATATATCTGTAAGTGCATGCATATAAGCAATCATTCATCCACAAAATGTACGAATAAATATAAATGTGAATGAACAATTTTAATTTAGACACAAGTCAAGAAAAAAAAAAACTAAATAATTTTAATAATACTGTAATTAAATTAAATTTTAACAAAGGAGAATGCATTTTAAAATTATTTAATTTTAGTTTATTAAAAGAAATAAATAAATACTATAATGTGAAATAATGATATAAAAAGTGAAATAGATTTTACAATATTCACATATAAATTTAAAAAAAAAAAGAGGTGAAAGAGAATATATTTATTTTAAGATGACAATTTTTAACCAACATTTTATAATCTCACAATAAAATATTTAATAGTTTCGATTATTATTGAATTATTCTGGAACTAACAATCGCATTAATTTGGTTTTAAGTAAAATATATTAAGAAAAACTCTGGTATTTTTTTTAAAAAAAGCAAAATTGCATATCCAAAATAATAAAAAAAGCAGGAAAAAAATATATAAAAATTAAAGAGAGAGACAGAGAGAAAAAAAGCCAATATATTTAAACGTAACTGACAGTTGACAACCATTCATTTGTTAAACAAAGAATTACAATCATTTGCAATGACCGGGTGAATGTTGTATACACAATTCATCTAAAAAAAAAAAAAAACACACATAAAATTCAAATAATGGACAAATAAAATTGAAGTTTAGCTATAAAAATTATTTCCTATCAAAACACTTTTCAGATCAATTGTGTTTGAAAACTTTAACCAATTGTGACTTGAAATATATAAAATGAATCAATTTGAACAAAAATAATTGAATTAATGTTATGTGAAAAGTTACCTTTCTTTTACTCGCTAAAGAAATCTGGAAAAATTTTCAGAAAAGATTTACGGATCTCTGAAAAGAATTATGGGTAATAGAAAATATTACGGATAAGTTATTTTGTTTCAAATAACTAATAGCAAAAACCATTTCCAGAAGAAAAAGAAAAATATAAAATCAAAAAATTAATAATTGTAAATTAAAGTAAATATATTGTGATATATATTAGCACATCTGCCAATCTAGCCCATAATTTAGGGATCGAATTCGATATTTAAAATTTTCTATCTGGGACGTTTTATTAAATAATCCTGAAAGCAAGGGTTGTGAATATACTACTAAACCAATTCTTTTTAACAATTTTTTATGTTTACAATGTAATTTCTTACTCTTCTTAATATTTTAAAGAAACTGTTCGCTAGTTAGAACGTCAGAAATAAAAACAATAGGGTCAGCGGGGATGGGGGATGAGAATACAAAAAAATGAATTGATTTGTTCATGCCTGAAGATTTTCCAGCAAACTTGAAATTTATTTAGCCAATGGAGAAGCTATTCAAATCAATTAATCATAAGTTAGTGATCAGTAAATGATATCTAACTAATTCTAATTTGAGGATAAACTAATAAAGAAAATCATAATTTTTTTTACCAACCAGCAATTGAATAGCCTGATAAGAAATATTTATTTCTTATTTTTACAATGTGAAAAAGATGCTAGGGAGAACTTTCTTTGCTACTGGATTATTTAAAAATATTTTAACTTAACATACAATTAAATAAAGAACTAATTATAACGAATATTCATGTTACATCTGCATATCCTTGCTAATCAAAAATTTAAACATAATATGTTAAACACTCTCAATTTAATCCTTTTTTTTTTCTCAACATGTATTCATAACTGACATATCAACTTTTCCCTAGTTCTACATTCATTCCTTAAGTCATTTGATTCAATAAATAAAAAATAGTTTTTTTTTTTTTAATTAGAAAAATCAGAACATTTCATCTATAGTTTAATACAATTTTTTTTTAAAGTTGTTAAACACCACAATTATAAATAATTAATTCTAATATTAAAAATAATCCTGTATTACATATGTACATCAACGATCAAGCTTTTTCACATGATCATGATGGTTACTTAATCATAGTACCATATTATACTGTTCTCTCAATCTACATTTATACAAAAAACTGAAAACACATAACACAGACATAGAAAGCAAATTTTAAAAAATCTTTATAATGTGGGGATTAGTTTAATAATAGTATTATAGTAAAAAAAAATAGTATTGTACTATTAAATCAACTATAATTATAGTTTAGCAGTAGCAGTAATATTGATAGTTGCAGTAAAAGCAGTAGCAATGATAGTAGATATCAGTTGAAAAGATAAAAAATAATGATTGCATTACAATAGTAGTGAATAGCTAGACAAAGCAACACATAGTAGAGATAACCGTTAATACTAATGCAACACCACTTGATTCTATCAACTCAGTACATTATCAAGAGGTTTTTTTTATTTCGTTGACTCTAACATCATCTATTGTAAGATTGAATAATCAATGGTTACCAAATGGATACAGAAATTTCTAAATTGCACTGCCATATGTTAACCACTGATTGATTACTCAAGTTTAAAAATGAGAGGAAAAATAATAATAGTTGTAATTATAATAAAATATTACTAATAAATAGTAATAGCAGTAGTATAATAGTAGCAGTAAATTATAATAATAGTAGTAAAAATAGTAAAATAGGATCCCCTTACATTCATAATAAATTTTTATTTAGCTTAAAATTCTATTTGAAATGATATATTTATATTTGCATAGTTTATTACTCAGGAATTCATAAGAAATCTGAGCACTGAAAATGAAACAGTTATCATGATTCATGTATCTTGAGCTCCAGAGAGCTACCATTACTTCATATCATGCAGAGTATTTGAAATTATGAATAAAAGTAAAAAGAAAATTCTTAGAAGTAAGATTAATGCAAAAATAAATAAAGTTTAAATATTATCTATGTAATTAAAACTTTCATCATTTAAAATCAATTCCAATAAAATGACATTAATAACACTAAAGCCTGGGACACAATTTCATGATAGAAGCATGCATGTCATTAATGTTCTTAATGCTTTACATAAATAAAAATAAATAAGCTTTTTTAAATGAAATTATATATAAAAAATACTTTTTACATCTATAAGTAAATTATTATATATCTTCTCATCACTTGAGGAAATATATTGTCAATTAGTCAATAATGTGTTTATCTATGTTCAATTTATTTTTATTTTTTTGTAAACAACTGCATATCTTTTAGAACAGAATGTTTAATTTTTTTACTATAGTTTGTCAATCCTGCTCTCAAGTTAATTATTTAGAAAGTCATTGCAGTTACTAACTGATATATATATATATTGCTGCAGAAAGGAGTTTTGCTATTAACTGAAAGGAGACCCTTTGATTCCTCTTGGAGGCCTTAAAGGAACCGAGCAGGGCAAATTCCTAATGTCCACTCCATACATTCTTGTCGTTGAAGCTGTTATTACTATGTGATTATTCATATAGTATACGAACATGGATGGGCTGCTCACCAACATGCATTAGCCAGCATGGTGAGTTTATTGTCTTTTTACCTCTGAGTTTAAGATCAAGAAACACCATGGTCTTTCTTCTCAGTGCCTGATAAGGCAGAAAGAATGTTTGTGTAAATGATAAATATTTTCCCAATACATATATACAATTATGACAGACAAAAATAAAGCATGGCCCTTATTCCCAGGAGGCTGTAAAGTCACCAACCAAGGCAGCGGTTGGTGGCCGAAGGCGGAGGGTGCTAAGAATCCCCTGATTGCGGACACAGGCTGCCATTTGATGACAACTTTTTATTTAAATACTTACAACTGCAGATCACTTTCAAGTGAATGAAGATTGCAAGAATTAGAAGAAGAACTCTCTTATATTAAATGGGACATTATTGGACTTTGTGAAGTTAGAAGAAAAGGTGAAGAGACAATTGATTTAAAAAGTGGACATATACTCTATTATAAAAACACAAATATTGGAAATACAAGTGGAGTAGGATTCATTATAAATAAAAAGTGGAAGAACAATATTGTGGAGATTGATGGTTTATCGGACAGAGTGGCAAGATTAGTTATACAACTTAATAGCAGATACCAAATGCAGATAATTCAGGTTTATGCCCCAACAAGTTCTCATAGTGAAGAAGTAGTAGAAGATTTTTATATGGATGTACAAAAGGCTTTTGATCAGAGTAAACACCATTTTAAAATTGTTATGGGAGACTTTAATGCTAGAATTGGTAAAAAAATGAAAGATGAGAGTGCTGTGGGTAATTTTGGTTATGGTAATAGAAATGAGAGAGGACATAGACTTGTGAAGTTTGCAGGAAAAAAAAAACTTTATATTATGAATTCTTTTTTTGAGAAAAATGTTAAAAGGAAATGGACATGGAAGCATCCAAATGAAGGTACAGCAGAATTGGATTATATTTTGACTAACAGGAAATACATATTTCAAGATTGTGATGTTCTTAATAAATTTAACACAGGAAGTGATCATCGATTAATAAGGTGTAAGATACATGTTAATGTAAAACTAGAGAGACAAAAATTAGTAAGAAAAACAATATTTACAGTTGATATTCCTAATCTTCAGAAACATTCTAATGAATTTAAATTAGAACTTACAAATCGGTTTCAAGTATTAGTAGATTTTGAACATGATTCAGATTTGAATGAAATTAATATGAAAATAACTGATACACTTTTGAAAACTGCAACAAAAATAGCTGGTAGAAAGAAACATCAATTGACCAATAAAATTTCTACTGAGACTAGAGAATTTATGAAGAAAAGAAGGAATATGAAGATATACAAAAATGATGCATTAAAAAGAATTGAATATCTCGAATTTTATAAAATGGTGCGGAAAAGAGTTGAAAATGATATAAGAAAGTATAACTGTGAACTAGTAAGGAAAGCTGTAGAAGAAAATAAAAGTCTTAAGAATGTAAAACAACATTTTGGTATTGGTAGGAAATTTATATCTGCAATAAGAAAAAAAGATGGAATTATTACTAAAAAGAGAGATGACATCATAAAATTGGTAGAAGATTTTTATCAAGAATTATATAGCCTAAAAATGATTTACTCGCTGACGAAGAAGCTTCCAAATAAACAAAACAAATTTCGCTTAAAACTATTAAATGGGCCAAGCGCTTTCGAGGTTTGCCCTCATATTCATGGCCGATGAAAGTAATAAATCTTTACGTAGTGTTATTAAATAACAAATATGCAAATATAAATGCAAATCAGTTTGACCATTTTTTTGAAATGGAAAAACACGTGTCGCGTCTATTGATATAATTATTGTCGCAAACAATAAAGTATGCCTCTTTGATCTTTCTTTTACAGTCGTTGGTTTCAGGGCATACAATCCTGGGGTTGCCTGGTTCGAACACATGGCCAGTCTGTTTTTCATGTTCCAGAAATATTGAAAAGTTATCCTTTCATCGGCCATGAATATGAGGGCAAACCTCGAAAGCGCTTGGCCCATTTAATAGTTTTAAGCGAAATTTGTTTTGTTTATTTGGAAGCTTCTTCGTCAGCGAGTAAATCGTTTTTAGGCTATTACGTTTTTAGGAGAAGTATATTAAATCGTTTTACAAGAATTATATAGTAATAAAGAACAAGTACCTCATTTATCTATTACATCTTCCGAATTGCCCAGAATTTTAAATGAAGAAGTGAGACATGCAATTAAATGTATGAAGAAAGGAAAGGCTCCAGGTAATGATGGAATTATAATTGATATATTAAAAGAAGCAGGTGAAGAAATAGAAATTTTTTTAGCAAAGTTATATACCAAATGTCTAAATGATAAAGATGTACCGGATGATTGGAAGAATGCAGTAATAATATTAATATTTAAAAAAGGTGATAAAGAAGATATTAGAAATTACAGACCTATCAGCCTTTTATCAGTTTTATATAAAAATTTTACCAAGATAATTACTACTCGTCTACAGAGAACATTGGATTTCCACCAACCAAGAGAACAAGCCGGATTTAAAAGTGGTTTTAGTACAGTAGATCATATCCAGGTATTGAGAGAAGTTATAGAAAGGACAAATGAATATGAGTTGCCATTATGCTTAGGATTTGTAGATTATGAAAAGGCATTTGATTCTATAAACATTTCTTCAGTGATTAAAGCATTAGATCATCAAGGTATAGATCCAGGATATTGCCATATTTTAAAGAATATTTATAAAAATGCAACAGCAACAATTAGATTACATAATGACACTGGAAAAGTCAACATTGAGAAAGGTGTAAGACAATGTGACTCCATATCTCCAAAACTTTTTACAGCAGTGCTGCATGAAGTATTTTGTGGATTAAAATGGGAAACTAAAGGAGTGAAAGTAAATGGTGATTATTTAAGTCATTTAGATTTCGCAGATGATGTAGTTGTTTTTGCAAATAATGCTTCAGATCTGCAGGAAATGTTGCAGGAATTATCAGATGAAAGTAGAAAAGTAGGACTAAAGATAAATGTTAAAAAGACTAAAGTAATGTTTAATCGATTTGCTCAAAATATGAAAATAAAGATTGATTATAATGAATTAGAAAAAGTTAACAGTTACAAATACCTTGGTCAGATTATTAATACAGATGGAAACATAATGGAAGAAATTAATCATAGAATTAAACTTGGTTGGAGTGCTTTTGGTAGAAATAACTTGATACTAAAATGAAATATGCCTATGTGTTTGAAAAGGAAGGTTTTTAACAAATATGTTTTACCAGTTCTTACTTATGGATCTGAGACTTGGACACTTAATAGAAGAGCAATTCAGAGACTTCAGACCACTCAAAGAAGTATGGAGAGATGTATGTTGGGAGTAACAAGAAGAGATCGTAAACGCAATGTATGAGTAAGAGAACAAACAGGTGTTACTGACCTCATTGAAAAAATTAAAAGATTGAAGTGGAGTTGGGCTGGACATATTGTTAGAAGAGATGATAATAGATGGACAATTGAAATTTTAAACTGGATTCCAAGAGACTGTATAAAAGACCCAGAAAGAGACCACATGTGAGATGGATGGATGAAATAAGAAAGTGTGCAGGGGTGATGTGGAGAAGAGAAGCTAAAGATCGGAGAAGATGGATTAAACTTGGAGAGACCTTCATCCTGCAGTGGATTGATAATGGTTGATAATGATGATATATATATATAGTCAAATCTGGTAATCAATGTATAACATAATAGCAAGCATGGACACAATTTATGTTGGAAAGTCTTGGCTGCATACTTCATAGTGATATGTAACTACTCTCATCACTGTTGTCCACAAATATTAAGTTTAATCAATTTAAGTTTTACATTAAAAAAATAAAATAAAAACTTGCTTCTTGTACAGTTTTAAAATGTCCTTATCTATTAGTTTAGAAATTGAAGGACCTTACATGTTTCATGGAAGTCTGATATTATTAGTAGCTAAGTAACTTTTTAAATTTTATTTGATGAATTAGAGATACAAATGTGCTATTTTAAATATGTAAGTAAATAAATATTTAAATCATAAATTTCAGAAAGAAATATGTAGAAAAATAATTATGGCAAACAGACATTATATGAAAAGCTTTCCCCTTTAATATCAAAATGAACTGGAGTTTGACATCTGAAACAGCATTATGGAATAAAGACTCTGATTTTTTAAACCAATGATATTAAAATATTGAAATCTTTTGGATATAATGATAGAAAAAAATAAAGAATATCAATATAGAAAAAAATCAAAAGATAGGCTTATGTGTTTAATGAGAGAAAAAATGTTTCTCAAAACAAAGTGAAAATTGAATGGATGGAGAAATATTCTGAGACATGACTACTTCATGAGTGAAGTAGTAAAGGGAAGATATCTGGAAATGGTAAAAAAAAAAAAGGGGATCTTATTTCACTTTCATAAATCAACAGTGCAGATAGTACTCAGAGAATATTAAATATTTTTTAGTATTCTTTATTAAAAGTTTTAAAAAGATTTTAAACAAGAATTAATGATGATGATTAACTGATAATAAAGCAGCTACCAAATTTCATTTTTATTCTATTATTAAATAAAATTGTGTACAAACAACTTTAGTACCATCTAGTATAAACTTGAGTAATCTGTGATTTCCAGATACATGCACAATCTCTATCCTCAGATTAGTTTCGGGAGTTTGCTCTCACAACAATTATGTTTAACTCTATTTTGCTATCAATCTACAATTTTTAAAGTTGAATCAATTCAATAATTATTTAACTATATAATTTCATACATTCTCTTTGTTATATGTAGGCAGCTTATTATCCTTGTCAGAAATAATCGCAATCACCAGATCTTACCTCCAATAAATATAACTTATTTCCTGATGGATATTTTATAAATCTACATATAAAGTCTTTCAAAAGACTTATATTCATAAATAGGTAGGAAAGAACCAAAATTGGAGCTAGTACCAATCCTTGATTTATTAGTTTTCATTTCAAATGTTTCAGATTTTTTAGCATCAGTTTCAATATTTTCTCTCTTGCAGAAACATTCATAGATAACCAAAAGTTTTCAAATATTGTCATAATTTTTTCAATGAGTTGAGTCAAATATCTGGCAAAATCAATAAAACTCATCTATAAATTGTATCTTTACTCATGACATGTTTCTTAAATTTTCTTGGAAATCAAACTTGCAGTATTTCCTGATCCTTTAAAATTTTATTTAATCTCTGACTTATCATTTATCTGACATTAAGTAGCTTATTCAATACCATTTTTGGAAATATTTTTGAGATAATTGGAAAGAATGACACACTACGTCTAATAGTATCTGATGTAAGCAAATTAATGATTACCATATCTCATTGCATTTAAATTACCATACTCAGATCAGTTTTTGTTTTGCCTTTATCATTGAAATTTGGAATTCAAAACTGAAAATAAGGCAGTTAGGCACCTAAAAAAACCTTTAAATTCTATTTTATTATTTAAGTTAAATGGGGATCTAAATATATTAATGTCTGATAATCACTGATTACTTAAGCAAATTGTAAACAGCATTGAAAGCTGGAGAGGTAACTGATTGGTTATTTTTCAAAATATTTTCATATAAAAGAATGTCATCTAAAGACATATTAGAAAATTACATAAGGATCTGAAAAACAAAATTATAATCCTAATATTGTTTTTCAGGCCCTTATGTAACTTTCAGTGATCAAAAGTGATTTAAAGTAATGATAATCAGTAAAATACTGTATTTCTTTTGCAATTTTAATCTACCAATCTTTTTTAAGAAAGCTTATCAGCTGCTTAACTTCTGTCTTTAAATTACTATATAACATAGGATATTCCACATTTATATTATTCTGCCAATCCTTTTACTTCTTACTTATAATAATATAATCACTGTCAGCAATAACAAGAATAGATTTTTTTTTATACACAATGATTCTTAAAAAAAAATTAAATCTCATTATTATAAGTTAGAAAATCATCTTGGCAATTTTAATGTTTAGAAGCTGCTGAAACTTACCAAGAATAAATGTTTCTAAAAAACAGAAACCAACTTTTTTATTAGTATATTTAAGATATTTATTTTTATTGCAAATATTTTATTATTGGAGCTTAAGAATCTATGATCTATTTAATAAACTTATGCTATAGAAGCTGCCACAAACAGTAATTTATTTTATATTCTAATTCATGTTTTGAAGATTGATGAATCAGAGTTTCTTTATCATAGTTTAATCTATGTATCATTCTATTCATTAATAGTAGAAGTTAAATTTACACAGACAATACCATTAATTCCAATGACTTTAGATTATTTATAGTCTTTCAGAAAAAAAATTAAATGCAACAAAATAGTCAATAAAAAACTTTTTTATCCGAATTTTTTGAATTTAATATTGGAATAGAAGCACTGATTAAATAAACACAAGAGTTTAAATTTACAATATATATAACAATCAAGTTGTGTCTCTTAATTCAATAAATTTCCCTCCCAGAAAAACTTACAGCCATTTATTTATTTAATTATTTTTTCAATCTCTTAGTGAACTCCATCTTATGAGATTTACCAAGAGCAGGTATCTCAATATTAAATCTTGATTATTATTTGTCTAAAAGCTTTGTCCTGTATTCAAATCAGGAGAAATCCATATTAAGTAAATTTCATGCATTTCATAAATCTAAGTTAGAAATAAAATAACTTTATTATCACCACTATTATCTATCATTCAAAAATTTTCTATAAAATCTTTTATCTCAAATGCAATTCGACCCAGTTATTGATATTATCAAATAGATCATCACAACTATGGACTCCTAATCTGCTAAATCTGTTTCTATTTCATTTTTTCAACACTAAAGATGTTGCATACTTTATATATCTATTACTAATTAAGCAATTAGCATATTACAGAACTATAGCTCATAATAATATGAATAGTGGCTTGGAACATTCCCTGTCAGCTCATTATTTAATTAAAATATTTATATATCTTTAATTGTTTTTCATAAAATTAAAAGATAAGATAAAGGCACAACCCTACTTCCTACACTTAATTCATAAAAACAAGCAATATCAAAATAGCCAAACTCTATGCTGACCTAAATAATAGAAAAAAGTGATATAAAAAAAGAGAATGTAAGAAAGAGAGAGAGAGAGCAGCCAAAGGAGACAGAAAGAGCTACTTATATTTAAAGCAGTGTCTTTCAAAAGACCCCTTCATATTTTTATGCTATGTTTATTGAATATTTATAGTCACTCTCATATCTAATGACTGTGGGCCTTTTTTAGAGCTCTGATTCAGACAAAAAAATGCTGAATTGATTAATCATTACCTATCGTAACTTTCATTACTTTTCACCAGCACAGTATATTGGACCCATAGCATTTTAAGATATATAAAAAAACACTGACCAGAGCTAAAATGCACGCGCAGACATATATATAATAAACACATAGAAAGTTACAAATAAATATATTTTTTAGTCTTTTTTTTTAATGCATTAATATATCATTTATGCTAGTTAATATCTTTACATAAAGTATGATCAAAATTGATTATCCTTCCAATACCAAGTTGAAAAAAAAAATGTTCATGTGACTGGCGTCAAAGTAAGTTTGTAAATGGTTTCAGTGCATAATTGAAAAATATTGTATTTGAAGTTTTGTACATGCATGTGATCAAAAGTTCCTCCCATTATTCATCTCTACAGCAGCTGCCCTCGGCTAACTAAACTTAACTCTTTCTGATTGAGTGATTCATCTCAGAAGATACATGGTAAATCGTACTTTGCATGTGCTAACTGATTAATGTTTTCAGATTTTTTTTTTTTAAAAAAAGAAACTATTAATGATATTTAAGATAACAATAAAATTTATTATTCATTGCATTTTTTAAAAATCGGCTATTGTCCAGAAGTTTCTTCATTAACAAAGCCACTTCATTAATCACTCATTAAAAAGTTATTAATTAATTTTTAAAAAGTGACATTTTAGAAAGTGCTATTATAAAAGTCAAAAGTGCAATTTAAAGTTTCGATCTATTAAAAAAAATTTTTTTTGATATAGGCTATGAAGAGAGCAAATAATTCCATTTCTAATAATGATCATGAATAATCAATAGTCCACACAATAGTTTTAAGCTTAGTAGAATGAGCAGTTTTAAAGGTACATTCATCACTAAATCTTAGGGCTTTAAATGGAATGCATTTAAATCAATTACTATTTAAAATAAAATTATGATCAGCTTAATAGGTTAAGCAAAAATTTTAAGCAAAAATAATCAGTAAATTTAGTACTTTTCAAATGACTTAAGTAGTAATAAATAATCTACCACTTTGACTTGGCAAAAAATACATTACAAGATAGAAGTATCTCTAACAGTCTTCAATAAAAAAACATGAAACGATAAGACATTATTCTGCTGGATGATGAGAGTTCAACAGTTCTCCATCTGTATTTTGTCTTCTAGTTGAAAATAGTTAGAAGCTATATGATTGTCAGTTATTTAGTTTGCTAGGCACTGACTATCTTAAATAAAAAAAAACCCTTTCAAATTTTTATTTAGATGAGGATGGTAGATGTGCAACCAAATATATTATAAAGTCCTTACATTTTAATCTTGACTAACTAATAAATCTCAAATTAAATATAGTTATATAATTTTAAATAAGATTGGAAGCTCTACCACATAATGACCCTAATACAATCACTGAATAGATAATATAATTTTAAATTAATCACAAAACAATTTAAAAGTTGACCTAACAATAAATTTTATAATAATTTTATATGCAAGTGACTGGTAGAAAACATAATGCTACTTAAACATGAGTGATTAGTAAAGCCATCATGATTTTAAAACACAATAATCATCATCATCATCATCATCAACCATTATCAATCTACTGCAGGATGAAGGTCTCTCCAAGTTTAATCCATCTTTTCCGATCTTTAGCTTCTCTTTTCCACAACACCCCTGCACATTTTCTTATTTCATCCATCCATCTCACGTGTGGTCTCTTTCTGGGTCTTTTACAATCTCTTGGAATCCAGTTTAAAATTTCAATTGTCCATCTATTATCATTTCTTCTAGCAATATGTCCAGCCCAACTCCATTTTAATCTTTTAATTTTTTCAATAAGATCAGTAACACCTGTTTGTTGTCTTACCCATACATTGTGTTTTCGATCTCTTCTTGTTACTCCCAACATACATCTCTCCATACTCCTTTGAGTGGTCTGAAGTCTCTGTATTGCTCTTCTATTAAGTGTCCAAGTCTCAGATCCATAAGTAAGAACTGGTAAAACACATTTGTTAAAAACCATTCTTTTCAAACACATAGGCATATTTCCTTTTAGTATCAAGTTATTTTTACCAAAAGCACTCCAACCAAGTTTAATTCAATGATTGACCATTAACCACAGCTAGTATGCAGATAGTAAGGCAATTTTAAATGAGACAAAAATAGCAGACCAGATACATAAATAAATAATTGTATTTATTGTCAAAAACGAATACAAATAATTCAGTAAATGGTTTGGTTCAGCAAATAGTGATCTTTCATCAAATTAAAAATATAAATAAAATATAAAAAACAAACAAATAATAAGCCATGTATATATAAAAAGAAAATAAACAATATCTGAAAAAATTGCTATTAGAATGTATGACTAAATCACAATATATTAAAAATATATTTTTTCATTTTTTATTAAAGCAAACCTCCAACAACAAATGTTTAACTTCCTGGAAACCTGAAGATTACAATTTCCGGTGGATGGGGGGGGGGGGGTATAAAGTTTCTATCATTCCCAGGGAAAAAAAAGTTAAAGAAAAAAAAAGAATCAATGAAAAGATATTAATATTGTGTACAATTTATGTGGTAAAAAAAAAAAAGCATTATTTCATTACATTTTTCTTTTAATGAATAATTTTAATATGACTTAAACAGGGTTAATCTTTAATTTATTAAACATTCTTGCTACGTATGTAAATTTAATAGCTGGGGTGTGTTAATATTTTTTGACTCAAAATCAGACTCTATTAATGTTTACGTATAAGTGCATTTCATATTTAGCATCCAGTCTATTTCTGTATTTTGTTTTCTTGTTACAAAATTTGAAATTTTTTTTTACTTGAGGACGATGTGGTGAAGGCATTCACATATAATGGAGTGGAACAATAGCATATATGAGTGCCTAGTTAAGGATGTACAGAGTTTTAAAGAAAAGGGTAAGAGAATAATTGTTATAGGAGATATGAATGGGCATGTTGAAAAAATTGATGATGTAGATAATAAGAATGGACAGCTTTTGAAGAAATTTTGTCAGAAAGTAAATTTGAGCATTGGAAACTTATCAAATATTTATGAGGGACAGACAATACACATGGTCTAGAAATAATATATCCTACACAATAGATTATGTATTGTTAGAGAAAGAGGGAATAAATAAAGTATGGAAAATTAAGGTGTTTGATCATGAAGAGAATATGTAATAGTGATCATAATTTCTTTGTAATTGAATTAGTTAGTAATATGACGGAGAATATAAATAAAAGTAGAAACAATAGTGAAAGATGTGGATGGAGAGTGAATAATAAGAATAAGTTGGAAGAGTATAAAATACAAGTTGAAGAAATCATGAAAGAGTTGGTTGGAAATGAGTATGAGGATTGGTGTGATGAAATAGAAAAAGTGGCAAATAGGGTTTTAGGTGAGAATATTCAAAAGAATAAAAGTGATAAAAAAATGAGAGTTAGTAAAAGTGTAAAAGAGAGGGAAAAAGCATGCAGAGAATATAAGTGTGCTATTAAGAATAAAGAAAGTGAAAAAGATATTAATGCTAAATGGGAAAAGTATTTAGAAAAGAAGAAATTAGCTAAAATAGATAATTATAGAGAGAATGAAACTAAATAGTAAATTATTGGATGATATTAATAAAAGTGGAAGAGATGGGAGTAAAAAAAATTGGAATTACATTAAAAGGAGAAATTTAGGAGAGAGAGAATTAGTATTACTGGATGAGGAGGGAATAGAGTGTAGCTCTAGAGAAGAATTAGAGAGAATATTGAATAGTTATGTAATGGATATAGAAAAGATGTTAGATGTGAAGGACAGAGGGGTAGAAAATATGAAAGCATATAGTAATGGAAATATTAAGTTTACAGAAAATGAACTGAATGAGGTAGGAAAGAAATTAAGAAGTGGTAAGGCAAGAGGTTTAGATGGATGGGCAGTAGAGATGGTAATAAATTTAGGGTGTAGGGCAAAAGTAAAGTTATTATCATGTTTTAATAAGATGGCACAGAAGAGAGTTTTTCCAGGTAGTTGGAGTAATATGAGAGTAAGATTATTATTTAAAGGAAAAGGTAAGAATCATAAAAAGTTAAATAATTATAGACCGATAGTGGTATCATCAGTTTTATATAAAGTTTTTTCATATATGGTGGCTGGAAGAGTTGCAAAATGGATGGAAGAAAATAATGTAGTGGGGAAATGCAAGGAGGCTTTAGGTCAGATAGACATATAGGAGATAGTTTATTTGTATTACACAACTTATGGATATGAGTAGGAATTCAGGTAGATAGTTATATATGAGTTTTATAGATATAGAGAACATATATGATAGAGTGAACAGAAATAGATTATGGATAAGTTTAGCAAATCTGGGAATGGATGAAGCTTTAGTGGATGTTATTAATAAATTATATAAAAATAATTACTATACATATAAATTAGGGAATATAGAATCGGTTAAAGTTAAAAATGGGATGAGACTAAGGCAAGAATGCCCTATGTCACCTATTTTGTTTTTGTTGTATTTGAGTGAAATGGCTAGAGCAATAGAAAGACTAGGAAGAGAGATAAAGATACCATTAATAGGTGGCAAGGGAGTATATACATTGTTGGGACTTTTTTGCAGATGATGTCTTTTTGTGTGCAGAAAGAAGAGAAGATATGGAAATTATGCTGAGGACATGTGCAAGGGTCGGTATAGATATGGGGATTAAATTTAGTGAAGAAAAATCAAATATAATGATGGTGAATACTGGAGAAAGAGAAGATAAAGATTTCTTATTGGGGGATATAAAGTTAAGTGTGGTGAATAGATATAGTTATTTGGGAATCATCTTGAGTAATCAGAAAAAGGATGAATGGGATAAAAAATTGATAAATGAAGCAAAGAAAAGAAAGGGATTGATAAAAAAAATGAACAGTGTTTCATATAATAAATATGATGTGGCTAGAATTGTATGGAAGGGAGTGGCAGTAGCAGGGTTAACATACGACAATGATGCATTATGTGTTAGTAAAGGGGTATTAGATTACTTAGAAAAAGTACAATGGGAAGTAGGAAGACATGCATTAGATGCAGAGGTGTGGAGAGCAAAGGAGACAATTCTAGGAGAAATGGGATGGTCAAGTTTTTATATGAGGGATGCAAAAAGCTAATTGAAAATGTCAGGTAGATTGCAGTTTATGGATAATAAAAGAATAGCCAAAATAGTATTTAATTGGGTTACAAGTAAAAGACAGGCAACAAGATGGGTGAGAAAGGTAATGTGGTATGCAGAAGATTTGGATAAAGAATTTACGTCAGTATACTTGTGCAAAAGGTGAGATGATTGTGTTAGGAGGATTATTGTGTTATAATGGTAAAAAGTGGGATAGAAGAATAGATGCATTAATAAAGAATAGGGAGTTGGAGAGATGGAGAACTAGTATGGAGAGTAAAATGAGTTTAAATATATATATAGATGTAAATGAAACATTGGATGTGAGTTAACTTATGATAATAGTAAGGAAAGTAGTTTATTGTTTAAGGCTCAAATGGGATCTTTAGCAACAAGGGATAAATAGAAAAATATGGGTGGTTTAGTCTGCAAGTTGTGTAAGGAAGCCATAGAAAATATTAGGCATCTGTTACTTCAATGTAAATGCTTGGACCAGAAAGGGTAAAAATAATGAAGTTATGGAAGATTAAATATGAACAAAGAGATTATAAGAATGTGAGTTATTGGTCTTTATGCTAGGTTTGGGAAAAGATAAGGGCAATTAAGATATGAAGGTCATGGAGTTGACAAAGATTATGTTGTGGAAATGGGATGGAGCAGATTATGAGAAAACTTAGGGTGGAGAATGGAAAGGGAAAGTAAAGTGGCTAACAGGTTTCTCTGGGCATAGTTGCTGAGAGATTCCTGACTCCGTATAAGGAGAAGTCACAGTGCATCACGTCACATCTTCACTGTTTTGTTAGAAGTATTAAGATATTCAGAGAGAATTTTTAATCAAAATTTAAATTTTAATATTAAATTTGTTAAGATGTCGATTAATTGTTCTCTTTCTTTCATTAGCAAATGATCTTATTTATTATAACTCGGAAATGAATTTTCAATCATAGGAACCGATTTCTTCTTTGAAATATTCTCTGACAGTTTACTGCTAAATGTATTCTGATAAGTAATTTTTAACACTGCTAATCAAATTTAATTATATTTCATAAAAAAAATATTCAGTTTTCAGATCATTCTTTTTTACATATGATAAACCACATATCTAATTTCAAAAGTAAGAATAATTTTTTTCATTAATTTTATTAATAGGCAATTTAAGTCTTTGAAGAAATATATTAACTTCATTTAAAATCAAATATTTATCTGCTAAATATGCCATAATTGGAATCACATTTCTTAATAAATTTAGGAGAAAAATCATATTTACATTCATTTAAATGTTTTTACTTCAGATTTTAAGGCAAAAAATAATATCATATTTCTAAAGTAAAAACAAGATTTTTGTTGCTAGATAATTAATTGCATAACAAGATAATTAATCTTGAATATAATTCTTTAGTTTTAATAAAATTTACAATCTTTATGTTATCATTCATATTCATCTCATTATAATTCATTAAAATGAAAACAATAGTGAATTTTTAATGTATGAACTCTTAAAAATATCTATTATGTTGCCTTCTTTTTGGGGAGCCTAATAATATTTTTCCTCCATCTATACAAAAAATATGAACATAAATCCTAAGTTATTTCATGTTATAACTGAAACATTTTTTCTTTAGTAGTTTTTACTCCTAGATGTATATACAAAATGGTATATCTTATTGGAATGTACAATTAAAAATCTAATGAACCAATGTTATTAAAATAGCCAAACCATAAATATCTATATATTCATCCAATTGTATCATAAAATGACTGGGGAAAAGATTAGAAAATTTTATATGAGATATTAATTTTCATCTTCATAAAATAGGGCCATTTTCTTAATATGACTTGTGGTTATAGTTATTACAGAATAATATACTGTCAATTTCTTTACCATACTTTTACCAAGCTTTTAATATATTATCAATAATATGGAGCTTCATTAACTTTTTAGAAACATATGCCTTTTTTAATTATGGAAATTCGATAATTAACTTGAATGAAGTTGTAGAGGATTTAGAACTTCTTGGTTTTTCTTCTTCTTTATATTTACTTGAATAGATTCAATATTTTTATTATGTAGATATTGATAACTAAACTTTAGGTCATCTTAACTTTAAAGGATTTAAGCAATTATTAGGAATGACTTTCTCATTCCTAATCCATTTGGCTCATCTTTATTTTCAATCCAAATAATCATTAAATGTTCTGCTACTTTCATTACATTTTCACCCTTTTTTATAAGTAAATTACTTTTCAGGTAATAAAACAGATCCTAGATGTTTTACATTATTTATTAGTGATTAATTTTTATCTGTGTTCCTTGTCATTTAAGTGATTTTCCCCCCTTGAATTTACAATTTTTACTCACACAGTCTATTTTAAAAAGCTAGATTTTTTAAATTAAAATTTTTTTCTTAATCAAAAAAATCATGAAAGCAAATCATTAAAAACAGCTGAGTTTTAATGTAAAATTGTTATAATCATTGTATAGTAATTTAATAGTAGGATAAAAAAAAACAAAAGTTGAAAAGAATGTAGATTGTATATAATTATTTCTGAATACTTAAAAACACAAATAAAATTACTCACACTGTTGATTCATATATAAATACATTACTAGACACTAAAAATTCAGAGGTGTCTGTGCAGATGGATGGTTCATATGTGTCAACTTACATTGTTTAACTGAGTGATCTAATCTGGATATATATCCCTATCACTCTGTTTGAAAAAGTTATGCTAATGTATAATATTCTTGAATTTGTGTTAAACATTGTTTTTCTAATCAATAAATTTCTTATTTAAAGATAAAATGGCCAGGTCATATTACTTTATTTTCATTGTTCTGCAGAAGCAGATTGTATTAACTCACAATGTGTATCCACAAGCTTTGAAAATCAGCCATCTTACTTGACCAAATTTTATTATTTACATCTAATTGAGCAGGTGAAAATGTGTACTTGCAAATACAATTTTACTATATAACAGCTAAACTGCGTAATAATAAACAGTAATATATATTTATAGAAATAAAAATTATTATGAATTAATTATTTTGAATTTTCAGTTT
This sequence comes from Epiperipatus broadwayi, assembly GCA_028023455.1. NCBI lineage: Eukaryota > Metazoa > Onychophora > Udeonychophora > Euonychophora > Peripatidae > Epiperipatus > Epiperipatus broadwayi. The sequence goes on along the minus strand of JAQFVV010012398.1, from coordinate 18,770,375 downwards.
TTTTTATTTTTTGTTCAACAACTTTTTTTGAATTTTGATTTGGAATTATGAAATCTCTGAATAAGTTGCATGAAACATCACAGTTCCATCCTAATATACAATCTGAAGACAACTGAGATAAATTATTCTTGGATCTAACATGGAGAGAAAATTTATCGCAGTTTTGCTCCATTTAATGACTTTAAACACATGCGCACAATGCTAAACTATATTTTAAAAACAGGGAATTGCTATACTTTGGCAACTAAAATATTCCATATATTCCACAAGTGTTGGATGATTAAATGAAACTGATCATCACATATAAAGATTAACTGTACTCATATAAGAGAACATCCTGATGCCTTGCAGAGGAAAATGTTGGTTAGTCAAAGGCTAGATACTGTTTCTGATAAAAGTGGGCCCTCTCATGGCATTGAATATCTCATAATAACTATGGCAGTGGTATTGTGTATTTATACAGCAGCATTTTGATTCTTTAACACACACACAACATTTCTGACTCCATTTCTTTTTTCCTTTTTTTTTATCTCAAGCCATCTAGAATTAAAAAAGCAATGGAAATAATGGTGAGGGTGCTGTAAAATGAAAAAGTTTGTTATTACTGGATTTATGCACAACACATAGATTTATTATAACAAACATTTTGTTTAGGCAGAAATCTGATATAAAAAAACATAGATGCATCCATACTCAAAATATGGACTTTTAATATATTATAGTTAGGAATCAGAATACAGAAGAAGTTCGCATTACATAATAATTTACAAACACAGATTGTTGGATAGATCATAGATTAATAAAATGATAATTGCATCATAAAATAGATATTATTTTAATTATCTTTACAAGAAAATTGACATCCAGTCTTTGAAGAATCTATTATACATACTAAATTTCAACAGCTATTAAACACTAAAATAGATAATTTTAATCTTCAGGAATCTCATATTACTAAGCATGAAATTCTCTCAAAAATGTATTATCAATATAAGTAAATCTATTCTTGGATTCATTAAAAAAAGAAGAATCATGACCAATAATTATTTGTTATTTAATTAAAGGGGAACATATGGCATATTTTTCTTGGTAGAATAATAAACTAAATGTAGAACTTCTTAGTGAATATAATGATCTGAAGGTAAAAGTTCAATTATTGACAAAAAGGCTTAAAAATAATTGGTGGTTTGAAAGTGTAAAAAAAATACTGACATTTTCTGATTGTGATCATTCTAGATCTTTTTTGATATACTAAAAATAACATATGGATCTGAAAAAAATAAAATATAGACTTCAAAAAAAGTATCACAATCCTATTAAATCCAATAATGGCACTCTGTTATATGATGACAATGATATTTTGAATTTTAATTATCTTTTGAATAATGATACAAGAAGTGAGATCATAACTTCTAATGATATATTCATTTTATTTAAATTAGATTTGAACAAAGATATCAAGCTTAATAAAATCAATACAGGACTTTGTAATCTTAATAATGGAAAGACTAGTGAAATATCTGGAGAAGTTTTAAAATATGGTGGTCATATGTTAGCTTAAAAATATTGGAATTCAATCTTAAGACACTTTTATTGTTCCAAATTTTAAAACCAATGGGAATAAATCACTGTAATTATTGTGAAATATCATTATTAACCACTACAACAAAGATATTTCCAAGAATTTTGTTAAATAGGTTTTATTCCATTTGTGGGTTAATGGTTACTAGATACTTAATATGACCTTAGCTAATGAAGAAACACTATAAATACGGTTTTTGTTGTCAGAAAAATGCAATAAAAATTTCAGGAACTGATTTATATTTTGCTTTAATTGATTTGGTCATGACATTTAATTCACTTAATAAGACAAACCTATGACATTGTTTGAAATCAGTTTGGCTACCCATCAAAATTTATTAGTATTATACAGCTTCAACATGATGGAATGGAAAAAAGTGTTGTTAGTATAGATGTAAAATCTAGAGCATTTAAAATAAATACTGGTGTTAAGCAAGGAAATATACTTCCTCCAAACAGTGTTTAATTTTTATGACAATTGGTAATTATTTATCAGCAGCTTAATAAAACAGGGATCAAGATAAGTTACAGGTTTAATGGTTGAATTTTTAATCTGAATTTTATTAAAAGCAAAAACAATAACTTCTTCTTAGATTCTGGATTTAGAGTATGCTGGTGTGTGCATTATTTTTCTCAGTTCAAGAGATAATATATGAAATGTTCTTAATGCTTTGAATGCAGCATATAAAAACTTTGGTCACTCTTTATCAACTAGTGACAGAAAGAAAATTCTCAGCAACTTTTAGCATAGATAGTTATTAATTTGAGAATATAAGCCAGTTTAAATACCTTGATAGTTTAATAAATTGAGTTACAACACAAACTCCAAAGTCCTATTACTGTTTTTAACAAGCATTTTATCATAGAAAATAACAACTTCAATGAAGTTAGTTGTATATAGAGATGTTACTTTCCCCTAATTTATTGCATGAAAGTGAAACTTAGACACCATATAAATGCAATATAATAAGAACATTTGATAAGTTTTATTTTAAATTTTCAGTAAAATTTTAAAAATACAATGGCAAAAACAATCAATATGTTTTTCAGTTTATTAAATATGTAATACTATTGAGAACATTATTATAAAATCATACCTCTACTGGATTAGACATGTAAAACAAATGAATACTGGAAGGACTTCCTAGAAGAATGTTTTATAGTAAATCTGAATATGGTTTTCATGGAAGAGGTTGGCCTTGTCTGTGATATAAGAACTATCTCAAGGCCATTCTAAAGAAGTACAGTGTCAATTATTTCTATTGGAAATATATGGCAGGGAATAAATAGAATGCATTGGAGAGTTACACTAGACATTATGTTGAAGTATAGTTTTTTGCTGAAGAAATTAAAAGATAGCATTATAAAATATTAAGTCAATCAGAAAATAAACCAGCATGTTCTATAATAAGTGGACATATTTGTGTTTAACAGATTGGTTTGTACAGTTAAGCAAAACTAATTTCAGGATAGTTTTTTTTAATCTCCTTCTTTTCTTTCTTTGTTTTTTCTTTTGGAGTTGAAATGGCCAAATTCACTTATGAGTGGCTGTTATTATTATTACTTACTATTATTTGTCAAGTAAGGCCTTGTTATGGCAGGGATATAATGTTATTGTTGATGATTTGTTATTACTGGATATTTTCTATTTTAAATGATATTATAAAACAAAACAAAAAAGAACTCACTCTATACTTTTTATGCATTTCATCCATCACACAGCTTAATGTAAATGTAAAGAGTTTTCTCATAAAACACTCAGGTATATATTGAGAATAATAAATTTAATGTAATATAATATGTTTGAAGATATATTTTGCCTTGAAATAATTTTAAGGATTCAAGTAATAAATATTTTTGCAATTTTCACTTTCAACTTTAAAAATATTTATCTTAATGCACAAAATTATCTGATAATATAGGAGTGATTTGATTATCCTTTAGTTTTGCTAATGCTAGGCAACATTCTCATCATAAAAATGCAAAATGTTAAAACATTTAATAGCTCAATGTGGAACACAAACGTCTCAAGAAATACTTTAAAAATAAATCACATGAAGTTAAACTTCTCTGGATAATCAATGTTAAGACTTTATAATTTTTCTTTTTTTTTTTTAAATTTTCTTTTGCTAAGACTATTTATATATCCATCTACTAACCAATCTATGGGATAGTTAGTAACGCAGCCTATTTCAGGTTACCTTAAAAAAATCCGATCTTTGCTTATAACTAAAATAAATTCAGATTCAGGTCATAAATAAAGCTTATGAACCAACTACTACATCATAATACACTTTTACACTCAAGTTACAAAATTAGAAAAATAGTAAAATTTGTTTTCTATAATATTAAAGAAAAAAAAATCAGATAAATCAATCATCAAATTGAAAAATAAAAATTGCCAAGTTCCTGATTATTTCATAGCTATTTAACAGAAAATAATAAGATATAACTAGATGCTTTACTGTCAGATTTGCAATGAAGTCACTGCCAGATTAACATACATGTAAGTTATACAAATTGCTCTTTATACTAACTTTACTATTTTAAACAAATGGATTAAACTCATCAAGCAAAAATTTAAATATAAGCCACCATTATGTTTATTTATAAAGATCTAAAACTAGTTCACATTCCTATTCAAATTAATCATCAATTAATTTCTATAAAGAAATTAGTATTCATTAAAAAGAAAAAGATTTATTGTGCAACTTAGAGTAGTGGTAGAATGATAAATTTAAGGCAAGAGGGAAAAAATATTTGGACAATTAAATGGAAGTATGTAAACATGTTGTTTGATAATCAAATTATTTTCAGAGCAATCAACCACATATTTATTTTGCTTACATAGAATTGCTAAACTGATGATGACTTGATTTTTCTGTATAATTCCATATAACTCAGAAAAAATGAGGCTGGTGCTATTTTATAATAATGGCAAAAAGAATGTAAAATGCTTATTTAGACCGATTTGTCGCTAGAGAGATCATAGAACATCCGAGGCCTGGAATTGCAGTGCCAACCTCTAGCTCTCAAGTCCGGCATTCTAACATTGTATTAAATTACATATATCACTTACTAAATTATTACTTCATATAAGTTAATAGTAGCAAATGGTTTATTACTTGGGGGGGGGGGGGATGATGGAGTGGAACCACGTTCCATGAAACTTGAACTACAATTTGCTACTTTACTGCGTTGAACCATGAAGGACTCTGCGTAGATGATCAGAACAAATAGATGCAGCATTATATATATATATTCATCAATATAAATGAACAGCACTTTAAAATTTATTTATCTTTTTTTTAAAAAAAAAAAATTCTAACTTTGAAGGATATATGGCTTAAATGAATAACTAGACTAATTATAAAATTAAGTGAAAGAAAGACTTAATTAAAATAAAATAAAAGTATTTGTAAGTAAAGTATAAATTGTATAAGTTTAAATTAATAAAAGAGGGAGAAAAATCAGAATGAATTGGTTTTATCTTGCTTACTTGTAATCAATTTAGATAATAATTAAATCAACCAAATGGACTTAAAAAAAAGTATATAAAGATTTATCTCCATGTCCACAAAAGCATATCCGACAAAACAATAGAGGCAGACAGGGTCAGAAGGCCAGCTAAAAGTCTGATTGCTACCGTCAGTCAGTCTGAAAAAAAGGCTATCCCATTGGAGAATGATTGGCCCATCATATTAAAGAGAATGGATACTTAATGGAAGATCAATACTACAATTTCATATATAACATTCGCAAAAAACAAATAATTATAAAGTTAATATTTGTACAAAGTTATATAATTTAATTGCAAATAAAAATTTGATTGCTCAAAATTGACTAATAAATTAACCAGAACAGAAAGAAGTTAACTGATAAAAAAAAAAAAATATTGGTTATAACAACTCTACTTAAAATTATTTTATAATGTCATATATATGTGTGTGTGTATAAACAACTTACCAATTTTTTTAGTAATGTATAAAAATTAACATCAAACTGCAATTATCATAGTGGTTAGGATATCTGCCCTCCAAGCCATGACTTGAGATTCAAATTCAGCCTGATTAATTTTTTTTATTATTAGAGCAGATTATCTTGTTACTCAATCAAAAATCTAGATATTTTAATTGAAAAAAATCTTAAAATTTCACCACTTAATAAAATGCAGGATTAATATTTCCTTTTTGGAATGCAATAGTAGATGCACCTGATTTAGAAATGTTTATCTTTTTTTACAAATATTATAGAATAACAGAATTTTTTTAAATAATAATAAAGATTACCAATTACTTTTAAAAAAAAATGTTAAAAATAAATGTTTTAATTTCTTTAAATTTAAATGTGTAATAATATTTTGAAAATTATAATTTTACAATTAAAATAAAAATTATCAATAATATTGAGATTTTTTTTTTTTACATCATAATCCTGACACAAGCAAAATGGATGAAGAATAGAAAGTCTTTCAGAATAATTAAAAATTATACATTGACCATTATATTTCAAAATTTATAGAACAAGAGCAGCTTTATATTCTAATATTCTCTATAGTAATCAGAATAAATAATGATTACAAAATAGTGTATTTAAATCTCCATCTTAGTCTTATTTCTGGCTTTTATTTTCAACAATGAGGCTTGAGATTCAAAGCTGGAAGTAATGCAGTTATGCATTAATATAGATTGCACTAAAGTAGAAAACTACTCTTGTTTAATAATACATTGGATAAGTAGAAGAAATGAATAATTTGTCATTAAAATAGGTATGTATATTAAATTATCTGTTATAATGCAGATTGGAATGACCAGATAATAAAGTATATTAAACAATTGTTAGTCATTGATCATCATTACTCTTTTAATGCTCAATTTCCCACAACAGAACTTATTCTAACATCCAATTTGGAACTACATCATAAATAAAAAAAAAGAAACTATGCACATGAGTAAGATATATACATTCATTTTTATAAGATAACAGTTAATTTCTATCACATAAAATTCTATACAAATTCTTTTTATAAATTAACAAATTTATATCAAGATTTGAGACATACCCCTAAAATAAATTCAAGCACAGCATATCTCAGTTTTGATCTTTTAGCAAAAATGGTTTTAAAAAGTTCAATGTAGAGGAGTGACAGAAACAAAGATATTTTGCAAGAAGCAAGATAAAGCTAAGGATGTTTAAAAGTCTGATCTCAAAGAAGATGGCGCGGACTGGCATGCAAGACTTGTTCTTTGTTAATTTCATATAAAATGTATAAATGTGTTTCCCACTTCAACACATAAAACATGAAGCAAAAAATGTTGCTCATTTGCAAGTGCTTTAATAATTAACCAAGTGCTCAGGATATATTAATGAAAATTTTAAATCAGTTTATAACATTTCTGTAAGATTTTATTATTATTTCAATGCACTCTCATACATAAATGTTATTACTATTTTTTTTATTTATAATTAATACTTCCCTTTTCTATTATTAAAATAAATTTTATAAAATGTGGATCACAAAAACTTTATAATGTTTACTTTACAAAAAAAGTAGAGAAGATAATAAAAACATTATTTTTTTTTTATGTAACAGAAATTCACTCCCTATTAAATCCATTGAATAACTTTCAAATTGCTATTAATACACGTTTTAAAACTTTTATTAAAAAAATAAATGCGAAATGCTTTCACAAAATTAATATTCCAAATATGAAAACAAAGAAAATTATAAAATAATAAAAAGTTATAAAATATTTTTGTTGATAATTAAAATAAAAAATCCAGGAGCACAAAATTGTATACGGCAATAAAAACACTTCCAGTAACCAAATTTATTACATAAATAATTTTTTTATATATATTAATGAAAAGGAAGCCCAAAATTTATTTTACAGTTAGATGATTATGAACAATAAAATAATAACTTTAAAAAAACAAAACAAATAAAGTCGCTTATTGCTTCAAATAAAAATTAATCATAGATTTTATAATGACAATTAAAATTATTAACTATTGTTTGAAATCATATTTAATAATAAACTAAATAACTGGCCAATTATAAACGAATATTAAAAAACAAAATGTAATTAATTTTGAAACTAAACTTTTAAAATTCCTCAAGACTAACATGATTTAACTGTAGACAAATCATTCCCAGATATATAACAACTTAGTCAGTAGCATAAGAGCCCTACAATGCAATGGTAGGACATTTTCAGACATGATTTAGGTTCGAATTTAGGCAAAATAAATGTGTAAATTATTTCAATAGGTTTGAAGATTTTTTTTCATATAGCTAGCAAATATCCAACGAAATAACTAAATATTCAATACTGATCAGTAAATGAATATCTAATTATTAGCTAGAAGATAAAAGATGGCTGGAAAACTACTCAAACCATCATCACCTGACAATTTAAAGTCTAGTAAGTATTGATATGTTCACTATTTTCCTATGAAAGATTGTTTAAAATGCTTTTGCCCTGGCTGTTTAAAGGCTATTTTATCTTACCTACTTACTAGCGCTAAAGTTACCTGATATTCCAATCTGTTCTTTTATGATCCATGAAATGGCAGTCTGACTAACCAACTGGGATTATCATGGGATTTTAGTTATTATTATGACTCAAAGCAAAACTTTATTGAGCACAAAACAAGCTTACATAAGTAAGGTACAAATTATACAGTCAGCATTGAATTGCAAGTCAAACATACACATAAGTATGCAAGATTACAGATTGATTACATATATACAGAAAAAAATGATCAAAAATTATTCGACAATGAGAGTTACATATGTATTATTATCTTTTTTTTCCTTTAAAGTCACGCCAGCCAATTTATGATGGAGAGACTGAAGGGATTATAGTTCTTGCTTTAGGTGTCCAATACCTTGATGTTATGTAACTGAGAACAGTGGGTCTGGTGAGACCAATGCCATTGTTTCCCATTCATTTGTGAAATGAAAAGAACTAAGGAATGAAATTGAATGATTGTATTTAGAAGTTAAAATGATTATTATCTGTGGAGGCTAGAAATTGGACCATGTCTTATTAGTGACTATGTGGCCATATATTTATCCAGGTGGAAAAGTTTAAAGTCTCTGTCTCTGAGTTGTCCAAGTTTATTTGAAAAGGTAGCAGAGTGTTGTCTGGTGTTGCTATCAAAGTAATAGGTGCATCATGTACACCAGAAGGTATATAGAGTAAATTTAGTTGCATGGATGGCAGAGATAACATATCCAGTGTAAGTTTAAAATATCGTATTGAGTGTGGGATGCTCCACTTATATGTGATAAATACAATTTCCTAAATACGTGCCATAGCGAACAGGTGAGAAATACGTGGTGCTGGGTTTCTTCTTTACAGCTGCATAGATTGCAGAAAGATCAATCATATTGAATAATCTGTGATATTGTAGGAAGTGGGAGGTAGGTAGAGCACATATATTGAGTTTAAGGAAGAAATCAAAAAACTTCAGTCCTAGTGACCATTTTTTAAAGTTTTGAAGTAATTATCTGTTGTTCACACCAAGGAGGGGAGATCAGTGGAAGGATTTGTATGCAGTAAATTGTGTATGTTCCAGTAAATGTACTTTCCCTGGTTTCAGATATTTGTTTTGTGATAAATGACTTGCAATGGGCATATTAGCAATAATAGGTATCTATATTGGTGGGTGGAGGGAGGTAATCTATGGGGAAGAAAATGCTTTGTAATGGCAGTGACACTTTTCTGTATGGGGAAAACTGATGGAATGCAGTCCCAACTCATTTCAGATTGGTGGAAAGCTGAGATATCTGGTAGAGACAGCTACCATATTCCCATCCACAGCAACTTATTACAAAGTGATGAGATATAAGAGGAAAAGAATTTTGAAAATTTTATGATAGGCAAATAATCGGTGATTTTTATTTTTATTAGTTGATTGATAAGGTAAACTTTGCAGTGTAGTGAAAGATATGATTTACAGAGTGAGGTGATTATTTGCTCAGCATCATTCTTAATTTTGTTTTGGATTTTCTGTCTCATACCAGTAGTGCTGAGATAAAATGGGAAACCAAGAAAAGTAGAGGCCTGACCATGGTAAAGTTGGATATCTAGTTTGCCAGTATAAAGGAACCATGCAGATATTTTATTTATATTAAATAAAGTTTATATTTGGTGGTATATTCATCAAAAACTGTCTGATGAGTGGGCAGATTGGAAGTTAGAAAGATGGTGATATAATCCATGTAAGCCAGGCACTGTTTTTGAATGTTGATGTGTGGAATTTGAATTCCTAGGATTTTTTTCTTGGATATTGGTTATTTGTTAAATAGTAGGGAACTGAGAACTAAGTGTTGGGAAACAGATAGGTTAAGGGTGAATGGTGGTGATGATCTGCCATTAAGTGTAACATGAATATCTCAGTTAAGCAGTATATTGGTCAGGGAGGCTGCAAGCATGTGAATTAGAGTATCTGTTAAACCTGAGTCAAAGACAAGCTCGATGTCGAGATGAATTGCCAGGGGCATATTTGTTCCTCTCTTGATGATGATGATAATAATAATAGTCTTAAAAACAGTTCAAAATAAAACTCAATTTCATAAATAGATAGATATGATCTAACATTATAACATCTGGTGTCATATTAAAAGTTATTTACAGTCACTAAATTAATTTTGATTATTGTTCTTTTAATTTTTAATCTTGTAGTATATACAGGGAGGTAACTTATAATTCAAGTAGTATAAAATCAATTTATGGGTGCTGTACAAAGAACAAACTCAATTTACAGTAGAATTAGAGCTGGTAGATTGTGATAGACAAGGAGTAAAGTTGAAGGCAGTTAGTGAAGGTGAGTTTTGTTGAGAGTAATGAGCAGCACCACTGAATGCTATTCAATGTGGATATTGTTGGATTATGACCTATTATAGATTGGATAGTTGTTTTAGTAGTGACTAGGTGGAAGTAAAATATTTAGGGGTGCAGTATTGTTATCCCAAGTCATGATTTGTTGGAGCTTATTGGTGAATTAGCTCGGTGTCTTTTGGTATTGTTGCCAATGATGAAAATACAGCAAGTGCACCTGAATCACATACAAGGTGAAAGTTATTGTATGTGTTGAGTTTCCTATGCAGCATTACATAAGATGCAGATGGCTTTATATTTTTATATAGATGGTGATACTGAAGAAAATACGATGTTGGTAATGCATGTAGGTTAAAATGAACTAGGAAATCAAATAATTTAGGCTCCAGGGACCATCTTTTGAATGAGTGGAGTAGCTGGAAATTATTAATACCAAGCATGGGAGAAGAATCTTTGTTGGCCTCCACATATAGCACATCGTGTTTTCCAGTATATATATTTATTAGTCATGGGTAATGTTGATTGGTTGGATGCTGATAGGATTGATTGGTAAAGTGCGGTGAAAAATGAAGCTTTAATGATTAAACTTGATATCCATCTCCATATCAAAACTAGTAACAGCACAGGTAAAAAAATATATCTTGAAACCTGATTATTGTAACCCTTGAAATTAATCATATTAAAGCCTGAATAATAACATGATTGCATCTGTAACTCTTGCAATCAATGTTATGTACTGCTATGTAGTCCTAAGAATTAATAAAGATTATTGTTAAAACATAATAATAATAATAATAATAATAATAATAATAATAATAATAATAATAATAATAATAATAATAATAATAATAATAATAATAATAATAATAATAATAATAATAATAATAATAATAATAATAATAATAATAATAAAAAGAAATTATTTCACACTCAGCTGCCTACTATATATATACAATTTTAATGCACAAATCAGTGCATAACAGCAGAGCTTCTTCAAATTAAATCACAATTTATTATAAACTTAATATAAATTATAATACATAATAAATAATGCCCGAGCGCTTTCAAGAGAACTTAGCTCTCATAATCATGGGTAACAAAGAGTAAGCGTAACAAGGTTGCTATGTGTAAATATATGCAGATATATGTAAATTAATTGAACTATATGCGTAAATCTAATTAACCCATTTCTTAGAAATTTTATAACATGCATCTTTCCTATTCATAGCCTTATCATCCATGGCAATAAAACATGCCTCCTTCACCTTTCTCTTAACATCATTTCTTTCCCTACAAACTATTCTTGGATTTTCAGGTTCACATGAATGACCAGTTAATTTCTGATGCATTGCAAATATTGATTTGTAAGCTGGGTCTGATTGGGCCTTGTTGTAAGAATATCTGTGCTGGGACAATCTTGTTGAGAGAGTTGCTTTCGTTTCTCCATAGTATGATGCCATGCAGTTATTTTCTGGGCATGAGATATTATAAACAGCCTGAGAAATGTTGTTGGGTGTTACAATATCTTTTGCATTGTTGATAATTCTATTGGTATTAGGGGGTGTGTGAAAACATAGTTGAAATTCTCTATTAAACACTGAGTAAAGTTTTCTATGGGCATTTGCAAAGTATGGCAACAATATTCTATTTTTCTGCTGCTTAATTGCATTGTTATTTAATTTACTGTAAAATTGTCTAATTTTCCTATCAATGGTATTTTGTTTGAAACCGATATTTAATAAATCGTTTCTATATAAAATCAAATTTGCCCTTTTGTCTGCTTCAAATCTGCAAAGGTGCTCATTCCTATGTAAGAAAGACATCAATCCTGCGAATTTATGAATAGGTGGTGTGTTCGAAAGGGGTTGTATATGGCCTCTTTTTTCTATTGGTTTTATAATCATCTTATAATTGAGTTGTTGACCTTCCCTTTGCACTTGAATATCCAAATATCTAGTTTTCTTGTCACAATCTTCCATTTCTGTATTTAGCTTCAGATGAGTACACTCTTGTATGTCCAGCTTGATTTTATCTATAATCTCTTCCGTAGCAGCAATAAAAAGGTCATCAACATACCTTGTATATACAATTAACTGAAGTGAGATTGTGACAAGAAAACTAGATATTTGGATATTCAAGTGCAAAGGGAAGGTCAACAACTCAATTATAAGATGATTATAAAACCAATAGAAAAAAGAGGCCATATACAACCTCTTTCGAACACACCACCTATTCATAAATTCGCAGGATTGATGTCTTTCTTACATAGGAATGAGCACCTTTGCAGATTTGAAGCAGACAAAATGGAAAATTTGATTTTATATAGAAACAATTTATTAAATATCGGTTTCAAACAAAATACCATTGATAGGAAAATTAGACAATTTTACAGTAAATTAAATAACAATGCAATTAAGCAGCAGAAAAATAGAATATTGTTGCCATACTTTGCAAATGCCCATAGAAAACTTTACTCAGTGTTTAATAGAGAATTTCAACTATGTTTTCACACACCCCCTAATACCAATAGAATTATCAACAATGCAAAAGATATTGTAACACCCAACAACATTTCTCAGGCTGTTTATAATATCTCATGCCCAGAAAGTAACTGCATGGCATCATACTATGGAGAAATGAAAGCAACTCTCTCAACAAGATTGTCCCAGCACAGATATTCTTACAACAAGGCCCAAGCAGACCCAACTTACAACTCAATATTCGCAATGCATCAGAAATTAACTGGTCATTCATGTGAACCTGAAAATCCAAGAATAGTTTGTAGGGAAAGAAATGATGTTAAGAGAAAGGTGAAGGAGGCATGTTTTATTGCCATGGATGATAAGGCTATGAATAGGAAAGATGCGTGTTATAAAATTTCTAAGAAATGGGTTAATTAGATTTACGCATATAGTTCAATTAATTTACATATATCTGCATATATTTACACATAGCAACCTTGTTACGCTTACTCTTTGTTACCCATGATTATGAGAGCTAAGTTCTCCTGAAAGCGCTCGGGCATTATTTATTATTATAATTTATATTAAGTTTATAATAAATTGTGATTTAATTTGAAGAAGCTCTGCTGTTATGCGCTGATTTGTGCATTAAAATTGTAAATAATAATAATAATAATAACAACAACAACAATAATAATAGTAATAATATTTATTATTATTATTATCACCATCATACATCATCATTATTAGATGCAATCTAATTTACAACATGTAATAATCATATGAATTATGTTAACCCTATACAAAAATTTTCAACACAATATATGGAAGTAGACTAAGATTGATTTCTTTGATACAATTTAAAATGGTATTTCACAGTTGATACAACTATGATCAACTATTTTCAATATCATTCTATACCACTGCTTCTCTGTTGCCCAATTGAAAATGCAAGCATATTCTATCTCCAAGAAAGAGAGAGACAGATAGCAAACTACTTTAGAAATAAATCTTGCAATATGTATATACACTAATCTATCAACCAAAAATACATTCATATAATTCAATGCCATGTCTAATTGCTGCTTTCTAATGTATTCTATTTTCTGTCATATCTTTCTAACAGAAACAATTAATGGTGCAATTCTTTAAAATGTCATTGAGATAATTCTTATAATGTATATAAGTGTATTTTTCCCACAAAAACCCTGCCAATGTTCACCATAAAACACTCTTTTAGGAAGTCTTGTATTGTTTCTTTATTTTACATGTTCAATACAATGAAGTTGTGATTTTACAATAGTGGACTATCTCACCCAGCAAATTGAAGAATATTGATTATTTTATAATCTTGCCATGGTACTTTTTCATTCTTAAAGAGCATTCTTAAATGAAACTTTTCTAATGCCTTTGTATTGTATTAAAAGTGTGGCCAACTATACAGATAATTTAAATGGCAATAGTTATTTCCTTGTGATGAAATACTCTTTCATTTAACTTATTAATAGCAGCAGCAACAACACTTTAGAGTCTGTGTTGTACTTCTAAGTTCACCTTTCTATGTATAAAAATACCAAGGTATTAAAAGTAGTTTAAATTTTCAAGTTATTAATTATCTAAGCTAAAGTTGCTGAGATATTTCTTATGTCACTGGCTGATAAAGAACTTGAAGTTTTTGAACATTAAATAATAAACTAAAGTGTTTATATGGGCATTCAAAACATTAAATACATTCTGTAAATAATCTTTTAAACTAACAAAATTAGCACAATCATCAGCAAGCTGTAAATCCAGAACCTTAAGAAAAAGTTCATCCTTTCATTTTTAATCTATTCAATTCTACCAATCAAATCTATATCTTATTTTGATCCCAGTTTGATTAAAACATGTATAAACATTACAAAGACTACTGCCATAAAACTGAATGCAATTTTTGGAGCAAGTATATATCTTTGTTTAACCCAGTTTCAATTTACATGCCTTATTATTTGCACTTGTGATAATAACATATTCTCTCATTCCATCATGTAGAAGTTGTAAAATATGAATAATTTTTTATAGACAACCAGCTAATTTCAAACAATACCATAGGCCTTACTTATTAATTGAATCAAATGGTATGAATTACTTTTTTGTTCTTGACATCAGTATAAATATTACTAAAGAGAGAAAAAACAAATAACTAGCAAAATAAATAGAGTAGAAATAAAGGCAATAAAAAATTGTTAGAAATAAAAAAGGTAAATTCAATATAGAATTTAAAGTGAAATGAAGGATATAAAAATAAATAGATATCAATTTACGAAATACTCTTGAATAGCTAGATTAATTTAGATTTTGGTCAGACATAAAATCTTGTGCTGCCTTTGAAAAATAATTTAAAATGATCTCCAAGGTAATCTTCAGTTTTGAATATCAAATCACAGAATGATAGTCAAGTACCAAATTATTTCTCAAGTTTATTGCTTTAAAAAACAGAGATATTTTGGGGGAGGGGGAATGTCCCCATCATATTTTGATAAAAATTTTATACATAAAATTCTGTATTGTTTACTTATCAGAATAAGTAATTTCATAGAGTAATATTGTAAAATAAAAAAATTCCTTTACTTTGATCACTATTTACTTAATTATCTAGATATTCTTATATTCCTGACATTGAAAAAAAATGCTATGTTGATGCAATGTCTAAAAAGTCTTATTAATAATTATAGTCTTTTAATTTTGTTTCTCTGTCATTGTATAAATAGCTTCAATATGTAAATAACACTACTAAAAAGTAGCTTGCAATACAAAAAAGTCAGCCTATTTTAGAACTATTCATGATCTAAAATTCGATACACTTCATATTTGATTTATAATTTATGCAGACTTCAATGAAATTTATTTATAATGTTTCTGGATCTCTGAAATAAGTATATTTACAAATAAATTTTATCTCAAGAGTAGAGAATAGATAGGTGGTATGTTTAATAAATGTAGTGTAGTTCTTTTTTAAATAAAATATTTCTATTACCATACTGTTTTGAAGAATATTCCAGACAGTTTTTAATTCATTATGACATGATTTCATACACTAATTTTAGTTTATGTTTCTTGAAAAAATATTTTATGTATGCTGATAAAAGAGATAATGATTAGTTTGATATGTTAATTTCTTTAGCTAATTTAGGTAAATAGGCAATTTAATAAAGAAAAAACATTTGTAAATCATTTCAGTGAAAATATGTTATCTCCTTAAAATAGTTTATTCTAGTATGTTAAACTTTAATGGACATTACATAAATTTACTTAAAACAACCATTCTTAAACTTTTCAAATTCATGTATGTATGTATATAGTGAAGTGACCAATTCTCTACATGCTAATTAATATCAATGCATCAGCTTTATTATCAAACTGACTGAACACATAAAATGTTCATTCACAAACACTATATTTTTCTCTTATAGCTAATCTGCTAATTGATATTGTAAAGGCTGAAACACAAATCAATGTTTCATGTAGACAAATTCTTTTTCAATGTAACTAATCGAATTAGGGCAGATGATTAACATCTTAGAAAAAAGTAGGATTTCTGAAATTCAATTACCTGCAAATTTTTATTAGGATATGTATGTTTGTTGAAATTTTTCTTTAAAAATTTAATTTCAAAAATCTAAATATACAGTTACTGCAATTAATTTTATTTGTAGTTTTACATTTATATTTTTTTTTCCTGTTTTACTGATTAGCAGTGTTCTAACTTATGGGCCTGAACTGGATGACCCCTAAATACAAGTATTTTAAAATAAAGAATATCAAACAGATGATATAATAAGTGGTATTCTAGAATTAATTAATTTAAAATATTTCTTGCAGAATAAATGACTTATTTGTTATATTTTGCAAATGATAAATATGTTTATAACTTATTATAATCCAATAGATTTAGAAAAAAAATGAATTAAAAAAGTGTCAAATTTCTGAAAGCAGTCCAATACTTTCAAAATTCAAATTACAGATAAATTTTGAAACAATTAAACTATTTCTAGTACTAAATGAGTATATCCTCTGCACTAAATAAAAACATTTTCCCAGACTTAAAATATTGTTAGGGTCAGAAGATAATGATGAAGGAAACATTTTACAAACAAATAAAACTATTGTGAAACAAAATTCACCTATTAATTGACAAAACTATTTGGTGTGTTAAAACCTTAAATGAAATAAAACAACAGATATTTACAATCTTTGAGCTTGCTATAGACCACACAGAATGCTAATTATTTTATTTGGAAAAAATTTCAATGCTGCAAATTATTTTCAACATTTTCATGATGTATCATTGAATATATTTTCAATTTTAAATTCTGTAAATCTTATCCATGACCAAAAAAATTATGATATTGAGATTCATGCATTTATCTGGTATGTCCATGATCGGAAGTCAAATGGTAAATATTGTAAATTATTTCAGCTGCTCGAATATTTCTCAAGTACTTTTAAATTTTGCAGCTATTCAAGAAATTGGTAGTCTAGCTAGATGTTTAATATTGGACAATAATGGTATCTATTTTTATCTGAAAAGCAATAGTTTTAAGATAATTTAAATTGATGAGATGAGTTTCAAATGCATTCATCATAAAATAAGATCATAGATAAAAGTTTTTTATCACATAATCTATGAGTTCTTCTATTTTTTTAAATATTGTACATTATAATGTAAATGGTATAATAATAAACTCTAGATTTCAAGGCCTATGAATTGCATATAAACAACTTTAATATTATTATCATCATTATCAAAATTATATGCTACCACATTAGGTTGTAAAAGTTTTTATGTTGATAAGAATTCATGCGTTAATGAGCAATCATATCTGCCATGATGTCAATATGAAGACACTTTAAACATGAAAGGCAGAAACAAAAATGATAAGGGTTAAAAAAAAACATGAAAAAAGTTGATTCACAAGATGTTTCTTAAACTAAATAACAATGTTTTATGTTTGTGTATTTTTTCTCTGTAGGTTTTAGATTTTTATATCTTAAAAATAATATATCACATTATATTAAACTCAAAACCAAGGTACTCATATCAGATAAATATTAATATATAACAATAACTTCTGCCATGAAGAAAAACAATTATTTTATGTTTATATATTTAACTATAGTGGAGATAAAAATAGTCAGACTGGATTAAATAATTCATATATTTGGTATAAAGTATGTAAAAAAAAAAATCAAATGATATTTAAAACTATCCAATTTTCAATGAACTAATTCATAATAAATTTTTAACTTTTTAAAAGCTTATAAACAGCTTATATAAGTATGTTACAATTAATCTAAAAATCTGGTTTCAGATTCAGAAAATTTTCAGAAATACACAGTCATTCAAATACAAACCTATAATTATATATTTCTTAAGGGATTTAATAAAAAAAATTAAATAAAAAAATTAAATTAATTATATTTCCTTGATTCTGAAGAAATTTTTCATTAAAAAGCATCAATTCAAATACACAGCAACATTGTAATAAAAATTGTGCCTTTTGATAAAGATGATGGGTTAAAAAATACTTAAAACATTTAATTTATTAATAAATACCTATATTACTTTTCTATATATATAAAATGCTTATAAAATGTGACAACCAGAGCACAGAAAAAATAAAAATATTATATTACTTTTAAAAATTAATCAATTAAAAACATACATTTAAATCTATTAGTGATTTACATAAACTTAAATTTTTGCATTTTGCATTATCTTTAAGTAGTAAAAAAATTATACTGAAAATTAAAGAGTATTTTGTATTTTATCAAAAGCTAATTTAATGAAAATGATTGCTTGACAATGACTTTTCTGTTTACATTTTGAACATATTTATTTAGCATTAAAATTATGAAATCTTGGTTTATATTTGTACAGAACAGGATAAATAATAACATTTTACAATTCATCTTTTTCATTTAAAAAAATGTATTAACAAGCCCTTTTTTTATAAAATAATTATGAAAATGAACATTTACCATAGGATTGACAATGTTTAATTTTAGCTATTATACAGAATTATTTTATGAATAAGTACATATTTGTATAGCTTATGGATATATATTAATTTTTTTCTGTTCTGCAGATAAAAATTGCTTTACCATATTATATCAAGTGGCAGTTCCAATAGTCCTGAAATATTAAAACTGCTGCCACTTTTTGTATTCATGTGAAAATGAAATTTTATCATAAGATAGATAGATATTTTGATTTTGGCTATCAGATAAAATTACAAAAAAATATGTATTCATATAATTTATACATAAATTAATGTTTTTCCTAAAACTATACTTAGGCAAAGATACTGATTTACTATATTAGGCTACATAAAAGTGCTTGAAAACTACAACTCTTAACTCTTTTTTTCATATTTTGTTCTTTTAAAAAATAAATTTTTACTGTAAGATCAGTAATGTTTTGATTTAAATCATCATAAAAAATGACTAATAACTGCATATTCTTATAACTTGCAGATAAACTTTTTCATAAAAATGTGCTATTTAAATGACAATGATTTACTATCTTATACCCAATGTCTGGTGTAATTGTGCTTAGACATTAAAACTACTTAAAATTTTTGGTTTTCTTTTTTTTTAAAAAAAAAAAAAAAAAAAGACAACTTCTAACACATATTTAGCAGTTTTGATTTTGACTGTCATACAGAATTATATTTATATAACTTAAGGAAAAATGAAATCTCATAAAAATTATTATAGATGACTTAAATGTATGTATGACCTAAATGTATTAAGAAAATAGAGGCTCTAGAATTCTGGCAATTCAGATTAATAGTGGTCTATTTGCCTAAAAAAGACCAATGTTTTTGAAATAAAAAATTATAATGCACTAGTGAAATGTGAGATGATTTTCAGGGAATCATATGATCTCTATTGTGTTACAAGATGCTTATTGGTATGCCCCAAAATTCTATTTGTTTTGTCATAAAATGATCTATATAGTGACACAAAATAAAATATAGGAGATATACCAAAAAAAAAAAAAAACTGGACTTTTGTAATAAAAAAAGGGGTAATTATTTGGAAATGTTCCATGCAATGTATAATTATAGACATGTTTTTCACTTTTCAAAGTAGTCTTGAAAATCATGCAAAGCAATGCCTTTTAATACCTCCATCATTTTTTCCTTCACCAAGTCCACAAAACTTTTTTGAGTCATTTTTTCATTCAGGAAAATAAAAATAAGTCACATGAAGTGAGATTCCATGAATATGGCTAATAGATAAGTTGAATCATGCTTTTTTAATTAAACATTGTTTCACACTCAAAAATTTGGGTGCTGACACATTTCTGTAGTGAAACTTGCATTCTCCATTTTGCCACTAATTAGAACACTTTCATTTTACTACACCACACAAGTGTTTCAGAAATTGTAGGTAAAACCCTTGACCACTACAAATGAGTTCTGAATGAACTATGCTATTAGCATAAAAAAATCAGCACTATCTTGACAATGGACTTCATTTGCCAAGCTTTTTGGGGGTTATCATGAATTTGAACTTTTCCATTAAATCACTAATAAACCTGTGTTTTTCTACAGTACTTTACTTGTAAGCTATTTCAAGCTTTACAACCATTTCCCCTGCCATTTTCTCTTAAAAAAGCAAAATTTCACTTTCTAATATTTTAACCATTAAAAAGATGACAAACAAGTGAGACAAACTTAATAAAAAAAATTTACTACACATCATCATGACTTCACTTGATATTAGTTAGCAGAATGATGGAGAGGTCTCCTGTGATAGACATATATTGGAAAAATCACATACTACAATGTGATCATCCACAAGAGAATGATTCTGTGTTTTTTTGGGTATCTCCTCATATATGCATGGATTTGGAACTTCATGTTGAACAACCGTGCCCACAATCTAGGATCAAACCCTAATACAACTTTGATATCATTTCATTAATCCCGAATTTCCAACCTAATTTTATATTTTTAAGATGGCCAACCTAGCCAATGATTCAATTTCTGGTCAACAACAAGTTTCTAAATATTTTTAATAAAACAATTAAATAATCATTAAAACTTTCTCCATCCAGCATTTGACAATGTCTTCTTATTTTCTATTTATTATGAAAGAATGCCAGAGGAAATATTTATTTACTATATATGGAATTAAAAAAAATATTTGTTAAATATTTTATTTCATGTATAAATTTATATGAGGTAGAAACATGGATAAAAAGAAATACAAAAATATGAAAAACTTTTTTAAGTTGTGGATTTAGAGAATAATGTTCACAAGTTAAAGATAATAGATACAAAAATATTAGAATATCTGCCTGATGCAATTATGATGTAAAAATATGAAGTTATGCAATAAACTTAAAGGCAGAGGATACATGAAGGATTTATTCAAAGAATATGTAAAAATAAAAAAGAATGTTAAAAGAAAGTAAAGAAGAATCTAGAATACTGGAGTAATTATGAATATCATAAAGTTAAAGCAGTGTATAGACTGTCTAAAAGAGTGCTCTGAAGTTGACACCCTCAATATGCTTTCTTGGCAGATGATAATGGTGAAAATATTTGTAATTCCTGCCTATACTACATTTTAAAATAATAATTTTAATGTTTGCAACATTCTATTTGTGTTAAAAATTTAATTGTGATGTTCTATGTGCTTTATCACAGTAGAAAATGGTAGACTTCAGAGTTAAAGGTTTCTATATCAGTTCTATTGGTCCAATTTTTAAAAATAAAGGAAATAGATAAGATTACAATAATTGTCATACAATATCATTAATACCCACTAGCTACTTTCAAGAATTTTGTTGAATAAGTTGCTTCCAATCATAAATAAATAGTTACTAAATATTCAATATGGTTATAGAGATTATGAGAAACACTATAGACATAGTTTTTGTCGCAAGGCAAATGCAAGAAAAGTGTTGGGAACAAAAAATCATTGATAGTATTGCTTTTATTAATTTGGTCAAGACATTTGTTTCAATAATCAAATAGGTCTATGGCATTGTTTAAAATTAGATAATGTCTATTAAAGTTTATTTTTATTATTCTGCTTCTATGCAATGAAATGAGAGGAAGTATTACTACTAAAGTTAAAAAAATCTGAGGCATTTAAAATAAAAACTGATGTTAAAAACAAGAATGCGTATTTGTTTCAACATTGTTTTATATTATTGTGACAGTTTTTAGGTGGCTTAATAAACCAAGAATCAAGATGTAATATAGATTTGATGGTGAAATTTTAATTTGAACTAATTAAAAATAAAATAAGAATTTCATTTTTGATTATGGTTTTACAGTACATTGTGCTATTTTTGCCAGTTCAGAAGATGATTTATAGAATATATTTAATATTTTCAATGCAATATATAAAGACTTTTGTTTATTAATGTTCAAAAGTCAAATTTTTTATCTACCAGTGATAGAAGAAAAATGCTTAGTGACTGTTAACTTAGTTATCATCTTGAGAATATAAAACAATTTAAATTAACTTGCTAGTTTTATAAGCAAAAAGCTAGATTTAGATGTTGAAGTGCAGCATAATCTCAAATGTACTCTTGTTCCTTTTAATAAGTTAATAAAAAGTATTTCATCACAGAGAAATATCTATTGCAATAAAAGTTTCTGTGTATGGAGTTTCTTTTATTTTACCAAATTGTATGGAAGGAAAACTTGAATGCCCTATCGATGCAATATAAAGGCATTAGAAAAATTTCTTTTAAGGATTCTCTACAAAATTTTAAAAATACAAGATTATAAAAGTAATCTATATGTTCTTCAACTTTCTGAATGTAATACTAGAGTATCTACTACCCTAAACTGACATTTTCATTATATTATATATGCAAAACAAATGAGCAATACAAGTCTTCCTAAAAAAATGTTTCATAGTAAACTTGAGTATGGTTTTTATAGAAAACATGGATCCCATTTATATTATAAGGATTATTTCAAAGTCATTTTAAAAATGTTTAATATTAATTGTTTTCATTGAAAAAATATGGCAAAGAATAGAATATATTGGACAGCACAATTATAAATGCTGTTAAAGTATTTCAGAAAGAAAAATTGTTTACTGAAGAAATTAAAAGACAACATTGTAAAATGTCAAATAAGCCAAAAAATCGGCCACCATGTTATATATAAAAAACATATTTGTATTTTCCAGATTCGTTTGTAGTCCTTGCGAAACTCATCTCTAGAGTAGTTTTTAAACACTTTTTTACTTTAAATTGGAATAGCCATACTCGAAAGTGACGGCTGGCGAATGATGAAAAAGTCCCATTATATAAATGAATAAAGGTTTTGTTTTCAACTTACATCTTAAATAGATGGAATGTTGCATGACCTCTGTGCCTTCCAAGCAACTACACAATTGTTTACTTTTATTTATAATTACAACTAATATATATTAAAGAATAAATTATTTTTTATTTATTCTGTGTAGTTTATCACAGTGTTAGTGTGTGCTAGTTTGCTCTCAAAATATTAGCCTGCCTAATCATGCTGCGAACTCGAAAAAGTTGGAAATTGTACGTGAATTGTAAAACTTTAAAATTTTTTAATTTCTTTATATTTTACCATATAATACTTGCTCCCAATCTTTAAACATAAATAAATAATCAACAAATTACGACGTTACTTACGAGAAAACATTACAGTAATATTTATAATAAGAATTCAGCAACATTAACGTCAAAATAGCCTGAAATTAAATTAATTATTTTTTTTGAAAGCATTATTTCTGATCATATTCAAGTATTTATGCATCAATATCTTAGATATGTAAAGACTTTATAAATTATTCCAGAAAAAAACTTTCTGATGGGAGTATTAAATGCGATTTCTAAAAGACTATAATACCATTAAAATGATCGCAAGGAACATTACAAGGCATTAAGTTGAATTAACCTTCCATTAGAATTTGTATATGGTATTTTTTGTTTTTCTTTTATAATTTGAATTGAGAAAACAAGATCAGACTTAATGTTTTTCTTTTTCAAAAAAAAAATGAAATTTTAATAAAATAAAAGAGATGGAGAAAAAGTATATGAATAGGTAAAATACTGAGCAAATGAACTTCAAATAAATAAGTAATCAAACAATAGGAGTATAAAAAAAGGACGTAAAAAAGCGAAGAAAATGAACTGGGCAAATTAAAAAAAAAAAAAATCTTACATCGTTATATCCCTGCTGTAAACATCATAAAATTTTCATACTAACATGTCACCTACACAAAATATATTTATAAAATTTCTAGTTGCTATGTTATGTGTGTGAGTATATAAATGTATACGAGTGCAAGTAAGTGTATATGTTTGACAATAATTAATATAAGTGGATATATATATATGCATTATTGATATGTATTATATAATTAATGAAAAAAAAAGAGAACATTTCTAGCTGGCAAAAATAAAGATAACAATACGTTAGTACTCGCCTAAAGTAAAGAAAGCTGCATCAAATAGCAACCAGATTTTATTTTGACTGTCAGTGCACATACATATATCTAACAACTTCAGATTGATATGAGACTTTTACTCTCTGAATTAAATATCAATTTACTGACTATAGTTGGATGATTAACTTGGTTAAATAAATAAAAAATCGTAAATCTCTTTAAATCATGAAAAAATGTCAAAGTTCATTTGAATCAGATTTAAAGTTAGGTCATCAGCATATATAGCAAGCAAGTAAATGTGCTAATCCTTATGACTTGGAATTGTTACATATCAGTTGTACTTTGATGCTTAAACATTATTAAACTTTTCGAGAAATTTCCAACAAATAAATATTTATAAACAATAACATATTCAAAACTATGGGCAATTTTTTTGTAAGAGATTGCAAAACTGCTGTAGCCCCAATTTTTTGTTTTGAATCTACAGTCAACATAAAGAGCCATAAGCAGTAGTGAATATACTTGTAATATCTATAGTCTGGGTTGGAATCCAGTATAAGTATAATTTAAAATTTTATAATTCCAATAGGATTTTTCTATTAGTTAGTTAGCCAAAACCCAGTGAAACACCCAATATTGATTGGTAAATGATTATTTAATCATTTTTAGCAAGACAGTAATATAAGGTTTAAAAAATGTTAAAACCTTTATCACACTATTATTAGCAAGCTTAATGACTAATGTTTTCTTCTTCACTATTCTTCAAAGGCTATTATAATGGCTTTAGCACCACAACCAGGTATTTAATGGCTATTTTATCTATGTAGTCAACAGACATAAGTGTATACAGGAATGGGTCAAAAAGTAGAAAATGACTAAGACTATCAATGATGATTAACATCAAAAAATGGATAGAGTCAATAATATCGGAAGCATATTGAAAGCAAAAGGAAAAATGTTCTGAAAGTGATTCATCTACATTATTATTATCCTTGAAACAATAGATCAGGAAGTTGATGATGATGGTTATGTAAATAGTAGTGTTAATAATATTTTGAAAAGATAATGCTCAGCAATGAATATTTTATTATTAACAGGATGATCTTATAGTTTTCTCATTTCTATTTCCAGTAACTATTTCAATAATAAGTGAATGAAAATATGAACTTCGTCTACCATTTGAAGAATTGATTCATTACCTCAAAAATAGATTCACAATTATAAAGGTTTATGAAGCAAATATTTATCATATTTTGATGAATATAAAAATGTATATATTATTTAAAGTATAATTATTATAGATTGTATTACTGAATAAATTATTTCAAATTATTTTCAAAACACCCCCTCCCCCATTTAATAAACCATTCAAAGTAAAATAATAATTCAACTTGACAGTATGAAGCAGACAGAAATATCTTTCATTTACTACTAGCAAATTAAATTTACCAATAACAAAAGTATTAATTGCAGAACATCCATTATTATCAATTTTAGTATAAATATGAGCTTCAAATAATACATGCTTTACAAAAAATATTTTGATAATATTCTAAAAATATCTTTTTTAGGAAAATTAATCAGCATTAAACTGGGGGCCACATATATGAAAAATAAATTATACAATGATAGTGTTTAATGTGCTAAAACTAAATCACAACACTGCTTCATACAGAGTGAAAACATTAATTATAAAATTTAATGGATTTTCTATGGTGAGCATCCTTGTCAATAAAAATGGCTGCCTTTGACAAAGATACTAAGCACTGAAAGCACTTAGGTTGTCATTAATGTTTTAAATGTTTTCTCTGTGTATGAAGTGGTATTAATATAGCTTTTAATTTATTAAATTTTGGTAATGGGGTTACTGTATATTTTTAAATATGGATTAAAATCTAATTTCTCTATTATTATTTTTTATTTTTTATTTGTAATTACTCTGAATAATAAGTTTGTCTTTTGGTAAGTTGATTTCAATAATAATAAAAGATGTTACCATCTGAATATATCTTGATGACAAGAACTTATTCATATAAAAGTTGTACTATTCCTCTTTCCTCACTCTAGAAACAATTATATGTTAGCATTTTATAATCAATGAAAGCTAAATAAATCTACAAAAATCTAGATTCACTCAAAATGTCCATCTATATAACAATGCTAAATGCAATAGTGTTTATAGCTTTGTGTTGGTAGACCATGAGAAAAGTTGAGGTCATTTCTTTAACTGTCTGTTTGAATTGAAAAATAAACACTATTTTTTATTCATTTCTTATCTAGAATTGAAGAGAAATGGAGAAGATTAATGTTTCCTTAAATATTTTTTTCCAGATATATAGTAAGTCTAAAGATATTTTTAAATCACACATATAGAGTTTCCTGTCAAATAATTATAAACAATAAACTCCAACAAAAGTGCTATCATAGGTTAATGGAGAAAACTTGTTTTGCCTCATGAGAATTATCAATTAGTACTAATTGATAGTTTCCTGGCAACATCAAAAGCTAAATTTATCTTGGTTTACATGGATTTAATCTCCTTATGTCTATATCTTATTATAATACTAATACTTGAAAATATTTAGTTCAATGTATATGTATATCAAACTTATTGTTTTTATATTTCAGAGATATGATTATAGAAAATATAAAAAAATGCAAATGACTCCTGAAATATATTTCAACCAAACTTATCTTTTCAGAAAGTAGAAATCACACTTCTTCAAATATTCTCCACTGTTTGTTCTGTATTTATTTAAAATATATTACATCAACTTACTTTATAATCATTGCATTTTCTACAAGCAATCATTGACAATTATTATTATTATTATTTATAAATATACCAATGACTAACAATTATACTTCATCTGATCAAAAATTATCCTGTTTTTTTTAACTTTATTTTTTATTAAAGATTTGAAATATTGAATAATTAAATATTATACATAAGTTAATAATTAAAGGAAGATATATTTCATCTTTAATAATAAAAAAATAAAATTATATTTGATGTTAAAAGTCATGTAATAGTTTTTGATGAAGATGCTTGGTAATTATTAGCATGTGCAAGAAATGCAACACTTGTAAAGTGAATTGTCATAATATATATTGTATACTATAATGAGAAATATTTGGAAGACTTTATGACCTGGACTAAATAAAATGTCTAGTTTAGTCAAAATGTATCTACCTACCCTTTTCCAGTGCCTGTAACCATATATTTAAAGTGTGAATTGTGGTTTAAAAAATATATAAGATCTTGTACATAGAGTAAAGTAGTTGAAACATTGAAAAAAAAAACACATAAAGATCAGGTCCACTTTAATAACAAAATTAGATATATAAGATCTTGTACATAGAGTAAAGTAGTTGAAACATTGAAAAAAAAAACACATAAAGATCAGGTCCACTTTAATAACAAAATTAGATGTATTTCATTTTTTATAAAAATTTAAATCTACACTTGTGATTAAAAGTAATGGAATAATTTCTAGGTTAATAAAAGATGATTGGAAATCATTTGTATACTTTTTAAAAGATCATAATTGTCTCACATACATGAAGGAAAGTAAATGCTTATGAAATAGAGTAATATCATTTGGATTCTTGAAATGAAAAACAACAACAGCTCTTGTAATCATTGATTATTTAAGCTTATGAATAGATGACCCTAAAGAAGAGAGTTACTCTTGTTTAAATTAAGAATTACAGGAATAACAATAAATTAAAAACATAGTGTTAGGAGAATGTATTTGGTTAGATAATTCAGATCACCTTCTTTAACTCAATATTTATATAAGATTGTCTTAAAAATTACTACCATCATCAATTCAGCCAAAAGAATCTTTGTAAAACTACCTTGTTTTTAGTTAATATTATTTTTGATAAATAATAATCAACTGATTTATTGCTCAGGAGTATATAAGATATATGAGCACTAGATGTGACAGATCTATGGTATGATCTATGAGTCTTAAACTCCAGAGCCTGCTATTCTGCCAATTGCACTGAACCATACAGATTATTTTTATAGCCTACAGTTGTTAGTATTTATCTTGCCTATTTTGTAACAGATCATATATTATATATGTATAAAAACCATTACTCATATTTATTTTGCATATTTCATAACAAATTAAATATGCATAGGAATACATACTTACTTTTTCTTGCTATTAATATCAAGTGTGAATTTAGAACTTTTCAATAATATTCCCATATGAAATTTATCTAAACATTTGTTTTCCAATTGAATATTCTCTCTTTTGTTTATTTCTAAAATCTGTTTCACTAATATCTAGTCCATTTTAATCTTAATCTTTATATTCTACTATTCTCTCAATATCTCCATTCTTTTAAATTTTCATCTACCTATCTATATCTTTATATATATATTACAATTAACAGCCATACTGTACAAATAAATAAATCATCTAATTTAAAATTGTCTAGATAGCCTCTCATAAAATTCTTCATGAAAATCAATTTATCTTCTTTTTTTCCTTTGATGAGTGACTTAAAAAAAAAAAAATCTACAATTGCCCATGGTACAATCAGAAATCTTTTAATAATTTTAGAGGTGATTCAGTATGGAGGGATAATTTATATGCTCGTGTAAGGCACACATACACAAGCAAAAATGCTATGGCTAACAGAATTTATGATCTGACATTTATCAGTTGCGATTCTAGTGAAGGAAAGCATGACAAGGCGATATTTATTATCAGAAGGCCTGGTGCTAATCTATATAAGAATGAATGAACCTGGCTAATGGTTGACAAATAGGCAACATGGAAATGACACGATGAAAATTGAAATACAATGGCAAAAAGACAGAGAACTCTAGAAGGAAAGAGGAATTAAAAAATGCTTAGTTAAAATCATTCGGCCTGGAGAGCAATTAAAGATATGTCTTTATCAAATAATTTCTTCTTTTTTTAACGTAGTTAAAAAAAAAAAGATAAAATATGCTTTTATTTTTATTAGGCAAGTTTGAGTTTATAAAAGATATGTGTATATATCAGAAAGTTACTGCATACTTTTAAAATCATCATCATCATCATTAATTATCCATCAAAAGAGAGTTACCAAATCATTTAAGACTTTCTACTCTAACTTCTTTGTCTCATAAACTTTGTTAATTCTCTATCTTAATTTTTCACATTCTCCACAATTCATTATAATGTTTTCTTTACAATTTTCTTCAAATGCAAACCCAATCTAAATAATAAAGATATACTTTTTTACTTATCTTTCAACAATACTATTTCAAAATATCTTCACAAATCTTTTCTAAATTTAATTACTTTATATTTAAAATATTATCATTCACATATTATTTATCAGATTTCACAGAGTAGTGGCTAGTTCATTTGA
This sequence comes from Epiperipatus broadwayi, assembly GCA_028023455.1. Classification (NCBI taxonomy): domain Eukaryota; kingdom Metazoa; phylum Onychophora; class Udeonychophora; order Euonychophora; family Peripatidae; genus Epiperipatus; species Epiperipatus broadwayi. Next base: position 18,740,662 of record JAQFVV010012398.1, on the reverse strand, counting down.
CTGTGTGCCTATAGTCTGTGATTCCAGATGGAAAGGTAAATAATTTTTTTTCAGGTCAGAATAGGTTTATGATATTTGTTTCAAGTAATTAATTTGTAAGCCAAAAATGTTGGAAATATCTTGCCAAACAATTTTATGGTGAGTGCTGTTAGACAAATTCTTTCATTTAAAAAGTAGACTAATTTTTAAAACGTGCATATAAAATTAATTATAAGTAATATTTATTTATAATAAATAAGTTATATTATATATTACTATTAATCTTATATGTTTAAGGAAAAAATAAAAACAACAAAAAATATACTATGTGCATATACACATATAATTTTAACGTCTATAAACTTTTACTTTGTCAAACCTATCTAACACTTCTCAAATATTATTTTGTTTAATATAAATTGTTGGATAAATCTCAATTGTATATGTACATAATAATTATTTACTTACTTGTGTCTGTAATGCAATATGTAAGGAATTTCTCTGAACACAATTTTAACCTCTATATTAACTTTTCTTTCTCTCCCCTTCTCCCTCTCTCTTTACCTCTTTCCCTCTCTCCCCCCTCTCTCTCCCTCCCACTCTCTCTCTCTCTCTCTCTCAGATGTGTGTAAGAGATTGTGGTCTGTGCCACATGATGACTGCTGGTTCAGTATAAAATGTACATCTTAGGGATCATAGATCTTTTCCACATCTTTGGTCATATATTTATGATTACATCTCTCCATAAGGTCTTAAAAGTGGATATACTTTATACAAAGAAAATACAATATTTAATTAGTCCACACTTCCAAAAATAACTGACAGTTTTGACTGATCAATAGTCTTCTTCAGAACTACTTTATAGTAAAATTAAATACACAATACAAATTGTTTATATATAATAAAAACTACAAAAAATTCATTTATATAGTTAAAAATAGAAGATGCAAATGACAAATGTCCCTGGATAGATTCCCAGTTCAACAACAACAACAAAAAATCTCTATTTGATCAATCCCTAATGTAGTAGTTAAGCTCAGCTTCTCATTTTGATATAATTAGATTCTTGATCAACGGAACATATAATACATATAGCTAACCAAATGCTGTTTTGCATTTTCACAATTTATATTTATAATAAGATACTTATACTGTTTGCAATTATTATTTCACCACCCCCACCCCCAGCAATATGTAATGTGGTTATTTAAAGCCAGTGCATTAGCTTCTTTTATCTGGCAGGCAAATTTTATTATTTAAAAAAAAAAAAAACTTTTGACCATTTTTAGCGGAGTCAATCTTTAAGTTAACAAAACCATTAAATTATTATAATGCATATATATATTTTTTAAAAAATAATCACACCATTCCACATGTTGCAGGAAGAAATCAAAGCTATTATTTACAAATAAATAAATAGGAACTAAAAAAATTATAACTCCATTTTGATATAATCTAGATTTTCCTAAAAGGTCTCCAAGATTATTCTGGGTACAATTATGCTGAGATTGTATATGTTAAAATGTATGGATTTACATGTGTAAAATATAAATGTCACATTGTATTTCAGACTAACTAAATGTTGAAAATAGGATTGTAGAAATATATAACTACATGGATGCAGTTAGTATAGAGAGATGATTAATGGTATGAAAAGTTGATGGTGAAAGTAGTTAAAGCCATTAAGATTTTTAAAAAAATAAAGGAAATGGGGAAAATGTAAAAAGAAGAGACACTAAATATATATAAAAAGATAATATCTGAAAATAATAGCTTGTACTGAAAACAGAATTTAGCTTTTGGTGATCCAATATCTAATTCTATAAGACAAAAAGAGATGCTTATTGTTAATTCACAGTTTAAATTTCATATCTGAAATTCATTCTACTATCATCATTTTTAATTTTTGTATCTGTTGACCTTTCTCTCTACTTAGAATGATCATACTCATTTATAAGTGGTTGTAAATGATAAAGAATGTGAAAATAATATTATGATATACCAATTACTTAAACACATAATATAAATACTTATTTGCAGTATATCAATTTCTAGAATTTTTCTTCTTCATTAAGACATATGACTATAGATATTGAAAAAAAAATCACACTAAATATTCATAAGATTATATCAACTATATGTGGATATATATTTTTAATATTCAAGAAGTGCCAATGACTGTGATAATGTAGATTACATCACTATAGCCCTCATGCTTAAACAAACCAGTAGAATATCAATAATTTTTAACCAATGCAACATTATAATTAGGCAGTAGATGGAGCAAGTTCTGTTTATTGGTACATATGTTTTAGCATACAGCTACTCATAATATTTATTTATGAATTTCTGGATGATTATTGATTATTTTAAATAAAATTATTTATAATAAATTAGATTTTTTTTAAAAAAAACAGAATAGTATAAATATTTAATCCAAATAATGCTTAATCTGGTTATTAAAAAGCATATTAGGAAGCTTAGCAAATTATTGCAGAGATTACAGCCATATATATGAGAATAGGAGATTGTTCAATATTTTATATTTTAAAACATGATTGTGGCACATAAAAAAATTAGATAAAAGACTTGAAAGATAGAGTTTGTCTCTATAAAAATAGTATACATATAAACACAGTATTAAAATCTATATGATAATAAAAAAACAATCAAATAATATATTGCTTAGGCACCAAATCATGCTGGACATAAAATCTATCACAGATGTTATATAAACTGTAATAATTTATAACTAAAGATATTACAGATTGTTCAGATATTTATTACCTAATGAAATTATCTGTCACTGTAATAACTTTGAGTTTGTTTTTAAGTCAGATTTTAGATTATAAAAAGCCTGCATTTTTCTTTCAAGAAAATGGCATACTACCAACTGAGTTAACTGTTCAATAGTGATGAGCTAATGAGTATTATGCTAAAATTAGTTAGAGTAAAGATCTCAGGGGCTTACACATTACTGGCCAGATGAGCATTGATATTCGAAATATAATATGAAGTAATAAGCCTATAGTCATTTTTAAATATTTTTGTTTAAAGATAACTGTGCATGCGCTTTTTGCGAGTGTTAATAATAAATGAATACTTTCCTTTCCAATACAAGATATAGTATTTATGCAGGAATAAAATGAATCCACTTATTCCTACAACTCAAATGCTTATATATGAGCAAATCTGAAATACTAGCAAGGAAAATGTGAGGATAGACCACTCACTTTAAATTACTATTTACGATGTCTGAATGAATGACGTCGGTGAAATTGTCTAGAATTTACTAAACATCTCTCTAACTGAAACTTAATCATATGTAAATAAGCATTTGTTTTTATTTATTATTAACACTTGCAAAAAGCACATGCACAATTAGCTTGAAAGGCTGATATTTGAATGTAATACAATTATAAACATAGCGCTATATAAAAATAAATGCTTATTTAAAGATAATTGTAAATGCTAAAAATATACAAATAAAACAGTACCAATAATGTTGTTAATTGACCAGGAATAAATATTACAAGGTCTTAGATTTCACTCTCACAGCTAGGTTCACAATTCCATGGTGACAGATAATACAATCCCCAAATGGAATTAGTTGTGGATCTCATGATTGGATTGGATAACAGCACAAATACTAATAAATTGTGGGGCAAAAAATAAAATTTAATAATTTTTTTGAAGAAGAGAACATTACTTGTCTCAAAGAAGATAATCAATTTATGCTGTTGATAAAGTTGTTTATCTTGGGGAAAAAATAGTCAACAAATAAATTCTATTCAGTTTGATTAATGGGTATAATATAAAAAGATAAAAGGAGAAATTTATATTCAATGTTCTCCAAATACATAATAATAAAGTGCATTCTTATAATATCTTAAATGTATCTTCCATAGCTATTATGCCAGGGATATTTATCAATATAAATCTGCATAATGAAAATTATCTATTAAGGCTTATAATTAATTTTGGAGAAATGTATTATCATGGCCAGCATAAAATCAGTGATGAATTCAGATTAACTTATTTTGATATCACTGAACTCTATGGCTCAATAATACAATTTAGTCTATAAACTTTATTCAGTTTGGCTGTTGTATTTATTAAAAAAGAAGTTATTCAATCTTTTTAATTATTAATAAAAATATTATATATACTCAGTATGTTGATCATGTTTTTGAATGTGAATTCTCACAATTTTATTGAAATAATGTTTAATAGTTTAAATAAAATCCCCAAAATTAATTGATTTGGATTAAGGAAAATGAAGACATTAATAAATTTATGATCTAAAATTAGCAAGTCCATGCATTATTATTGATTATTGGATGCGTAAAGCTGGCAGATTATTAGTTTAATATCTATATTGTTTGTCAAACATTTCATTTTATTATACAATGTTAGCTTTGAAAGATTTTTATTTTGAAATTTAAACTTGTAGTGAATTTAAATCTGATAGGATAAATAATAATAAAAATGATTTTATCAGAGTGGAATATTCTAAAATCATGCTTCATATGTAAGTAAAACATTTACATATAAATATAAAAACAAAAACCAGTATAATATCTATTATGAAAACAGGTATTGACATGCCCTTTATATCTAATTTACACAGAAAAATAGTATCTATTTTGAATAAAGAGTATAATATTGTTTTTCAATGTTTTTTTTTTCATTTTTAAATAGACTAATTAATAATTCTAATGATAAGTTTGAAAATATTAATAAAGCTCAAGTAGTATATAGCCTGGGTTACTAGATTTATAGTGGTAGATATTATGAGAAGGCATGTGCAAATTTAAAGTCAATAATTACACAACAGGTTCACCTATAATGTTTTATATAATAGAATTAAAAATAATATTAAATATAATTCAGTATTGTTCGAACATGAGAGATTTGGCTGGAGAAAATAATAAAAAGTATAAGTAATTAAAAAAAAATCATATTAATGCAAGAGTCAACAACATTTGTCTTAAGAAAATGTAGTATTTCAGCTTAAAATAAGTGTGTATATTCTGGCCTCCTCCTCCGTGCACGTCCTCTCCATAAAATTTATATAGGATTTAAAATATTCCGGGTTCTAGCTCAGTTTACCAAATGAATAAAATGAAATGTTCAGCATCAATTAAAATGATTACTAGCTCTAACTTTTAAAATACAAGTACAGTTATATTTGAAAAAATAAATTAACAAATATTTATTATTTTCATGAGACATGGAGTGACGACATGGGGAACGAGACAGACTACATTGAGATATTATCCACATGATACTATCTCAATGGCATAAGAACACTATTCCCCCTTTTACTATACTAAATAACTAACTTATAGTATTCTTACGACTTTCTAAGCTCTTTTCATTACGATTAAAATAATAATCATGTCTTCATATTCTTTGTAATAATAATCTAGCTCAATTAAATAAGATTAAGTAAATAAATAGAATAAATAAAATAAAATCAAATCTCAGGTTCATAAATTGTAATCTAACTGATTTAAAATTACGGTAGTAAACTATGAAAAGGGCATTTTATGTCATAAATTCACTACGCAGCAACTAACAATAATAAATAATAATAATAATAGTATAATATGATCTTATTACTTCCTAAATGAAATAAATAATTACGTACGTGGCAGTATTTTAATAATCCGACAACAAAATACGTGTGGCAACATTAGCATATAATTTATTTTAATATTGTGGCAACCAACTTATGACCAATAAATGATATAATTATGATCTTTTAATTTTATCATACAAATAAATTTTCAAAATTATTATAACACTTTTATGTTTACCTATTTTGTGCAAAACTATATGTCTGTTTCAATTATAAATGTGTATTGTGATATCATGCATCCATGTGGAGAAATAATAACGAAGACACAAAGCTTTATAATAAATTTACAACAAAGTTTATTAAACAAAAAACACTATTTTACATTATGTACATTGGATATCCTTACTCTCCTATCACAAAATTATTTTACTAGTTTATACAATAAAACCAAACTTCTACTTATTTTTCTAGTTAATTCTCATCTTTTAAATACTTAAGAAAGTACGGTATTATTACTATTGGATTTCTTATTTTAGTTTAGCTTATTACAAAATGTATTTATTTATAATTATCACTAATACTTTGTATCCCTACTATTTTTTAAAATTATATTTTTATAAAATTACATTCGTAGTAAACATTCTACAAAATCATAAAACTCTAATTTTATATTAGTTATATGGAATTCTACAGATTCAAAACATTCTTCTACATTTGATATTACATTTTATTGTTCACTATACCATGCTTATTAATCTAATATACTCATTCAAGCCTTGCTTCGGATGGTAATTACAATTATTAACACACCTTGCACAAATATATGTGTCTATTACACATTATTGAATTATTTTCTTAACAAACATGCAACATTTATTTTCTAAATATTATTATAAAAATATTCAAATTTTATTATCACTTAAAAAAAAATTTTGTTTTAGATTTCTCTTTTAAAAATCTGATATTCGTTTCCAAATTGGTTTTAAACTGTATTATATGATTCTTTCTCTCTTTATGATTTTTGTACTTTCACTTTTAAAATTACACAATTCTAACACATTCCAGTAAATAAAATATTCTTACTTAAACGATAGCATACCCTCAGTTCTATTTTATTCATTATTTCTGTAAAAATATCTTTCTGACGATGCAGATTCATGAAAACAAGGATAGCGAAAATAGATGCACAGGATCAAAATAACTAGAATATTATCCGTCATAAACCTTGACAATAATGGCACAGTGAATTAAAAAGACAATATAGAGGAGTGACCTTTGTCTGTCTACCCACCTCTATTATAGGAGTGATGCTAAAGCTATTTCTTCAGCTTTATATAACATCAAAGAGTTTAAAAGATACGTTGTCCAAAATATATGTGTTCAGTGATAGTGCTTAGTTAGCTATACTGAAATCACACAAACTAACTATGATCCAAATACTTTATTTTTCTTATTTCTTAGCAAAACATCATCTTGGTTTCCTCTACACTAGTACTACCAAGTCACTATCCGATCTTAATTCTCTAGATTTTTCTCTATATAGTACATCGACAAATTCTTATCTGCCTTTCTAACAATAATAAAATTCATTTTATTTCAAAACTATACAGCTGTTCTCTAAGAAAATCTTTTACTACTTTTCTCGTATATTTATCATATACAAACTATTTTAAAATATCTAAATACTTTGTTACATGAAAGTTCAAAAGAATCACACAATTATTTTGACAACTTATACTATTAATTATACTTGAAATAACTTATTGCATGCATATTTAAAATTATTCTTATCTCAGAATATGTTTTAATGTTGTATAAAATGTGTACTTATAATTTTAAAACTTTCACACATCATTCTTAATCAATAGATGATCTGAAAAAAATACATTATGCATTATGAATAAATACCAAAATTACCAAAACGATCTTGATCTTCTCGATCGTGTTCTGTAGGCTTCACCATTCCATTAATTCTTGTAGATATTAAAACTTCCATACATACTTTTATTTTAAAAAAAAACAATATTTCTATCATTCTATTAAGCTATTATATTTAAATCTCATTATTATTAAATTTATGTTTATATGTTTTCCCTAATCTAATATAGCATTTTATATTTAAAAATAAATTAATAAAACATTTAAATTATATTTACGATACTTCTTCACCAGACTTTCTTGAACCGTTCATATTTAAGCTAAAAAAAAATATATTTTATTTCTTCTTCAGTCAATTAATGTTCTATTTTAAAGTAAAACAATAGCTCTGTTTGATAAATCTTCATAGACGACAATCCTTGGTTTTCACAATATTGTATATAATTATTAATTCATGACATTCTCATCTACTATTGTCTGCTAATATTTTTCCGCGCGACTTTTCCGATGCATCTTCTGGGTACTTTTAGTCAAATCTTCAATAAAAATTTCTGGTTTCCATGGATCCATTTTCATTAGGTAATTTAATTTTATCTTTTCTAAATCAAGCATTTCTTCCATTGAGTACTTTATAATATTTTTTAATTAGATAAGGTTTCCGGCTCCTTTTCTATAAAACACCTAATGGCACTTTCATATTATTCCATTACTTTTCTCTTTATTTCAAAATTCTTGTACTATATTTTTGATAATGTTTTCCTTTAAAAGATAAACACTCTTTCTTCATCATTATTTTCTTTATAATAAAACACATATTTAAATTTTCCATAGAGAAATATAACATAACTTCAAAGTAGCCTTATAAATTTTGCGTCATAATTTTTTCCTGACGGCATGTAACTTCTCTTTTAAATTTTCATATAGCGTCCCAATTATCTTTCTCTGAGTTATAACAATCAGTTTCTGGTTGAGCATAAATAAAACTGTATTAAGGTACTCTTCCCATATTTTTCCTTCAGTAATAAATTTAGGTATTTTCCCTTGTACTTCCATCTCTACTGTAGGTTTTTGGTTAAATTCGAATAAATTCCCTGGTAAGATAACTTTTAAAATTAGCAATTCATATCGATACAGTCAAAATATTATATGTTACAGAAGAACTTTTTTTAAAATAAATACCAAATTTTAAATTTATATCACTTTTCCAGCTACGGTGTTATCAGCTACAAAAATGTGTTACTTTCTCTTTCACTTTCACATTACTTCTCCCCGCTCTGTATAATTCCTATATTTTTGTCTGCTAATTTACCTCCGTTGATTGGTTAATGACTTTATTTTAGCGCGAACAAATTTATCCATTTTAGTTTTATAACAGAATAGACGTTTTAAAATTAAAGAATTGATGACGTAATGTCTGAAATATTATTTAGACTAGTATTTTTAAATTCAATTTTAATTTTACCAAAATTATTTAAACTTTTAAAATAATTATTAAAACAATATTTAATATTTTAGCTTTTACTTTAATGATTGATGGCAATTATATCTAGTTTTAAATTCACAAACTTTATTATTATTTTAACAAGCGTGTGTGTAAAGGTATATAATATACAGTCACGTGTTTACTAACTTTATCAAATGATTTTTTATTTACGTCTCGATCTAAATTACCAAAACTGATATATGTTATAAAAAAAATTTGGAAAATAATTAAAATTGTAGAACTAAATATAATTCTCACCATCCCAAAGTTTATAATAAAATATACTCTATTAATTTTGATTATTAAATATACTTATACATTGCATATAGCATTTATTTAATTTATCAGTTTTAAAATATTATATTCAAATTATTAATATACTTTTAAAATATTTATAGCTGCGTTATTTTATATGGCCAGCTTTTACAACCATAAGCAATGATATATTTAAGCTTTATTTAACTGTTTTCTTTTAAAATAATCTATTACATTTTTATATACCAGGTATTTTCAGCTTAAAATTGTACTATAAAACATAATTATCCTATTATTATTTATATATCATACAAATATAACTTAAAATTTAAAATTTTTTAATAATTGACCTTTCTACCTTATTATGACCTACAGATAAGGGCACAATATATAGATTTGCTAAAGTAAATTGGAATGTAGGTTTTGATAAAGCTACTCTACATAAAAAGTCAGGCTTAGTAATTATTTGAAGTTTATTACCATATTATTTATTAATTGTCCATACATTCTTGTAGAATATTGCTTTATATTTTACTAGAGTTTAAATACTTTTAATACATATATACTTATTCTCAAAACAACTAAATTCAAACATATTACTACAATAATTCACAAGTCAAATTTCTTAAGAATCATTCAATGCTCGCTTTCTCATATCAATGGTCATCTTCATCTAAAGCCCATGTTATATGATAAACAAATTATTGACACTCTAAATATTTGATTTAGTTACCAAATAACAATGTGGGATTAAAAA